>OX596280.1:14876236-15476236 GCA_951394225.1 Harpalus rufipes
GTTTATAATATTTTTCGGTAATAATAAAAAAATTATGTATTATTATTATCATTATTATTTTAGGAAGTAACAATTTCTCGGACTTGCAATCAATAATAAAATTTATTCAGGCCGACGTTTCGACTATACTATAGTCTTCTTCAGGGCTAGAATTGTTGAAATGAAAAAAATAACATGTGGATAACGGAAAAAATACATTAAAAGACGGATATTTAAAATTATAAATAAATAATAAAAACCACAGATGACAGAATGAAGATCGTCAAATATTAAAAAAAAAAGTATGATGAATGAATATAATAATAATGGATGAAACAAAAACTATAGCAACGTAACAATTACAAATTTATTTAACATCTCAACAATTCTAGCCTTGAAGAAGACTACACACTAAGAAATTCCGTGTTAAATTTAACACTAAAAGTGGTCTATATAGGTCCACCAGCTGTAGTGTAGAATTTACCACTTCGACATTTGGTAATAAACAACACCGAGATATGAGTTAATAATTAACACTATATATTTCGTAGATACTACTACACCGTGTAGTTTTTTAACACTTAAATGAGTTATTTTAACCAAATAACTGCGGTTATTAGTACACAGTGTAGTGTCATTTTTAACTTAGTTTAGTGAAAAAATATACCTATTTGTGGTGTACATTTTTATCAAACTAGTTTCTTTTACTAATTTTAGTGTATAAATATATCTATTTGTAGTGTATATTTTCATCAATTTCGTGTTGATATACACTGATTATGGTGTACAATAGTACTCATTTTTTATTTTTGTAATATTAGTGTAAATGTTATACACGATATCGAGTGAATAGGTAGGTATGATATATAAAAAATGCGAACTTCCATGAAAAAAATTTATTGTACATAAAAAACAATATAATTCATATAAACACTTCTTAGTATTACTTAATTAATCTATTATTACATTATATACATGCAGACACTATTGTTAAGGTTCATTCACAAATCAAAATTATAGTTTTATGTTTTAGTTTAAAATTTTAAGCAAATGCAATATGGGAGAGTTGTTATTAGCAGTAGTTAAGCAATGCTCCTATTTTTCTCGTGTGAGAAGGTAACTTGTGTTTTTTTTTGCGTCAATTTGACTTAAGATGTGACATGTGCTTAAAATTTAAAACTAAAACATATTCGATTTGTGAATGAACCCTTACACTTTATAAAAATTATGTTATACAAAAATGTGTTTTGGAATTATGAAATTTCCATCTTACTATACACAGGGACACAATTCACCCACTTAGTGATCAATCCTCTTTTTAATAGCACTGGTATATTTTCTTGTCCACTTTCTTCCACTTCCATTATTTAACTTTGTAAAACTCTAGCAACAACTGAAAGAGATGGTTTTTAAGTCTCTGCAGGTAAAAACTTGTGTGATCGGGATGTAGCGTACTTTAATATTGCCAATGCGTAAGCGCAGCGTCGAACGAGTATCTATAATCTATACTAACTAATGACCACGACAAAGAATGCGAAAATAATAAACCGTTGTATAGATTTACACTTACTATTGTATAGAAATACACCAAGTAGTGTATTTTTTATTACAAAAGTAGTGTACTTTTTACACCAACGTTTTAAACATACACCAAGTAGTGTACTTTGTACACAGATATTTTAGTTATACACATACTAGTGTACTCTTTACACCGATGTTTCAAATATGCACAAAGTAGTGTACTTTCTACACTGATTTTTTAGATATACACAAAGTAGTGTTCTTTCTACACATGCAGTTTTAAAATTACACCAAGCATTTTAGTTTTTAGAAATACACTAGACAGAGTATTTTTAACAAATATAATGTAGTAAATTGTACAAAAATTAGTTTAAAATACAAGCAACACCAAATTAAGCAATTTTTACCCACAAGTGTGTTTAAAACTAGTCTTAATAAATATAATACACCTTACAGTGTTAATTTGTTATGTCTCAGAAAATTTTACACAGATATAAAATTACCAACTTAATCTTTTTACACTAACTTTTATAATACCAATTTTAGTGTCGAATTCTACACGAAACAAGTTTACCACGTTATATTTCAAGTTTACACGGCTCAAATTTCTAAGTGTGTATGGTATATTCGAAACGACGGCGTGAATAAATTTTATTATTGACTGCAAGTCCGAGAAATTGTTATCCTCGTTTCCATCTCCATCCCAAAACACAGTCGTTTTGTATTATTATTTTAATTTAAAGGCGATTAAACAACTTCTTTATTCATATGCAGTAGATGAAATGATGAAAGGATGTGTGAAGAGATGAAAAAGAAAAAGGTCCTTATTCACAGACCACCATTTATTGAATTGAAATGTTAAATTGACTTGCATTTATGCTTTATAACTGAGATCACCAATATCATAAAAGCAAGGGCAATTATCTTTCTTAACGGAACCTACATTCAACAAACGATGGTTTGTGAATACAGGCTCATGTTTTTACGCGGGACTCGAACTCATAACTCTTGGTTCGCGAAATGACATCACGACCACCCACACCCACAGCATTGAGTGCATATAATGATAAGAACAATACGAGGGTAACGTTATAATTATTCAAAGTTTAACAATAATATACGTACTTCACTATTCTTTTCTTCCAATTTTCAAAAGCTCCCAAATCTTCTTTGGAATACTGAATGCTTTCAAAATAATCATAAATTGCGGCATTATTCTCTTCTTCAGATAAAACCTTCCACCCCAAGTTCAAATTTTCAATAATTCTTTCGTGATGATCGGAATATTAAAATTTGCCGACCAGTGTAGGGACAACCTACACAGTTACTTTGCAATCCAAAAGTTCCAGGTTGTAATCTCACTCAGTCATAACTGTTAGTGTTCGTCTTTACTATTTCCATTAATTCATCATTAAAGCCCATAGGCTGCATATGACCATAAGCATTTGCGGGGTCGTATAAAACATAAATAAGTAAATATCACCATGTTTTAATATCCACTACTTGGAGCGCGAATCTGCCCCTATTCATTGATTTCGGTACCTAATGAAGATATATTTATTCCGTAGAAAAAGATTACCATGCGTCATCTCGTGCTCGTGGTCATTCAAAACACAATATCTTGCTGTCTAATATATGTCGTCATTTTTAAAGATGATACTACTTGGAAACTACTGATACAATAGTTAAATTGAATTGAATCAAATTAAAACGAGGGTAGGATTCTGGAACTCGTCCGTTATCAAACGGTACCGTTATTACTGGAGCAATGTATTGGTATATTTATGTCATAGTTGTCAAATAAAATGTCATGTTCTATGTAATCATAGTGATAACGATACCGTTTGATATTTGATAACGGACGGAGTTACACAATCCTACCCCAGAAAATTCAAATATCTATGAATATTGTTGATTGGTTACCCTGGTAATGCACAATATTTGGTATTTCCCATTAATATTACAGTCGGCTGCTGATAATAGTATATTGTGTTATTAGGAGTAAAAGTGAGATTTTGTGTGACGAGAGTGGTAGTTTAAACGACGAGCGAAGTGAGTCGGATAAATGCACGCGAGGCACACAAAGACACTTTTACTCCGAATGACACATTATATTTTTTCTTCAAACGTAGATATTTAAAGAAAAATATCTACTACTGACGTTACATTTTACGTAAATTATGTTTTCGATTTCAATTGCCCTGTAGCTATGGATACTTATTTGTTCCGTTTTGGTTATAAACATTGAAATGAATTTTTTCACGTTTTAACGTTTAAATAAAAACTGTGCAATTTTATATCCTCCTTGTGTGCAATTATGTCGGAATTTGAAGGATTATAATGTAATGTAAGTCGCCTGAAGTTCAATTGGATGGAAATCTAATAGTGTGGCTGAAAGATATGTCCACGAATCACTACAAATCAATACAATCTTTTCTTATCACTTTAAATCTAAGTATTCTTATGCTCATTACCGTCCCTGTAATTGTAATCTGTAAGTCTGCTATTCTTTAATAATGTTATTTCCTCAAAAGTAAATTCTGTTTATATTTCAATTCACAGGTTATATATTTAAATTTGACAGCTATGAATCGTATTTAGTAACTTTATTCTTAGGTTACCTAGCGTGTTATAGTGACATTTAGGGCGATATTACAGGTTTCTTTTATTGAGACTACTTCTTATTCGTTGATTCTGTATAATTTCTATGGATATTTATTTATTTTATTTCTACGCCGGCGGCGTAGAAATTAGCTATTTCTACTCCGGCGGCGTAGAAATTAAACTTCTACCTTGTGAATCAAGTCACAAAAGATGCTACTTTTATGACGTTTGAAGAAAAAATAACTATTCTAGACGTGATTTGTAATTATCGACAATAAATTGAAAAGTATAGTAATTAAAGAAAAGTGATAAGTAAACACAATTAGAAACCGAAAATATAAAAAATGTGTATTTTATCATTTCATTGACTCGTCTTACAAGATAAGCATATTGTTTTGAGATTTTAAAGAAATATACATTTTGCTGAAGGAGAGTACCTAAATTTAAAAGTCAGATTAATAAAAATCAGAAAAATAGTTATTTATAAAAAGTGATATTTTATTTTGTGAGAAGGAAGTTTGAAACACGACGCCAAGCGGAGTAGTCCAAATATTCGAACACAATAATACAATAAAATCACTTTTAACACGTACATCATATACAATTTTTTCTACAAACAGTTTTTTTCATTTAAATTTGTATTTCTATTTTTTTTTTGATATGTGTCAAAAATATCTATTTGTTGTTCCATTTGTCATTACCAAGGTAAATAATTTACTTTTAACACTAGTGTTTTTAGCAATGGTGTCACAAAATGACATTTTTAAACCAAAAAACAAATTTTGAAAAACCTACTTTTAATAGATTTGTATGTTTAAAACAAATGAAGATTATTAAAATTTTAGTCTCAATAATAGGACGTTAACTAATTAGTTTTTGTAAAAACTATGTGTATTTATTTCGGAAACATCATCGGGAGTTTATTTTATCAGTAAACATGGGGTTATATTATTGCCATAGTTTATAGTATTATGTATTAAAGCATTTATTTTATAATTAAACATAGGAATTATCAACATAGACTAAAATAAATATTAAATTATGAATTACAGAAATGAGAAATTATTTATTTGTGTTTATAGACTTATAAATTATTCATTGATTATATATACTAACGTAAACGTTAGTATATATAATCAATGCTATATTCAACCAATGAGAAATTTTATTTTAACAAATACTCAAAATTGGCACCAATAACCAATCAATATCCTAAACGATTATAAAAAGAATTAATATCATTCGCTGGGGAGTAATATTTTGTAAAGCTACTCTAATTCCATAATTATTATTATAGATTTTTCGAATTGTTACTGGGCAGGGTCTGGGTGAATTATTAAATATCGTAGCAAATACAGCTGAAACTTGATTATTTGGATTATACCATGTTTTAATCTGCACGTTCTCTTCAATTATATAAAAAACCATTTTGAAATGTAATAGTTTGATGAGTCTAACAACTATTCCTTATGTTTACTCATAAAATAAACGCTTCTGCATGTGAATAATTTGTTAAAAGAGTGTATCTTAAAATAACCATACACATTAGGTAGAATAAAACTGTGATGGAGATGTAATGGCATTTTTCTAAGAAAATGCCCTAAAAATACATGTTACGCTACTGATTGTAACCCACAAGTAATTCTCACTATTCTTAGTCTTATCCTGCCGACTTTACAGTCCATTGCGAAATTCGCGATTTCTACCAACAAAGGATTCTAATCCTTGTGAGGAAACAACACAAGGAGTTGCGACTACCGCGTTGTTTTATTCTAAGATGTGTGACAAGCAATTTAAGACCTTTAGCTTACATTGTAGAGGAATAAAGTCAGCAGATTGAGGGAATGGTTTATTGCAGTGAAGTAAAGAAGGATTAATGTAGTTAGTTGGTTTGATAATAGAAGGTGTGGTGCTTGTTTATTAGGATAGTTGTAATGCGTTTGTTGATAAATTTATTGAAATGGTTTTAATTAATCAAGATTGGAATTCTTCAGGAAGTAAATGACTAAAACACAAATAAATTTTCTTTGTATATTAGTAAGAGTAAGATACTACTCATATCATAGAAAGAGTATTTTTACCTCCCACAACTAAGAGATGTATAGGGAACATATTGAAAATCTCATATTGAGAACGAACGAATGATTGAATAAACTTACGTAACTTTTGTTTTATACCAATTTTGTACGATCGGTTTTTTTATTGTTTACCAATATGATTTCTAAAACAGTAGGTTTTATTTACAAATTAGGTACAGATCCGTAAGTGATGTGAATCACTAACCGATTAGGGAGCGGAGGCAATAATTAAAAAAAACCTTATTTTAAAAATGACAAATAATTTCTTTTAATAAAATAAAGTAAAAAATAATACAAGGAAAAAAATAATTTTCAAATATATTTTTTTAAATTTTGTGCGTCAATAAGAATTTTGGTCAGTAAGTACTCTTCTACCGGTATCGATTGTATTGGAGATTCGAGATGGCGTTTACATTATTTTTTTATAAAATAGTTGGCAATTTCCATTTTGTAGAATAGTTAGGTTGCCAGTGATTTGTGTTTTTACTTTCCGTCACCTTTGAGTAAGGAAGATATTGTCTTTAGTAAAAAAAATCGTTTTGGGGTCCCTATTTTTACGATAATGTCACTATGTATGCGTGTGCGTGTGTGTGTGTGCGTGTGTGTCTTTGACGATCGTTTCTGATCGCATAACTCCAACATCACGATTCCAAAAATTATATTTTTTTCGTAATCCTTGATTTTAGTTCCATATGCAGACGTGATTAGATTTTGTTTATAAGTCCACCAGAAGTACCCTTATTTGCAACTTTTAACAGTTTTTCTTTATTGAAAAAACGCAGTTAAATTTTTTTATTGACATTTAATGTTATTATAAATTTTAAGGAACATATTATTCTCTTTGCGATTTGATTACATTTCATACTTCATATTCAATAGATAAAGAGTTAAAAAATTATAAATATATTAAATTTCATAAATCAGGCAGCTATGCTAACCATGGAAACTTCTAATATATTCAGATAATTCAAATTGACAGTTGTCATTATCAATGAAAAGAAAATGAATATGGCAGAGACAAGGATGTTGATATTGTAGACGTATATTTTCTAATCTTTTATATTATTTCTTCTTTATTACACAAAATTACAATATATCATGACATAACATAATTACATAAAACATTCTAATTAAAAACAAAACATTCCAAAAGCTCCTAGTTTAACAAATAACAAAAATACATAGAACACTTCGATATAAAATAATTCTACAGTTTCGGCCATTCTGACTCATGGTCGACCCGACCATAAAGTATTCGATGTATTTTAAAACTACACTAAATAACATTAAATCACATTTTGAGGGAATAAAACTTTATCATCACCTGTGTTTTCACTTTCAGAAATATTTTAAATCTACAATTTCATAGGTTCCGGTCCATAAATTCCTGAAAATGGTATCTGACTAAGTTGGAAACCAGAAATATTCGAAATAACATATTTCTCTCTATCCAATATTTTCGTTACTTCATAAGGACCCCTGTAAGTTGCTAAAAGTTTCTTATTTACTCTTGGTTCAGTAATAACATTTTTAATCATAACATAATCTCCTATTTTATATATGGAAGACGTGATTTGTGATTCTAATGAAATTTCCATTTTCTGTTCTTCAATTTTATTTTCCAAGTCTGCAATGTATTCTTTTTCTTTTTTAGATTCAATATCTACTACTCGTAATTGGAGATTTACTTTTTCATCTTCAAGTTCTGCAACTTTTTGACCTAATTTAACATTTTCCGACTCTAAATTTTTAAGTTTTCCGCTCATTTCACCGGGGGAAGATTTCTTTTGAATTTCTTTCAATTTTGCTTTATGTTGTGCTTTCATTTTTATCATATTCTTATTCATTTCTTCCAACTGTTTCTTTAATTTTGGTACTTTGTCACTATTTTTGGATTCTTTCAGTTTTGACTGCAATTCTTCGACCAGTTTTTCTAATTCGGAAATGTGATTGGTTTCTGGATGCGATTCTTCTCTTTTAGATTCGGTTTCTTTTCCCCTCTTCTTGCTTTCTTTTCGTTTAGAAGTTTTCTGAGGTGAAGGTTCTGCTTTTTTGGAAGTTCCAGGTTGTTCTAAGTCTCGTAATTTGTTTTGAAGTTCTCCATTTAATTTGTTAAGTTCGAAAATTTTATTTTCACTCTCTAAATATTGAAGTTGAAGATCTGAATTTCTACTTTGTAAATCATTGTTTAAGTCGGTTAATTCACCAATGATATCATGTTTTTTAGTTTTAGCGGAAATTATGTCAATATTCAAAATGTTATTCTCACCTGAATTACCCTCGGTTTCAGTTTCCAACTTTGTC
Organism: Harpalus rufipes; assembly: GCA_951394225.1. Classification (NCBI taxonomy): domain Eukaryota; kingdom Metazoa; phylum Arthropoda; class Insecta; order Coleoptera; family Carabidae; genus Harpalus; species Harpalus rufipes. The sequence continues at coordinate 14,884,723 of OX596280.1, forward strand.
ATTACCGGTTCATAACTCATGGACACGGTTTGTGAAAATTTAACTGTAACCCCAGGTGTTGACATGAAGTCCTGACCCAATATAATTTCGTATGGTATAGCCTGATCTGGTACTACAGCTAACTCACACGGCAGTAAACAGTTTATACACTGGAAAAATAAATTTACATTAATATAACCTAGTATATTTAATTTAGAGTTATTAATTCCTCCAAACACTTCTAATGAATTTTTTTCATATAAAACATATGGTAAAAAGTAATTTTCATAAACAGACTTTTTGACTAGACTTAAAACACTACCCGAATCTAATAGTGCATATACAATTGTATTATTTGACATAACTAAAGAAACGGTATACTTATTTCGTTTTCCGTTGACTTGTAACGAAGAAATAGTAGACAGCTCTCTTCTTTGATTCTTTGGGCAATTTCGGAAGGTGTGTCCATGTTCTCCGCATAAATAACAGGAACCTCGTTCTCGTTTAGGTGTACATGAAGAGGCGTAGTGTCCCTCTTGATTGCAATTATAGCATCTGACGGAATTCGATGCCCTTTGACCAAATGCTTCTGGTGGTCGAACGTGGGTACCACTCTTCTTTAGCGTAACGGTGGCGGATGGATCTCGGGACGAACATCTGACTTCATTTTGCGAAATAAGATTCATATATTCTAGGAAGTCACTGAGTTTTACATGCCTAGCAGCGATAGCTTGAGTTCGCAAAACATAGTTGTCAATTCCTTCAATCATGTATTGAATGGTATCAGGTTCTATTAAATCCAACTTATTGCATAATTTCAGCTTATCATAAAAATATGCTGAAAACTTTTCTCCCATCCTCCATCTCCTGGATTCCATTTTTCTAACTCGGCTGACATGGCTTTCATAATTACAGAAGAGCATTTTCATTTCTTCTTTTAACTCTTCCCATGTTTTATTAATCATGCCTGGCGAACACTCGTACCAATCTTTCGCCCGACTTCTGAACTGTTTCGTAGCAAGAACTTTAATAATTTTGTCATTAATTTCATATGCGATACGGATTTCATCCACTCGTTTAATCCATACCGAAATGTCATCATCTGATTCTCCAGTGAATTCAGGAATTTGAGATCCAATGTCACTATAACTGAGTGACATTTGTCTTTCTTCTGGTTGAACTCGTGTTGCTTGTAGAATGGCACGCGTCGTAGCCGCTATAATGCCTTCAATATTCAAAATTGGTATATTAGTTTCATCGCCACTAACACTAGTTGTATTCAGATTATCTTCTCTATTCATTTTGAAATCTAACAATTTTTTGCGTTTCTTCAGGTCTAATCCCACTTCTGAAAAACTGTAGACGTATATTTTCTAATCTTTTATATTATTTCTTCTTTATTACACAAAATTACAATATATCATGACATAACATAATTACATAAAACATTCTAATTAAAAACAAAACATTCCAAAAGCTCCTAGTTTAACAAATAACAAAAATACATAGAACACTTCGATATAAAATAATTCTACAATATAGATGTTGGAAAAGACACGGAAAGGTAGGATAAGGAATGAAAGGATAAGTTTCTATAAAAATACTAGAGAGACGATTACATTGGGTTGAATATGTCAGGAGGAGAAATGAAGAATATATTGCACGAAGAATGAATAGCTTAGTAGTAGAAGGTAGAAGAAATAGAGGAATACCAAAGATAAGATGGAAAGACTGTATTGCGGAAGAGTTGAGAAAAAAAGGAACTGAATGAGGACGACACGCAAAATAGAAATGAGTGGAGGAAGAAAATAAAAAAAAGCGACCCCTAACGAATGGGAAAAGCTAAAGAAGGAGAAGATGTCAATGTCAAGTGCAATTTGCACAGTTTGTTTAGGAAATAATTTTACTGGAAATATAGGATCTTTGGCAAGAAAATTTATGTATGAAATTTATATATAATACACAGGATTGACGAAAGGTAATGTGCTGGCCACAACAGATTTTTTATTTTGTACGTTGCCAAGATATTGAGAGCACGTTTTGTGTTATGTAAAATTAGATATCAATAGTTTGAGATAATTTTTGAGTATGTGTCGGTGTGGGTGTGGGTATGGTCATGCATACAACTTGTCTAAAACCCGTTTGACATGATTTTTTCACGATATTTGGTAACATATTTGTTAACAAAATTTGTGATTGTCACAGATTTATAATAATATTTGTGATAGAATAGAACATCCTATTCGTCACAACATTCGTTTCCACTGAAAACATTTTGTCACCAAATTTATTAACAAATTTGATAATAATTTATGATCTTGTCACACAGGTTTAATAGTACTAGACAAAAAAGCAATTTAATCGAGAATTTAATATTATTTAAGAATTTTTCGTCAATAAAAAGTATTTGTTAATTTTACATTTTTTAAATAATTAATATTAATATCTTAATAACCTTTCATTAGATATTTGTCATTTCAGTAGACTCCTAGTTTTAATTTACTTTAAAAATTACACGATTCAGTCACTAGGATTTTTTTTGTCTAAATCGTAGCAAATATCACATAACAGGAACACAGAAGAGTTTACTATTGATTGAACATAGCTTTCTGAAATAATAATAATAATAATAATAATAATAATACTAATAATAATAATAATAATAATAATAATAATAATAATAATAATAATAATAATAATAATAATAATAATAATAATAATAATAATAATAATAATAATAATAATAATAATAATAATAATAATAATAATAATAATAATAATAATAATAATAATAATAATAATAATAATAATAATAATAATAATTTTACATTATCGGCACTGCCATTAACAAGTTAATCATGTTCGTAACATTAAAGTTTCAGACAATAAAGTTTCATAAATAATAACAAATATCATATGAAAGGGTGAATTGTACCCATATGAAGTGTTATACCATATTTAATCCAAAACGGTCAAAGCGAATTCTTATTATAAGCTAATTTTTTTAGAACATTGAAGCAGGATATTGTCTGAAAGCTACACTTTCAGCTAAGTCCACGTATTTCAGGTATCCTATATTTTCTATTAACAAATTTTGATTCGGTGCCTATGAAATATCACTCTTCCATTTAAAATATGTTTATTGAGATGTTGCAGAATAATACCATTGCTTTCAATATAGGTTAACATCTAGTTGATATTTACTGTTATTTATATTATACCATAATTTTATAGAAACGTCTTGTTATTTTATGTTACAAATATATTTACAAAGTATCATTACAAGTACTCGTATATTCAAACAATCAAATGAAGGGCACAGGAAAATAGAGATAAGTTTATATTTATTGTTCTGAGAAAAATGGATTTAAAAGCTAATATTATGTCTGTACAAACATATATTACTGACAGCTTTAATTGATTTATGTTTTATTCACTATTTTTAATACTAAATGAAAACTACGCACTAGATCAATGTAGGTCTGTAGTATAATATGAGTAAGATGTACATGATCATACCTATACTGAATACTGTTCTATTTATATTATAATGAAAATATAATCATTATCACGACTCCTACCTAATTTTTATTTTGACATGACACATTGGTGTATGCATCATAATAGAAAAGTTAATGTTTGATATTCTACAGATAAAAGTTAAACATGGTAACGGTATTTAGACATGTAAATGAAGCGAGTTATACGGATATGTATCTTAGATCGAAAAGAATAGATGGATATTTAAAAAAATATATTTAGCTTTATTGTGGATCTGGGTTACAGGCCAAAACATGTTTCCTTTTCAAAAAGAAATCAATTGGTATTTATGGAAACAATTATCATATAAAAAATCTGATGTGGCCAGCACATAACCTCTCGCCGTATATTTTACCTGGCTCTATTCATAAAGCAAAGAATATTTTTAGAAATACAAATAATATATTCATATAAGTCTATAACGTATAAACTATGACTCAACATAAAACAATTTTCACATATACTTACAAAATCTATAAGATATTTTACCATAAATTATGTACAATAAATTACAAAGTAGAGTTTACTATATATACCTGCTGGTAACACGGATTTTCAATTCGAACAACGTTATTGTTTACTTTCTCTTCATATTCTTCTAGTAAAAACATTAATTTTGGGCGGCTAAAATGTATAATCTGAATTGTGCATCTATTCTTACATATCTTCTTTTACATTTTATTTTTTCATACATGCTGTATCTAAATAACACTAATTCCCATTAATAAAGTGATGGATAGATTGCACTCCGATTATTTTCTTATAACGATGTGTAATTTTGTCAATATTTACAACTTACTTGAGAAGAATTTGATAGCTTTTTCGCAGTTCAATGTTACTCCAGCTACAGTGCTGGTGTGCATTGTCCCATAATGTTTAAAACAAATTTAAGTCCTTCAACTTAGACTTGTCACCTCCATAATAGTCACAGATCAAGAATTAAGAGATTCTCCAAGTACATTTTTCTTTCATTACCCATTATTTCGATGAAATACATTTTTTTCTGTATTTTACGTTGCAGAGTGGAGACCATTAATAGTATTTCTGAAGGGTATGTGTAATATACCTATAATTTTAAATATTTAACTACAAATACAATAAGAAATAATATAATGTATGTACTTCCCAAAAAAAATCTTCAGTAATGTCTCCGGATTTCTGACACTGACATTTATCTCTCAGTTACAAACATTCAAATTTTCAACTATTTTTCATGGCATCCTTTCGGTTGTAAAATTAATTACAACAGATTATTTTATATATTATATTCTTTTTATCTCTAAATCTATAAAATATATATAAAAATATTTAAATGTATCAGATAGAGAATTTAATTTTCTTTAATATTACCACGAAAAATTTTCAAAAAATAATATTTAGAAGATTTTTTTTCAAGAATCTTCTACTTCCGGTTGTCCAATTATTACCAAAACCTTTTCAGATCTTCCCATGAATGTCCGATTGGGAAATACGTTGTTAAACAAATTTTAAGTCTTATAGTTTTTGAGTAACCGTCCTTCCAACATCCCACACACACACACACACACACACACATCCACACACACACACACACAGACATCATCGTAAAAATGTTAAAATCGGATTGTAGGGACCTTAAAACGTGCTTATTCAATAAAATCTGGATATGCGATTTTTAGCATGAATGCAATACCTCTCTTAGCGAGAGGTAAAAAGCAATATTAAAAATTTTCATTACACCTAGGTTAAGGTTGTTATTTTAAACAGGCCACTATTGCTATCTTGAGAAGTATGAGACCTTCAAAAAAGGTTAAATTGGCAAACAATTTATATTTTACAAGAATAAACAGAAAAAAAATCAACCATTCGTGGTTCTCGAAATACGAAACGAACTTCATTATTTTAAATAGGAACAGATATAAGCGAATATTTTGTGTGTTGGCATTTAATAAAAAATATGAACAATTAGAGAACCAAAAGATATATAAGGTACACCTAACTTATTCTTTTCATGATATAACAATCCAATTACATTCATGGCAATAAGTTATATTTAATATAAGGTTTATACGCATTTTCGTCAAAAAAAGTTTTGTGAAGGTACAAAAATAGTTATTATTCAAAATTAAATTCTCTGCATAGACGAAGTTAGACTTTAAAATTTTGGTGTGCTTAAGTCCTTGCCTTAAACTTAAACAAAAAACTAGATTTACAAAATTAAAAATCTGATGTGGCCAGCACACTACCTTCTGCCAATCCTGTGTATTATATACAAATTTCATACATAAATTTTCTTGCAAAAGATTCTATATTTCCAGTAAAATTATTTCAGAAACAAACTGTGCAAATTGTACTTGACATTGACATCTCCTTCTTTAGCTTTTCCCATTCCTTAGGGGTAGCTATTTTTAAATTTCTTCTTCCACTCATTTCTATATTGCGTGTCGTCCTTATTTAGTTCCTTTTTTCTCAAGTCTTCCACCTTATCTTTGGTCTTCCTCTGTTTCGTCTACCTTCTACTGGTAAGCTATTAGTACATCCTTATCTCTGCCACGTTCATTTTCTTGTCATTGACACTGATATCTGTTCGTTAGAATTCCAAAAGACCAACTACTTCTGCATGTCTATTCTCGTTTTGTGCAATCTCGTCATGAAGTAATTGAATAATTAAAGTATAATTTTCTTTACAGACTGAAATATAAATAAGCTTACAATAAATCTAGCATTATAAATTAATTTGTAGGAAAAGAGGTTTCTTCGGTTTATAAGTATAGAGAAGTTTTATCGTTCTGTGCCGATGGCTCGTATTAAGACGAAAATAACCATTGTTAAAATTTACAAAAAAGTTGTTTGGGTGTGTTAATTCAAAATCAGGGGATGCTTAGCAAACAAAAAATATATGGCCGCTAATATGAATAGAATAGATTATTTTAGACAAAAATGCTTCAAATAAAAAATGCGCAGAATTAATTTTTCTATAACTATTATTAGAAATATTTTTCTAGTCACATGCTTGATAATCACACTTAATTATTGTTCATACTGGCTACCATTGTTTCTAATTTCAATGATGAAGTTAGGTTTAGTATTTTGAAAAGCACAATTCGGGAAGTAAAATAATTAGTATTATGCGACATATGGTGCCTTATATCGGCTATCTGTTCAATTAATATATGTATATCTATTCACATATAAATATAAATTTTATAATTTTTTGCAAGTATTCGCATACCTCAACTTGAATTCCACTTAAATTTCAATTATATTATTCTTTGTATATTCGCGAAAAAATCCTTATTTTCTCCCTAACCAGTTCCTCTAGATTTTCCTTATTCCCGTGAGATCCAACCCTCATGTCTGGGTTCCCAGGATCCGGATCCTGTACCTGCCAGCACCTGCCACGCCTATGTCCGCTATGCGTTAGATAAAGAAGGAAATACCGAGAGAAAAGGATGGAACATTTCGCAAAGGGTTGTCGCGTAGAGGTCAAGGAAAGTGAGAAAAGGAATGGAAAATGCATTTCAGTTGCAAAGACAGGTTAGGTTTATGCTGCATTGTATGGATATGGAATGCATATATGTATAATTATAATTATAAAGGAATGAATAAGATGTCTTAGCCGGTTAAGATGTTTATAAGTAGACAGATAATGAGCAGATGCGAAATTGTGAGATGTTTACTAGTAACCGTTTTCAGATAATATACAAGATATTTAAATACCGACGGTTTTTTGTTCAAGGCTGTGTTTGCCTTGTTTAGAATGATTTTATTTTGGTCTTCGATTTTCGGCAGATAGGTACAGAAGAATCATGCAAAAATTATTATTAAAATGAGGTGGAACTAGAAAAATTAAAACAAATTATTTTTTCCTTTAAATTATTGGCAATGTCAGTCTACGTTTTGCAGATATTCTTCAAGGTATAATATTGTTAAATGTCAATAAATCATATATCTGTTAAAATCTTCAAATGAGGCTACTTCCGGTTGATCAATTATAACCAAAATCTAAATCACTTGTTGTTCCGGATGTAAACTTGAGGAATACAAAAAAATGATAATTTTTGGAATAGTGGTATTGAAGTTATGCGATCCGAAACTTTCGTCACACACACACACACACACACACACACACACACACAGTGACAGACACACACATTCATATATACATACATCATCGTAAAAATGGTCAAATCGTATTATAGGGACGCTAAAACATGCTTATTCACTAAAAACTCATCATAGAATTTTTTGACCAAAGACAATACCTTCCGTCACCTTTAGGTAAAGAAGGTATTGTCAAAGGACAGATGTTACCAAAAAACCTAGGAAAAACCATAGTTGCGTTGGTGCACTTCGGTTGCAACCATTTCAACCGGCGCCATTTTTCACCAATCTAAAAATTTTACCATATGAAATTATTGTAACAATTTGGTCAACCACGGTTAAAATTTGTTATTTTTGGAATATACTCTCAATACATTTATTTATGATGACAAAAACAATAGTTTTCGGCTTTCGTAGATTTTATTTTTAAATTTATTTGCTGTTTCATTGTACAATAATTTACTTAGTAGTAAAGAAAGTAATTTATATTTTGTTAAATTTGAAGTTAATGCCGATTCCAACACCGACTTCGACTCCACTAAAAATTGCTCGACTCCATGTATCCGACTTCTAATTAAGACTACGACTCCACACCCCTGGTATTCGCATATGAATGATACATAATAGTAATATAAGAATATGTTATTATATCATAAACATATTAATGAAAATATAATGTTATTTCGTTTTACAGACAGCTTCAGTTGCCTTTCATAATTAATTGTCACTTTTTAAAAGAAAGTGAACCACTAGGAAATATTTAAAAGGTTAAAACGATATAATCTAAATTAGAATTAAAACTAATTTGGCCAAATCTTTGATCAAATTATATATGCTTTCTTTTTCTTCATTAACTTAAATGTTCCTTTTCTACGATCGTGCATAAAGTAGGGTATACATACATGCATTGTATCTTTAGAATGAAAAGTGAATTCTTATTGTATGAAAGTGGACAAAACAGTTATGATCTTTAAACCTCAACACAGACTTATGTCTTTATTTGTCAAAACTATTCTGGTAGTACGAGTACAAAAATTGTTTATGCTTTAGAATATATCTTTGGAAATTTCAGCAATTTTGGACGCTCAGTTATTGTTTGTGTCAGATGTGGTTAATGTTTTTGTAAAATGACAAAATAACAAAACTGAATATTGTACTGTTATTAAATTATTGAATTTAAATAGCAATACTCCTGCGCAATCTGAAGTCGATTATGACATTGTTGACTCTGTTCCATCATTTTCAAGGTGAAATTAATATTACTTTTTAAAAGTATTTTATATTTTAATATATTAAAATATATTTATTCAAATGAAACACAAATTTCCGATATTTGAATACATTTTTGTATTTTAAATACTTAAAAGTATTTGTAATGTTAGTATATTTCAAATACTAAAAAATAATATTATTTTCCTAAATATTTAAAATACTTATTTAGTAAAGGATTTGAGATACTGTTTTTACCTCCCGCTGCCCTTGGTAAGGTGTGTGTGTGTGTTTGTGCGTGCGTAGGTGCGTGCTTGTATGTGTGTGTGTTTGGGTGTGTGTGTGTGTGTGGGTGTATGTGTGTGTGTGTGAATTTTAACTCAAAAACTCTCATTCACAAAATTTTGAAATTTCTACTTTATTATAATTTGAAAAGAAGTCATTAGATTTTAGTGTAAATCAGATAACCGGGAATGGCCCTTTACTTGAAGCTTAAATCGATAATTACCTTTCATTTTTTTTTTTGTAATTTATGTTATAAAAATGAAAGATTATTAAATTTTCTACAGGTTTATATTAATATTTTTTCTATAGGTATATTTTGTGGGTAAGTTTAAAAAATGAATTATAATATTTATAAATCCCGAGCCTACGCTGTAAACTCCTTGATTACACAGTTCAGATCTCAAATATAATGTAACTGACAGATAAATGTCACTGTTAAAATTATAATCATTTCAAATTACACTGAGAGAAATGTATATTAAAAATTGTATATTGTACATCAAAATTTTAAATTTAAATATGTAAATATTAAGTATTGGGAAACGTATATGTAAAAGTATTATAAAAATGTATTTACTATTAAGATTCGTATATTTTTAAACGATATATATTTAAAATTAAAGACAGCATATTAAGAATAATTATATGTATATTTGCCGAATATATTTAAATATATACATATATTTAATTGTATATTACATATTAGAATTAAATATTCGATATATTCAACTTTAAAATACTCAGGTATTGCGGCTGACGGCGTCAACAAGTTGAACAGGCAAGCGATGATTAGGGGAAGAACAGTCTCCCTGTTCACTTACATGTGTATATGCTTCTGCGTCGATTAAGTGGAAATAAAACAATAAGATCGTGTACATCAATCCTCAAATATAAATGTGCAACAATTTTGTAATAAATATTTTAAAATCGTAGTGGCTTGAAAATTTGTGTGAAAGTGTTAGGATTATTATTTAGAATTTAATTTATTTTATTCTTGTTATGAAATCTGTTTCGTTGAATAGTATTTTTTGTTATTACATTCACGTACTTAGAAAAATAAATTCTATTTATAAAAGTTGTCTTTAAATAAGGTACCTGTACACCGATTACGTTACGTAGGAATTTAATGTGCACACCCTATATCTACTATAAAAATGTAATATATTAGTTTGCCCTTATAAGTATGCTGTAATTTTGAGCCTAAGATACTTGTTTATTTGAAGTAAATATTTTGTATAGTAAATTTTACCACATGCTATAATAAAATTTAATATAACTTTATAATTATTAATAATATCTCGAATATTAAGGATAAAATATTATTTTAAATTTGAAAATAAGTATATATTTAAAATTAGTATTTTATATATTTGCTCTTATTACATAATATTCTAAACTTTTTAATATCCATACATATTTAATTCATATATCTTGTGTATTTGTCCCTTTTTTAAATATAAAATATAATAACAACTATTATAAATATATTTATCATAACAACACATTTCTCTCGGTGTAATAATGTAACGTTTTCAAAAGAAAATAGTAAATAGCACAATAGTTATATACGAAAAGGAACTACTAATAATTTGCAGCAATACTAAATAAGTAGGTATTTATTTAAATTAATTAAATGGCAGGAGGTATTTTGTTGGCCACGTCAGATTTTCTAAGTATTACAACATTGGGAATAACTAAATAAAAATTACATTCAATAGTTTTTCTTGATGGGTATAGGTTTGGATTCTGAATCAAATTGGAACAATCAACTTATATTGTTCAGCGATTAACTTGTTGTTCCTAGAAATCATATTTTTATTGAAAGACAAGTATAAATTACAATTTAAAATAAAACAATGTTATTGTCATTCCATCAGTTTTCATACAATTGTATTGTAGTAAATTGAAAATATATTAAATTTATTTAAAAGAAAAAACACCATACTCGTACATGTTTATTTGTCTTCTAAGATATTTAATATCAGATATGTACAAGTACTGTACAACAACCTGTCTAACATTAAAATATGTCAATATAACCAGCATTAAAATTTTATTAGTAAATAAATACCTGTGCGACGCTATAAATCAACAAGACAAAAAATGTTACATATTAAATTTTTGCATAGTTTTATAAATGTTTATGTCCACTTAAAACTATTTACGATTGAAGCAGTAATAAAATGTGCAATGATATTTATGATCAGTAATAATTTTCAGTTGATTAATTAATATAAACAGGATATAATTAAGTAATTAAATATATCACACTCTCTGTGTCACAGCGTGCTAGATCGTATTTGACAGCTGTCATTTTTTGAATAATATATTCCACTGATAAGACATTTTTATGCGATTATTTCTCCAATGACGGAACTGCAATTGTCAGTTATTGATTTATCGATTATCAGCTCTCTTGTTACAATTACTCCATGTAATGTTCGAAGTTTATGCATTTTTAGACCAGGCGGCATTTATTAATATTCATTAGTGCTTTATAACATAATTACTTAGATATAATTACATTATGAATACCGTTATAGACTCCTGTGTGATTTATTTAGCGCCGATGTTGATATGTAGTATTTCAAACTGGCATTCTTCCAGGAATTCTGTCTCACTTTCAAACTCGTATATGTTCATATCCGGTACAAATAAATTCCGCTTTCATTTAAATAACCATAACCAAGTAGGATTTGCAAACTTTATATACGGTAATTGATTTTACTGCATACTTCAGATCTGTAAGTAGACTTAGATTAAACATTAGATAACCACACCAATAAAAGGTTTACACATCTGATATACATATGCTAATTAATTATCACTATTTTATGGGATTAGTAAATCATTAAATGTATTTACAAGATAAAAACATTTACTAGTTTTTAATAATCTTAAATAATTTTGTTCTATTTATCGACAAACGACAAATAAATCATAAACCTTATTACCAAATTGTGTGTGTCCCCAATCTAATTTTTGTTCACTAATTCATCTAATATAACCTAACCAAAACTAAACCTAAACTAATATGAAAAATATATTTGTATTTACTGACTACAATGTACAAAAATATTGTCAAAAATAAATAGAAGCGTAATATAAGAGTCACGCTAGAATAGGGCCGTTGCAAAAAAATATATGACTTTTAAGTACTAAATTTAAAAAATATATTGTTCTTTAGAGAGCGTCAAATAATTCACAATTAATTATTGAAATTTGTGAATATTTTGAAAAAGTCCCGTGATTTGAAACAGAATGTGACGTCAGAGTACATTCAATTTAACATATGACAAACCATCGCCTACTTTTATTTATATAAATAGCGTAGGTGATGGAGAACTGGTTTCATATTGGCTATGAATGACGTGCTGTATGTACTCTGACGTTACAGCAGTGAGAGGTTGTTTTGCATAACTATTTCTGGTGCCAAACTTTTTGATTAAGTGTTTACGGAAATAACAATATTTTTTTTATTACAGTGAAAAATATTGTATAAACTTTCATTTAAAATACTTTTTAAAAAATGTGAAACATGCTCATTGTTTTGTGAATAAGACACATAGTACATTTTCTTAAGAATATTATTTTAAATATATTCTAATTAGTTCCCGTGAATAATAACACACTCCACCATTCTTTCCTCCACTTCTTAAAAGCTCCCAACTAATCTTGTTTTGGAATGCTTTTAAAAAAATCATGCATTGCACTATTAGCATCAATCTCATTAAACAAAAACCTTCTACCTCGTAATTTTTCAAGTTTAAAAATAGCCATATGGCGGGTATTCTATTGCTTTTATTTTTTGGTAAAAAATGAAGAAACTATTTGATTAATTCTATAATTTCACTGAAAATAATAATTTAGTTTAACCGATTAACTAAATTAACTTTTGCAAGTTAATTTAAAATCATTACAATTTTAAATAATTTACGTATATCCAAGATTTTAGTTAAACATCATCGACGGATATAATTAAGGTTATGTTTGAATAAATGTTAAACATGTTTAAGATCAGAAATTCATATTTTACTATCTCCAATAATTAGAATAGTACATTTCATAACAATAATCGAAAGTGAGAAATATCGTCCGAGTGTGAATACACGAGCAATACGATATTACTTTCAAGCTAGTTATGGACACCACAAAAAATGAACTATGTATTTTCAAGAATTTATTTTAAATGACAATACCTACTGTTTCTTTTTTCAATAATTCAACTATAGTAACAAACAAATGTTATGTTGATTTTAGTCTCATTATTGCAATATAACCGTATCATGTTACTCGTAAAATGATATTCATTTCATAGTAGTGTACGATATTCTCAACTTTCTTAAGTCGCGATAAATATTATTTTCTGAAGTGGTCTTTTAAAAAATATGTATCATTGGTGAAACACTGTGTAGATATAAATACAAAAATAAAATTAATAATTTAGTAGCAATCAGGCCATTATAACAACCTGCTGAGACGCCGGGACAATCTATGAACAGGACGGATGATCACTCTAATTTTAAATGACACATAAATAATTGTTTAAATTGACATTGTATATTTAGTTTCCACAGCCTGCGTCAATAAATCTTGCGTGGCCCTATTATAATATGGTGGAAATTGTATATAGTGTTAAATAATTAATTTAACAAAAGTGCTTTTTTACTAAGAAGGTACTAAAATTTACACTATATCGTATGGACCTAAACTAATTTGAGTATTTTTTTAACATGAAATTCCTTACAGTTGTCATTTTATTATTTATATTTACCTCCTCTCGTAGTTTCTCCTAGATTATTTTCCATAAAACTCTAAGGACAATTTTCTTGCTGATAATTAATAGAACACAATATACGAGTATGTTTCCAAATATAGTCTTCCGAGAAATTGCAATGAATAAAATTTAGGTAAATATTTAGTACATTTCGAAGTAATTTGAGCAATGTGAAATGAACCTTGTACAGTCCATATTTGTCCACCAGTATCCATACATAAAATAAATTTTAAGCCAAAGTCACGCCTTTATTATGTACAGTCATTTACATCCCTTCATGAATATTTACAAATCTGAATAATTCTAAACTTGAATATGGCACTGAAATAATTCATATCATACCACCTTGCTAGACGAGAAAAAGAGACATTATCCGCTGAAAAAGTGTTGCGAAAAAGATTTATTCGCGAAATAAATCTAGAAAGGAGGTCATTAGCATTTTCCTTAAAAGCAACCAATTAAGTGGAGGTAATAATAGTATTATAATTTTTCCAGTGCTGTAAATCTTCAAATACGTCAGGAAGACGGTAATTTAATACAATTTTTAAACAAACAGAGACGAGTATTAATTATTACGTGGGCCCTGGTTCTTGTGGGCAGGTGGCAGAATAAAGATCTGCATTTTAATGTTTGCATAATGAAAAATTCTCACTCATATCGCAAAGATGTCGCCTACGAATTTAATTGCATTAATTTTATTTACACATCTATAAAACGATTGCTAAATTATGTTTATGGCTTACAATTACCTACCTATTACTAATTTGGATGCAACCACCTTCAACTGCTGATACCATCAGTTTTATTGAGAAATAACTTATACACCTATTGAATTCTAAAGGATATGTTGGAAATAAAATTTATATTTGGTTGTGCCTATGCCAGTACATAAATGGTTACTTATGTTCCAGATCTTGGAAACTGCAAATAATGAATAGCGGATGCTAATAAAATGTAAGTAAATAATTTTATTTGCGTGTATCTATCAAAAAGATCTTCTACGTAATAAAAGACATGACATTTATACCTTACGAACAAATTCAATGATATATTTTATTGTTATTACAAAGTATTACTGATTAATTTGAAAACACGGTATGCAAATTGTAGTTTTAATTAATATCGAAGAACATTATTATGTTTATTTTGTTTTACTTTATATTTCAACATATCAAATTTTATAGACTAATCAAAAGAATGAATTGCACAAAAATTCGATTTTTGTTATGATCTTTTTACCTTCCGTCACCTGCAGGTAAGGAAGGTATTGTCTTTGGTCAAAAAATTCGGTGGTAAGTATTTAATGCATAAGCACGTTTAGGGTCCCTAAAATACAATTTTACTATTTTTATGATGATGTCTGTATGTGAGGATGTAATGTGTGGATATGTGGATGTGTATAACGAAATTGACTCAGTCGATAACTCCAACACTACAATTCTAAAAATTATAATTCTTTCGTATTTTCCTTCGAAGAGTTGATTAGATTTTGGTTATAATTGGTCAACCGGAAGTACGCTTCTTTGCAGTTGTTAATAGTTAAATATCACTTTTTGACATTTTTTTAATCTGTATACGGACTGATTTCACTTTTTCCTTCATATTCAATAAATAAAGAACTAAACAATTATAAAGATATTAAAATTTCATGAATCAGCCAGCTATGCTATAATCACATAACCATGGAAACTGCTGATATATTCCAATAATTATTCTAATTGACATACGACAGTGTCAAGTGCAATTTACACGGTATGTTCATAAGACGCGGAAAGACAGGATGCAACAAATTTTGTCATAAACTAATGAGTTCCTCCATGTCAGAAAATACTTCTGTAAGAGGTTTGAGATTATTTTTAAAGAAATGCAAAATTCTTACAAAAAGAAATGAGTACATAAAATTAAATTTCAAATTGAACACTTTGTTGATATGCTTTTGGTATGTATTATCATACGTTACAATGAACGGTTTTGAAATAAGATTTTTTTTTTGTTTTTTGAAATGTTTGAACTTTCCAAAATTTTACAAATAGACGAGTCGCTAACTTTAGTCTATATCTAATCCATTCGGTGTCTACTTTTTTTTTGACCGTAGGAAATAAGTATAATATTAAAATTTTCAATTACGGTGTAAAAAGTGTAACGACAAAAGTTGTTCAGAATTAAAAACTGCGTCTAATAAGATGTAAGATAGAAAAATGAAGAACTACGAGTACATTACATTTTTGCCTCTTTCTAGGGAGGACCTTATTGACTTTCAATATTGGCGAGAAACTCCACAAGGTTCACTTTTCTGCTGTTTAAAAACTGGAAATAATTTAAAGTTCGACGACCATAGTGTTCGAATCCGGGTCGACAGACCATCACCAGTTACAAAATGCACTCAGCT
Source organism: Harpalus rufipes (assembly GCA_951394225.1). Lineage (NCBI taxonomy): Eukaryota > Metazoa > Arthropoda > Insecta > Coleoptera > Carabidae > Harpalus > Harpalus rufipes. Next base: position 14,900,985 of record OX596280.1, read on the forward strand.
CCAGTATTATATATTTGTGTTCTGGAAATGTATTTATTATAAATAATGATGGTACTATGACCACCAAAAATTTTCTTTTAGACTGTGCTAGTTTTGAAACCCATTATGTTGTTTATGTTTACCCAGATTTATATAGAAATTCCCACAGCTCCAGCGCCAGTATATAAAAAACCAATTTCAACTGCGTTAACCTCTGGAGCAGGTGGTAGTGAAGGTCACCCGAGCGAATCCACCTCACACGGCAGGTGGATTCCGGCTAATTTATTCCGTGGCTGGAATGCGTGCGTCAGGTGCACCACACACACACATAGACACGGCTATGAGAAGAACCGTGGCGATCACCTAGAGCTACTCACACTCAGACAGACGTGCACCTGTTACACAGTGGTGATGGTGAAACCAAGGGTTAAAGGCCTCAAGGTGATGAGTGGACCCATTTCGCAATAAAACTCACCTGTTGTGACTAGAAAGGTAATGATTTGAAAAATAGGAGATGATGTTTCAATTGATCTATTATTTTGACACATAGAAATCATTAGTATAATTTTATACTTCTACCATTAGATAATTATGTGGACAAAGTAGATTGTATGTAAAAGCGTAGAGAATATCGATAATATATACATTATTATATATTATTTACAATGACAGTTTGGTTATGCATTATCCTAAAATATTGAGGATATATTCCAAGAGCGTTATGCTTAATTTTTTTATTCTTTCTTATTCTCAATTTTACATACATAAATTTAATTATTTGCTATTAACCCTGTGGCACTGGCGCTAAGTCTCACGGACCCTACAAACATATTTATCTGAAGGTCATAGAGACTGTATGTTTTTTAAAAATAATATTCTAAACTTATTTAAATCTGTTGAATTTTCGTATGTGGTTAAATGATTTTTATTAAATTCTCTGCTGGAAAGCTTAATTTTATTTTATTTTAATAATATTTTGAAATTCACAAGCACTGTGATAAAAATTATTAACTAAGCTAGAACTACAAAAACAACAACTAAAATTAAAAGTAGAAGACAAGAAGTAGCAGGAACTTCATTTAAATATCAAACAGCATACTAGTTTCCCCCAGGTACAAGAAAACATCACTAGTTTTGTCGAAAAGATAGCAATACTCGTTAAAATATGTAAAAAATATACTCATATATTTGTACTTACGTATTAGTCATATTAAATTTTCATATGCAACCTTTTGCCTGAAATCTATAAAAAATAAAAGTTTGATACTTTACTATTAATAATGTTTTTTTTATTAAATACATATTAGTTTTTGTAGCTTTTTTAAATTTTGAATATTTTATATCATATTTTGTTGACTGTTTCTCAAAATGCATATTTTTTGCTTCTATACGAGTAATATTTGGCAATATTTAAAAACAAAGTTAGCAGGTTTTTGAACAATAATGTTATCAACAATATCATGATTATAATTGGTAAACCTCTTTTATATTTTAAAGATAATTGGGTTTTTGTATAAATTTAAAAGCGAATTTATATTGTATGCAACAATATTTCATAATAACTTTTTTTCGAAATCTTATTTTTTTAGAATTTTTATCCTTTAACGAGTCGTTTAGGTTTTTGCAGAATAATTTGATCAAGTAGCAATAACAATGAAACAATTGTTTTTGACAAATAAATCGATTAATAATTATTAGAAAAGTTATAATCAGTAAAAAAATACCTGCCTTTACGGATAACGGGTATACAGATATTGTGCTGATCTATGCTGAAGTTCAGGGAAACGCTGCCGAAGCCCACCAAATTTATTTGGCACGTAATCCGAATCGTCATCTTCTAAACGTTCGCACTTTTGTACATGTATGTAAATGAAATAAATAAATCTCCGAGTCCGAGATCATGAGCCTTTTAAGCCTGCTGCTCAAGATCGTGGTAGAATACGCCCTGATCACATAGAGAATATTGAATAGGTTGCTGAGCGCCAGGGTCTAGTACTCGAAAAATAGCGCTACAACACAGAGTGTCGCATATGAAAGAACAACAGTTACATCATTTCGTCGACGTCTTCGGTCATTAACAATGACGGCGGCCATTTTGAACATTGATTGTGATTTCATTTATGCCTGCATCACTTTTAATTATTTTTATGCGTTTTCTTGTTTCGTCAATTGTATAGTTGTTCTTGGTCGACTGCATCCTATAAATATCCTCATGTTTGGATTGTCCCACCTGTTGTAACAATAATTTGACGTATATTTTTTTTGTTACCTTAATCGAGATATTCTATTCTACTCGTATCTTTTATCTTCCCCGATTTGTGTATAGTTTCATCTTCTGGTTTATCTGTCAATTTATTCACCAGTTTTTAATCTTTCATACTGAAATTCATTCTTTTATTGTATGCAGTCACAGTCACAAGGTCACGATGGAAACAAACCAAAAACAGCTGTTCGTAGACTCGCACGCGCAGATAGTCCCATTTTGAATTTTGCTATTATACAACGCGCACGCGCTCTACTTTTCCGACATTCAGGTGTTATTTTATTCGATCATAGGCGGGTAATGAAAATTGTGACAAAACTTTGAATAATTTTAACTCAATATCTAGAAGGTTTACAAGAAAAAGTTATTAAGAAATATTGTTACACTCGACGAGTTCTATCACTAGTTAAATTTAATGTACTTATTTCTGTTACACCCTGTAAAAAGTTGGCAACCCTAGACTATGAACATAAACAGTTTGTAAGTAATAACTATATTCTTTTGCTATAAGTTTGTATAGTTGTCTATATTAGTAATTCCATTATTATTGATCAAAAAGTCAGAGAAATAATCGTGAACTGTACTATACGGAAATATTCTTGTGTTCAATTTAAAATATGAATGTCAATTTTTGTCCTATATCACCTTCAAGTATAAATATGTACGATGATATTATATTGGCAACAGATATTGTTTGGCTACACAAGAATTTTTATACAAATATGTACAGTAAAATTTTTGAAAGATGTCTGATCAAGGTCATCTACGAATTGCATGAATTCAGATTTTTGCTCCGCCCATTCTGACAAATTCAGTATTGTCGTTTGCTTAGTTTTTATGAGGGTGCATACTACTGTTATTTTATTATTATAAAAATATGTATTACAATAAAAGCATTCAAAATTCAAAAATAACCAAATATGTGAAAAATAAGATACTGACACAATGTCAGTGTCAGTGACACTGACAGAAAATAGCGTTATTCGCACGGCTATGAATCAAGGTAATGTATCTGTATTAATAAATAAACTTACGTTACAGCGTAAGTATTATCAACAACGAGCATCGTTTTAAATTGGAATGTCTTAACAGTCGAAACAATATGATTTTTTGAAAGACAAGCGTGTTATATCCATCCTTATCACACACGCTTATAGCCTTTGCTAAGGAAAGAGATAAAATGTATGCAAATTTGTTAATTCATTCGTGATACAAATGACCTTGATCGGATATCTTTAAAAAAAATACTGTATCTATAGCTATTATAAATAATTTAAAATATACGTAACTTGTATTAAAATGAGTTTTTAACAAAATTCTATTATTAGTTTTTTTGATGATACATAATAAAAAAGTTTGAATACGTTTCATTGAAATTTTTGAATAAAATAATACTATTAATCGTACAATGGCAACTATAGTTCATAGAATGCCAATCCTCAAACTAATTGATTTACTCGTCAAAATCAAGATCAGTCCATTTTCTTGAGTCCAGTATTGCTTCACCCAGACAAAGGCTCGCTAATCGAACATTTTAATCTAACAATCAACAATCAAGTGATTGAACCTGTCGCACGGAATTAAAAAGTCCATTACCGAAGTGATTCATCCATTTATGCCCACACGCGCGTTCCTGGTTTCACTTTGAGGTTAGGTTTTCGTGCGATGCAATGAGTGAAGAGTGAGGTTATGGTTATGGCATGGGCTGCGACTCCGCGGATCGTGATATTGAGATAGGACGTGGGATGCAAAATAAATACTAATCGGCTAAATAATGATGGTTTTGTTTAGCAAGTAGCAATGATGACAAATTTATGGTGATGGCAAGATGCATTGTTTATGACCTGAGATTAAATCAATTGGAAATTTGTTTCATACTTATTTGGAGTGTTAGAATATGTTAAACTTATTATTATCTACCCAACTAATGTATTCAATTATAACAAATATTAAATAGATATGTGTATAAATTAAATCTTACCATATCTTTCGTGAAATAATTTGATGTTCCTAGTTGACCTTTTGGATACTTTAGAATACCTGTAAGAAACAAAATTTGAATTTAATGGAACCTAATTAATTCATTTTTAAATGAGTTGATAACTAAACTAGCTAAAAAGAATATAAAATTTGCAAACAATTTCTACTTTACAGGACTAATGTATTTTTTTTTCGAACTATATGGTTCTTAAAGTACGAAATCTATAAACCTAATCTTTTTATTATTAATAGGAACACATATTTTTTATTTACATGTTTGCTAGAGAATTAAATTCTATTTTTAATGATATATAATATTTTTATAATGATATTTTTTTTGAGAAAAATTCATTTAAAATATATGATTAATTAGCGAAATAAAATAATCAATTAATTCTTATATGGCACTCTAATGTTGCAGACACGTTCATCAACGCTTTGTTTAATTAACAGATCATCAAAACGAAGAAGTCCAACCAGTGCCGGATTACCCAATAGGCAGACTAGGCAATTGCCTATGGGCCTCGCGCCTTTTAGGGGCCTCGCGCCCCGCTACATTTGATTAAAATAATATTGATTTGATTTTGAGATTTTTTTATTACAAACAAAGACATCGTTAAATAAAGAAATTTTGATTACAACAAAGAAATGCTCATTCACAATAATGGAATCTTGATTACAATAATAAAAAATGTTAATCAATATTACAAGACCCTACTGTTACAACTCAATTTTTATAATACCAATACCAAATACCAGTGTTTACCATTCTATGTTGATTTTCGAAATAATTCTTTTGCATAACGATTAACGATGCTCTAAATTTTTTGTATTTAAAATAAATGAAGGGCTTATTGTAATATGCCACAAAACGAAAAATTCGTAGTAATAGAGTTTAAAGTTTTTCAACTTAAAAGACTTTTAAAAAATATTTATTTCAAAATAAATTTATTAAAAAAACCATTAAAGATTTCACTATGTACTTTAAAATTGGGAAAAGTGAATATTTATATATATATATATATATATATATATATATATATATATATATATATATTAATTGGTTTAAAAGTATGTTAATATTTTTTTTCCGTCGACCGTTTATTAATAGGCTATTTTAATGTATAGAAAATCATTCATTAATGACCCCTATTAATGCATGATTTTTATTAATAAACGATTTATTGGCTGCGTTCACCACATGGAACAAAGTATATATTGCTAACGCTAAGTTGTAGCAAAAAGGTAGACAGAATTAAAAGTCATGCTTTTGACACTTACTAGCTAGGTATATATTCATGTAGCATACCTTTAAAATGAATTTGAAAGAATAAAATTCCTCAAATAACATAAAAAACCGCTTGTATCGTCAAGGATTAAGTAAACTGAACGCACCAACTGAAAACAATTGATGACAAAACTTATTGATTTTCTGACGTAAAATTTGACGTTCGGTCAACCATTACTAACCTAACCTAACCTAACCTAAAAAAATTTGTCATAGAATAAAATTAGATTTTCCATTTAAGTAAGATACGGTCAACGAAAAAATATTGTAACTAACACGTGTGTTAATTGGCGATTAATGATCTCAACAATTAACGCGTTCGCTACGCTCCCGCGTTAAAATGTCTCGATCATTAATTGCCCTCATTAACACACTTGATTGTTAAATAACTATTATAATAAAATTGTTGGGGGTAAAATCGTAAACTTATTAGGAGGGGGGGGGGGGGCGAGATTTCGATTGCCTAGGGGCCTCCACATGGTTTAATCCGGCACTGAGTCCAACACGATTTTTTCACAGAAACGATTTGTAAATCGTAAGAACAAGGAAACTGATTCGAATTTGTTCATTTTGATGGTCCGTTAATTAAACAAAGCGTCGATGAACGTTTCTGCAACCGAGCATAAAACTACATAAAAAATTCATGTATTCATTTATTCCATTCATGGTATTCTTATTACAGTCATATTTAAATAAACTTGATATAAAAAGTGTCGTTATATGAACGATGGGTATGTGTGTGTGTATGTGTGTGCGACATTGGAAAGACGATTACTCAAAAACTAGAAGACTTTATATTAGTTTAACTACGTATTTCCCAATCGGACATTCATGGGAAGAGCTGAAAACGTTTTGGTAACAATTGGACAACCAGAAGTAGCAGATTCTTGAAAAAAAATCTTCTGAATATTATTTTTTGAAACTTTTTCTTGGTAATAATAAAGAAAATTAAATCTGACACATTTAATTTTTTTATTATATCTCGTATAGGTTTGGAGATATAGAATAGAATAATCTGTTTTAATAAATCTCGTTGCCCAAAAAACAGTTGAGATATTTAAAAGTAATTGACAGTTAAATGCAAAATGTCAGTGTCAAAAATAAAAAATTTCTGGGAGGTACGGGTACATTTAATATATATTATTGTATTATTTATTAAATATGTATTTAAATTATAGGTATGTTAATAGTATATATATAACATATGCTTAAGAAATACCGCTAATACTGTCAATGAATTGGAAGAATTTTGAACATATTAGATTAGTAGCACAAAATTTCTCATAGAACGAAAGAAGAAAAACAATTTCAACTATTTGTGTGTACAAGAAATGATAAATTCGTTACTTATAGGGTGCGAGTAGTCATGTGACTTTGTTGGCCTTGGCAAGCAGATATGAGGATCCATGTCAGAATGACGGCTAGTAGTTATTTTCATAAATGTCATATGACTGCTGGCGCTCTATGCAACATAAAATGAAAATGGCGAGAGATATTGTGCTGGCCACAACAGATCTTTTCTATTGAGGTAATGTTGCAATGAGATTTTGAAAAAATTCAAAAAAATATTATGGTGTTTTTTTTCTCAGTTATATTGGTAGCAATGCCCGCGAAACAATTGAAACTTCCCTTCTAGTGCTAACAGAAATACAGGTATTACAAAGCCAACTTTTTAACCCTGTATTCATAAATAATAATAATAATAATAATAATATAAAACATTTACCAGAAACAACTTCAACCTACTTAATTTGTAATGCTCGTGTAATTTATACAGGGTGTTCCAAATAAATTGTCCTATATAGGGATTTCGAGAATTGTAGGAGATACGAAGTTATCTCGTGTCGTTGGGAGATCATATTAATAACTTATCGTTATTTGGAAATAAGTCTAATAGCGATTAAAATGGTCACCTAATAGAGCAACTTTTGTTTTTAATTTAATCAACGAATTATTTGATTGACATATAATCCTTTACATTTTAAGATGGTGAAATATAACTTATAACTTCGGTAAATTTTATGATAATATCTTATTAGAATGATAATTATAACATTTATAGTATTATAAAACATACATATATTCCTTAAATGATATAAGAAAATGAAAGGGAACCGCTACAGGCAAAATTTCAGATTTCTTATCTTGGTAATGTATGTACATTACAAAAAAGAAAATAATAATAATAATAATAAATAGTATGTTTAATTTTAGACGTGTTATATACATAATATAATCAGATCTAGTAAGGTTAAATACATCTTTAATTCGATCTCAAATCAAATCTACTGCTTTCATGATCAATTATTTGATACACGCTCTAGTTTCTCTTCATCAAAAATATAATTGTAACAGAATTAACCATTACTTTCTTATTAACAATCAGTCAAAAATTAAAATTTTTAAGAATGAAGAATAGAAATCTGTCATTACAGACACCGTTACGTCCATTTTAATTGAATAATTTCCATTTAATTACCATACGAACTAAGATGCAAATTGTCTTTGTCGAATGCAAACTTTGAGAATCAAGAAAGCTAGGGAGATAGGAAATATTTGATCGATGAGAAAAATAAAATTGATTTGTTACTTTCTAATTCTTATTTTATTACACCTTTTAGCATTAATTTTATAATTATTACTTATATTGAAAATTGAAAGGAAACGAAGTTCTATAATCTTTAAACTATTGAATATTAATAGGCAATTTTTTCAGAGAATAATGAAATGGATATTTCTTCACTTTCCACTTGTTTCATGAAGAGTCACAGATTTGTAAAAATAGCAGTTATGCCAATCCCGTAAAAAATTGGGGTTAAGTAAAAATAATTGTATTATTAAAGATTAGGCAGATTTCTAATCTCAATGCTGCTACTCCCACGATGCAAATAAATAATACTGAAAAATTATCTCTGATATTCTAAAATATCCTCCTACATCTATCAACGATTACATGGTATTATAACATAAATGAAAAATTACTAACGCTGTCACTAGAAAAATAGCAACTAGGACATCTTTTGCAAAAACTTATAGAGAAACTTTAATAATAAGATTACACAATCCGTTTAACAAATTATGATATATCAGATATTACAGCAAATATATTTTTACAAGAATTCAAAATATTAATAAAATAACAATGTTAATAACCTTGTTACTAAGGATACGCTAATTTCGAAGAATACATGCATTATCACTCAAAAATATTTGTTCACTATTTATGTTTTCTGTTTCTAACACCCGTAGTTCACTTTCTACAGAAATTTTGAGTGCCCGCGTGGTGAAGCCTCCGAAGCACCTTCCGGATATTCCGTCATTACCGAAATGTATGAATAAAAGCATACGGTGGTCACGCTAGAATTATTATTGAATTATTTCCACTATAGATAAATTTAAACAGTTATTTTAAGTTCCGACAGTTAAGTCAGTTAAAATTTAGTTAACCAAAGTATTAAGTTTCGTTGGTGAAATATGAAATTAACCACAAAGTATTTTCGTCGGTTTTTTTTTTGGAACAAAAATATAAATCTAATAGAATATCTGCTATAGTTATCCTGATTTGAAGTGCAAATTTTCGCTTTTTTACCTCCCGCTACTCTTGGTTAGGGAGGTATAGGGATCGCGCCCGCGCGAAAAACCTCATATCGAGATTTTGGTAAATGACCACGTTTTAAGGTCCTTAGAATCCAATTTTAACATTTTTACGATTCTGTGTGTATGTGCGTATGTGTGTGTGTGAGTGTGTGTGTGTGTGTGTGTGTGTGTGTGTGTGTGTGTGTTTGAGTGTGTGTGTGGATCCTCCTTACGCTCTAACTCAAATACTACCGTTCAGAAAATTTTGAAACTTTGTATTTCTACCTTACTCTTATATGGAAAGATGCCATTAGATTTTGGAGTAAATCAGATGACCGGAAATGACACTTTACTGGAAGCTCAAAATAGTTTTTCTTCGAAAAATACCTTTAAATGTTATTTTTTCGAGATTTGTTATTATAAAAATTAAAGTTTTTTATATTTCCCAGAGGTTTGCGTTAATATTTTTTATATATATTTTATAGATAAATTTCTAAAGTTATATGGAAAGGAACTTAATACAGTTTACAACATAATGTGTAGGAATATAGGTAAGATAATTAAAATGTATAATATATCATCACGGAATACTACTCATTGCTGGGTCTGCCAATATGCTTTGTACACAGATTTCGGTAATAATGATGACATACGCATTTGTACCGTACTGTTGTTTACCAGGTATCACTTCACGCGTATCTGGGGAACCGGGATCAATTCCGACTGACGCCAAATATTTTAGAATTTTAAATGGCACAAATTGATCCCTGTGGTGCACTCTCCACGCCAGCAATGAAAGTATATAAATTAAAATAAATGTATTATCACGGCATATTACCCATTGCTGGGTCTGCCAATCTGCTTTGTACAGAGATTTCGGTAAAGATGATGACATATTTGTACCGTGCGGGCGTTTACCAGGTCTCACCTCACGAGCACTTATTGCTGGCGTGGAGAGTGCACCGCAGGAGGCATTTTTGTGCCATTTAAAATTCGAAATATTTGGCGTTGGTCGGGATCGAACCCGGTAATTAAATTTAATTTAATTTTAAGTGTTTACAAACATAAATAAAAATTAAATTAAACGGGAGGTATTGTGTTGGCCACATCAGATTTTTGACTTATAGAAAATATCCGGGGTTGACGGTTTTCGTCTAACGATTGTTGTTGCAGTTGTGCAGTTCATGATTATTTTAAAAAGAATTCCAAAACAAGATTGATTGGAAGCTTTTAAGACGTGGAAAGGAAAGAATTGTGAAATCTATTGTGAAGTATTGTTGTTGAAAAGATTTACTTCGAACAGGTTTAAAATAAAATTATAAAATAATGAAGCATATGTGTCTTATTCTCGAAAATTGTAGCCTGACCCTTGTATTACTACACCCAGAAATTGATTTTAAAACCGTGATGCTACATATATTTATTTACATACGGATTATTATCCTTTTCTTTAAAAAAAATCTACTGAATTATTTCTATAAAAATAACTTTACACCATTATGAAATCTTGTTAAACCTAACTGAAGCTAAAAATAAGATACAGTAGTATTTATCCATCCGTTTGTGACAGCCGAAAATATCGAACTTTGATTTATAGGCCAGGCCAATATATTTTTAAAGTCGTGCATATTTTCTTTTACTCGTTTTAGTCCTTTTTTGTTTATTTACGTTCTCTATAAATAGCTTTTTGAAAGTAACTAGAACATACCAGTTAATTTCTTAAAGTCACGATGTAACAGCGATATCTTTTAATCCCTGTTCCTCTTGTTCAATTTGGTGATACTCATAAGAGTTAGAAGTTATTTAGTGAAAAAAAGAAATGAATGAGTGTACTAGTCATAATAGAAAATACTTTGAGAAAACAAAGCAGTAAAATATAACTGTATGTTTATTCTGGGAAATAACAAATGTGGGATGCATTTACCTTTATAAAAAATAAAGATCCTAAACATGCTTGCAAATTATGCAAAAAAATCTTCAAGCAACAATCAAGAGAAAAAAACTTTTGAGTGGTAGTATATATTAAACTTGACAGAGTGTTCAAAGATTAAACAACTAACCTAATGTTTTAAATAAAGAACCTAAAAGCAAAATCTCACAATTCCTTCGTTCTTCGATTCAGAGATTAATATTCGCACGAGGAGGCGTAACTGACTCGGTGCAAATAGTTTCAGTTATAATAACGAAATATTAATCAATAATAAAATTGTGTTTCTCGACACCCGAAAGAGTAAAAGAGATTTAAAAGCTAATTATAATAATAATAATAATAATAATAATAATAATAATAATAATAAAATTGTATTGTAAAGTATTCAATATCACAATATTTTCTTACAAAATTCACCGAATATAATATCCTTGAATCTGTAGATAAGCATGGCACTGTTCTGGTTTTATTATTACGTAGGCTTGAACATAATTTTACTTCTGAATGTTAAAATATAATTAATTCTGCGTAAATTATTTAATTGCTCCATAAACAAAGAAGTCGAGAGATGATAAATTTGAGTAATAGATATACTCGTATGTAATTTTGAGTATATTTTGTAAAGATATATTGTGATACTTAATTTTGTACAATAAAAATTTAAAATTAATTAATATATAGCTACAACTATTACGCTCTTACTATCTTCTTAAGTGAAATCTGGGAAACGAACAATTTGCGGAACTTTGTTTATATGAACTTTTAGGTCTTTTTTTATATTCCGCCAACCTACATACATGCTAAGGGAGGTAATGTTTTCGGTCCAAAAATTCGATAGTTTTTAGTGAATAAGTACGAATTAGGGTACCATAGCACGTTTTTACTATTCATACAATGATGTCTGTGTGTGTGTAAGTGTGTGTATGTGTGTGTGTATGTGTGTGTGTATGTGTGTGTGTGTGTGTATGTGTGACTTTTTATTTCATGATAACTCATATCAAACTTACAAAAAAATAAATTTTTCATATTTAAGCTTTCTGCATTAATACAAAAAAAATATTAGATTTTGGGTTAAACTGGACAACCGGAAGTGGTACTTTACTTGATGCCCATAAGAGAATGAAAAACTATATTAAAATATAATCCAAAACTTTTCAGTTTTAGTACTTAACACTTTTAAGTCAATGGGAATAACAGATTTGAATTTGGCTAAAATTGATAAACCGGAAGTGATACTTTACTCAAAGCTCTGAACAGATCTTCGTAAAAAAATGTATTATGATATAATCCAAAACTTCTTAAATTTGATATTTAAAATTCGTATATGATAAGAAACAACATTCGATTTTGACTATATACGATAAACCGGAAATGGTAATCAATTTAGAGCTCTCAACAGATTTTTGAGGAAAATATGACAAAATAAATCCATAATTTCGTATTACAGACTTTTCTATTTATTGGAACTACAAATTAGATTTCGTTTACAAACGATCAATCAGAAGTGATACTTTACTTAAAGCGCATTGCTATTTTTGTTAAATTGGTGGGAGGTCATGTGCTGGCCACAGCAGGTTTTTTAAATTTCAAGTTTAGTTGTTTAATCTTGAAACACCCTGTATATTAAATGAAAAAGTTCCATAATATCCATAAAGAAAAGTTACAGAGTGGAAAACTATGTTCCCATTCTTTTTAAGAGCAGTTTAGAAAACAAATTTTAATTAAACAAAAAATAGAGTAACTGTAAAGTTGATATTTCCACATAACTCATGTAATTAGGATCCAGCTTAAGGTGAATAATGTTATTATTTTTATGTAGTATTAATAGGTTTTGTTGCTTAGTGATAAAAAGATAACTACTTACTAGTCATTGCGTCATTGGACCGAAAACTTGCAAGGAATAATTAAGTTTGCTAAGAGAAGTTACTATGAAATTAGATTTGTGCTCTAAAAACAATCAAGATTTGACACCTCACTTGCATCACTGCTGTTACTGTTGGCCAAACCTATGAACTATTGACTTGATTTCATATAATGTGTTTGGTCTACTTTTGTGCACTAAACTCTCCATTTCATAGCCTTGTATAAGCAGTGAATTCTTTATGTTAAATTATAGTGCAATTTCTGGTAAATGAAGCTTCAACTTCAATATTTATATTTAGCACAAAGAAAGATGAACTCTAGGTAGCATAAATTATCTGTGAGTCATCGAGCATATTGCTGTTTAATTACATATTCATGATGTTATTGGCAGACTTTACGTAGGATTTCATTCACAATTATAATTATTCATCTGTGCTTTCTTTTACTTCATGGCAATGGCAGCAATCAGTGCTGGTGCTGGTGCTGGTGGAATCTTCGATACAGGTTGAGTCGGGCTCGAGCTGGAGTTGGAGAGTAACTGCTCGAGGTGATTTCGGATGGAAATTTCACACCTGTCCACAGAAACTGGAATTTGTAGCGTTTACCCGCTACATGTGAACGCGCGCCTTATAAGGCCAGAGTACAAACAACTATGAACGAGAAAGAAATGATCAATCAGCTAAATTGACAGCGGAGACGGAGCTTCTTTAGTTTTATTGGAAAACTTGCCAGTGGCGCACGGTACTTCAAGGATAAAATCTTTTATTTTTCATTATTAATCTTGTGATGTAGCAACGTAAACAGTATATGAACAGGTACATAATACATTGAATTTTTACTCAAATGGCTTAATTATTCAAAATTAAGCAATATAAAACACAACAGTAAATTTTGCATAAAATAATTATACTGTTAGATAATTTCGAAACATTTTACTTTTAAACATTTAAATAAATAAATATATCATCACGGCATATTACCCATTGCTGGGTGTGCCAATCTGCTTTGTACACAGAACAAATGCGTTTACCAGGGGTCACCTCAAGGGCACTCATTGCTGACATGAAGAGTGCACTACAGGGGTCATCTTTGAGCCATTTTAAAATTTGAAATATAGACACAGGCACGCAGCCATGAGACACCATTTAAAACTTTGTAATTATATATAAATTATAAATAAAATGCCAATGATACCATTTGATGATTTCAAAAAGGACAGATAAGTTTCAAAACCAGACCAAAATTTGTAAAATATAAATTTAATGTATACAGATAACCAAAAAGTTAAACAGAATTACTTGCAAACAAAATAGTTCAATTTTATATTCTATAAACTAAAAATTAGTTTAAATTCAAGTTAACTACATTGAAATTCAAACCTTTAAATTGTCACTAAAAACCGGGCATAAAAGTTACCGTGTTATGAAAAAAATGGGATTTCCAATTGATCACATCTTATCTTATAACCAAAAATTAATCAGCTCCTATGTTCACGATGCTAGAAATCGATCCGAGTTCTCGGATATAGTTCGCAATTTGATAACTTAGATCGGTGACTATACGAACCTGGATGCAAAAATCAAATAGAAAACTAAAACGGAAAAATACGTTCTATCCCATTTTTACCTTCCGTCACCTTTAGGTAAGGAAGGTAGGTATTGTCTTTGGTCAAAAAAAATCGATGGTGAGATTTAATGAATAAACACGTTTTAGGGTCCGTAGAATACGGTTTTTCTATTTTTACGATGATGTCTGTGTGTGTATTTGCGTGTGTGTGTGCGTGTGGGACAAAATTTTATGTTATTATAAATATTAAAGAATTTTTTAGTCGGTTTGATTTTACTTTTTCCTTCATATTAAACAGAAGAGTTAAAGAATTATAAAGAGATTATAGTTTCATGAATCAGCCAGCTATGCTATAACCACATAACCATAGAAGCTGCTGATATATTCAAATAATTCTGACATACGTCAGTGTTACGTGCAATTTACATGGTATGTTCATAAGACGCGGAAAGATAGTATAAGGAATGAGAGGATAACGGAAAGAGGAGATGGAAGGACTATATTGCGGTAGACTTAAATTAAGATGACACACGAAATAGAAATGAGTGGAAGAGGAAAATAAAAAATAACAACCGCCTAACGAATAGGAAAAGCTAAAGAAAAAGTTCGTATTATAATTTTACTGGAAATATAGAATCTTTTCCAAGGCTCTATATGTGTGGAATTCGTACTACTGACATTAATAATTTCTATCATTATTAAAAAGAAAAAATGTTCGTAATATTTGAATAGTAGTAGAAATTTTTAGAGATTACCTACTTACTTAATTCAAGCATCTTTATAAGATAATACAATATACGGTAAATCCAGGAGAATTGACCAACAATTCACAAATTCTTCGTATTTATTTGTTTTACAGTAAAATTTTAAAAAGTACATACATAGGTGGTTAACATTGTTATATAGATTTAAATATATAAAAGAAAAATTTGATGTGACCAACACAATACCTCCCGCCATTTCATTTTTACCTCTCGCTAAGAGAGGTAATAGATTCATGTTAAAAATCGCATATCCAGATTTTATTGAATAAGCACGATTTAAGGTCCATACAATCCGATTTTAACATTTTTACGATGATGTCTGTGTGTGTGTGTGGATGTGTGTGTGTGTGTGTATGTGTGTGTGTGTGTGTGGGATGTTGGAAGGACGGTTACTCAAAAACTATAAGACTTTAAATTTGTTTAACTACGTATTTCCCAATCGGACATTCATGGGAAGATCTGAAAAGGTTTTGGTAACAATTGGACAACCGGAAGTAGAAGATTCTTGAAAAAAAATCTTCTAAATAATATTTTTTGAAATTTTTTCTTGGTAATATTAAAGAAAATTAAATTCTCTATCTGATACATTTAAATATTTTATTATATATTCTATAGATTTAGAGATAAAAGGAATATAATATATAAAATAATCTGTTATAATAAATTTTACAGCCGAAAGAATGGCCATGGAAAATAGTTGAAAATTTAAATTATTTGTAACTGACAGATAAATGTCAGTGTCAGAAATCCGGAGACATTACTGAAGACTTTTTCTGGGAAGTACAAACATTATATTATTTCTTAAAGTATTAATAGCTAAATATTTAATATTTTAGGTATATTACATATATCCTTCAAAAATACTGTCAATCCTGACAATGAATTGGAAACATTTCGAAAAATTAGAAGTGGACAAAATTTCTTCATAAAATGAATTTAAAATTAAACAATCTAAATATAAGAAATAGATATATGCGTAAGTAGAATTTTTGGTGTAGAGTATAGGTATACAAGAAATGTTAAATACAATAGGGCGCGAGCAGTCATGTGATTTTGTTGGCCTTGTCAAGCAGATATGAGGGCCCATGTCAGCATGATAGCTAGTAATTATGTATATAGATGTCAAATATCATATTTTCTCATTCTAAATTTAGTGATTTTCCAATTCCATGTGGAGCAGAATTAAATGTTAAATATCTAAGGCATACGACAAGTAAATTTTAAACTCCTGGTGATAAATTAACTACGTAAATTTAGAAAATCTTGAAATTTTTAATGTAAAATTCTGACATTTGACATCTATGTACATAATTACTAATTATCATTCTGAAACGGATTGTCAAGCCTAAAAATGTAACATTACTGTTCGCGCACTATACTTATGTAACCAAAAAAAGGAAGTGGCGAGAGGTATTGTGCTGGCCACAACAGATTTTTATTAATTTAAATACATACATATGAGTTCTCATTGCCGCGTGTTTGATGTTTGGTTGCGAATCTGGGGAACCCGATTCGATCCCGATCAACGCCAATTATTTCGAATTTTAAATGGCACAAAATTGTCTCATGTTTTACACTTTCCACGCCAGAAATGAGGTGAGGCTTGTTAAACGCCCGTACGATATAAATGTCATCATCATTACCGAAATCTGTGTACAAAGCAGATTAGCACATCCAGCAATGGGTAATATGCCGTGGCAATATATTATTATTTTTTATTTAAATACATACCTACACATTTACTAATGCTAGAAATTTTGTATATTAAGTTCCTTTCCATATAACTATTGTTCTCTTTACAATTTGCGTTTTAAAACGTAAAATAAATAAATAAATATATCATCACGGCATATTACCCATTGCTGGGTGTGCCAATCTGCTTTGTACACAGATATCGGTAATGATGAAATATTTGTACCGTGCAGGCGCTTACCAGGCGTCACCTCACGGACACTCATAGCTGGCGCGGATAGTGCACCACAGGGGTCAATTTTGTGCCATTAAAATTCGAAGTAATTTTTGACGTCGGTCGGGATCGAACCCGGGTCCTCTTTTCATATAACTATTGTTCTATTTACAATTTTCTTTTAAAAAATTACTGTTATTAATTTGAAATCATTATTTTTATTGACAGTGACATTTATCTGTCAGTTATATACATTCGAGCTGAACTGTGTAACCATGGAGTTGGGTTTAAAGCATAAGTTCCGAGATATAATTTTTATATTACTTTATAAATTTATCCATACAATATATAGAAAAACTATTAATTCACACCTGTAGAAAATGGAAAAATCTTTAATTTTTATAATAACAAATTGCGAAAAAAATAACATTTAAAGGTATTTTTTGAAGAAAAACTATCTTGAGCTTCAAGTAAACTGCCATTTCCGGTTATCCGATTGACACCAAAATCTAATGGTTTCTTTCCATATTAGAATAAGGTAGAAATACATGGTTTCAGAAATTTCTGATTGATAGTATTTGAGTTAGAGTGCCCGGAAGATCCACACACATATACATATCCACAGACATCATCGTGAAAATGTTAAAATTGGAATTGGACCTTAAAACGTGGGCATTTACCAAAATCTCGATATGTGATTTTTAGCACGATCCCTATACCTCCCTTACCAAGGGTAGCGGGAGGTAAAAAATGGATTGAATCCAATATTCCGTTTTTTAGTGTACTAATAATCTTCACCAAAACTCATACACTCATTGTCGTTCATATTCAAATCATACTGCTCAAATATTTTATTTCGTTTCTTTTTGTTTTTAATTATTTTCTTCTTTTCACAGTTACTATTTTTTGATTCCAAGTTCCCACTATCCTTTGTTTGACTGTCCAGTACGTTTATAATTGGTCAATATAGTGGGTCATCTATACCTTGATTTTTTGGGCCAACTATCCGAAATGGTCGGGTGAGATGGCTCACATCTGTACAACGACATGTACAGCAAAACTATAACACCTTTAGATTAAAATGTTACATTGAACCTCTGCTTGAGAAGTTATATTAATTGTAAAAATATATTACTTTATATGAAGAAAATATCAAAAGATTGTACAAAAAAATTATTCAAGGAGTATGAAAACAAATTTCTAGCAATAACTTACTTGTTTATTTACTGAAAGAAACAATACAAGTAAAATTTACCGACTGACTAAATATACTATCCATAAAAACATTCGTTATCATCGTTGTACTATTATTTGAATTTTGGCACAGAAGTCATCTCACCCAGTAAGCCATGTCTCCCCGAACGTACCATAGTTTTAAAATATCAAGATGAACTTGTTCTTTGAAATAAATATAAACACTCTGAATGGATATTATGTCTATTTTTAAAATCTTTAACAATAGGTTATCTCACCTGTTGCTGGCGAGAATTAAAAATCATGAATGACATTATAAATGATGTAAGGCATGATCTAATATCCATTCTTGGCCGTATTGTTAGATTAAAAACTAACGCACATAAATTTCGGCTTGAGGCAAAAAATTATGCAAACTTAATTCCAAAGTACGAGTGTAAGCATAAGCATACGAGTTCTTATCTCCAGATCTACGTTCTAACACAAAACAAACGTGTCGGATCTAGAATTAAAATTTGTAGACTCTAGGAAGAATGAAAGTCATAACAAGACAGCACAATGTGTAGAATTAGCATAATACAAGCGAATTTGCATATTTTCTAAATAATCTAAGTCGGAGTACAGAAACATTTACCTATAACTAAATTGATCATGAGCACAGATTATTATAATTATCCGTGATTATATTGTCTATCAGTTTCATCGAAAGCCGCTCACTAGAAATCAAATCTTTCACATATGTGCAGGGGCGGACTGGCCAAAAAAGGAAATCAATGCGTCTGAGGGACGAATTCCTAATTTGGAACACAGAAGATTATGGCATAATTGGTGTGCACTTGTATAGACACTATTTTATTTTATTACTGTTTTTACTTCTCGCTAATAGAGGTATTGGGTTCATGCTAAAAATCGCATATCCAGATTTTAATGAATAAGCACGTTTTAAGGTCCCTACCACAGCCTTCTCTAATATACAAGCCGTGCTGCTGAAACTTGACAACGCTGTTGAGAGTCCTACTGTCAAAGATTTGCGCGCGTCGTCTTGTATGTGCACTTTATTTTCGTATTTATTTTTAAGTAAAACCCAAAAAAAGGTATATTTTTGTTCAATTTCATGACTCCCAACGATGTTGTCTTACTATGTAAAAAATAATTTTTAATTAAATAACATAAATTAACAGTAAAAAACATAACTTTCAATAACATATTAACAATAACATGTTTCTAAAAGATTTTATTTACTTAAGAATTAAATAAAACTTGTAAAGTAATCTTTTTTGATCGTAAAATGCATACTGTGAGCTACATTGTCTAATATTAAAATAGTTACATATTAATTATGAAAAATAACTTTAGTTTCTGTTAGTGTTTTATTACATCTTTTGGCCTCATCACTGATGTGTACCAGGTTATAAATCGAACTACAGTTCGCAATTAAAAAAAGAAGATTATCAAACTACTTTTAGTTTTCCTAAGAATCCTGAATTATACAAAAAATGGATTAAAGCTATTCCACGAAAACAATGAACCCCTACGTCTACATCAGTAGTGTGTGCAAAACATTTTTCAGAAAGTGATATTATTAAAAATATGCTAAGTTATTGAATAAAAGTGATGGAACATAATAAACAATTGTTGCTTAGACAACCAAAGCTGGTGGAAAATGCAGTACCGTTCGTGGATAATGAATATTTTAATCATTTGCAAAAATGAGGATTGTCAATCCCTACAGAGGCTGTAATGATAATTAGGTGTTAAAAATTACTCGGTTTTGGTAATAATTAGACAACCGGAAATAGCAGATTCTTAAAAAAAATCTTCTAAATATTAGTTTTTGATTTTTTTTATTCTTGCTAGTATTAAAGAAAAGTAAATTCTCTATCTGATACATATAAATATTTTATTATATTTTTTTTATAGATTTAGAAATAAAGAAATATAAGGTATATAATAATCTGTTGTAATAAAGCCCACAGCCCAAATAATGTCATGGAAACCAATTGAAAAGTAAAAAATGTTTGTAACTGACAGATGAATGTCAGTGTCAAAAATCCAAAGACATTACTGAAGATTTTTTCTAGGAAGTACATACATTATATTATTTCTTTTTGTATTAATAGTGAAATATTTAAAATTATAGGTATATTACATATACCCTAAAATACTGTCAATATAGACAATAAATTTGAAACATCTCGAAAAATTAGAACAGTAGTCGAAAAATTCTTCATAGAATGAATTTAAAATTTAAAAATCTGAATATAAATAATAGATACAAGTAGAATTTTTGGTGCAAATTGTAGGTATACAAGAAATGTTAAATACAATAGGGTGTAGCAGTCATGCGACTTTGTTGGCCTTGACAAGCAGATATGGGGGCCCGTGTCTGAATTAACTACGTGAATTTAGAAAATCTTGAAATTTGTAATGAAAAATTCTGACATTTGACATCTATGTACATAATTACTAAACAATGTCACATGACTGCTCGCGCCCTATACTCATGGAACCAAATACGGAAGTAGCGAGAGGTATTTGTGATTTTTTGCTCATTGATTTAAATTTAAACTAATTACAGTAAATGCGATATTCATTTACAAATCTTTGATCATGTACAAGTACGAGGTTGATTAAGAAATAACAAAAATACTCATTTCAAAAAATAATAATTTATTCATCAACATTATTATCGTTCTTTCAATGTATTTCCTATTTGATATAAAGCACCTATGCCAACGTTGTTACCAATCTATAAAACACTTTAGCCTTTAGCTTCTTCAGCGATATTGCCTTCGTTTTTTCTATAGTCGCGAAATATTTTCCTTTCAATGATCTATTTCTTCTTCAGGATGAGAAAAAGGTGACAAGTGACAAGTGACAGGAAGCTATGTTTGTATAGTGGCTACGGCAACACGACATTATTATTTTTTACCAGAAGTGAACTGTGAGCCAGTGCGTTTACGTGGCGCAAAATTCAGGAATTGTCTACCCATAATTCTTTTCTGTTTCTTCGGATTGCAAGGCGCAATACTTTAATGCCCCTTATTGACTATACGGTCTGGTGATAAGAATTCATACTGGACTTTGTCATAGTAAGGAGAACCATTTTATTTATTTTATTTTTGACATTCAATCGAACTCCACGCCAGGGGAGTAGCCGGGATTAATGTTAGGGCGGGGCAATGTAGTCTGACGACGAGGGGGGGGGGTGAAATATAGTACGGAGTAGGGCTGTTCAATCTTCAAAATTTATGATCTTTTTTTTATCCTTAAGTTTGATCGATCAAAATCGATCATCTGTGATCCATAATGTTCAGATTTATGATAGATTAAATGTAGTCTGTGATCATCAATATATCTTCTAATCAGATGGAGAGCACAGCGATGTTTTTTGCAATCCTAATTTCTCAACCTTCTCTCTAGACACTAAACTACAGACAGCATTTCACCGATACCGCTATCATATTCGCATGCGTACATATGATCTTAACATGTTGATGGATTGATCATATCGATTTATTGTTCACATCGATGATTTTTCGCAGCGGAGTACGGAGCTCATTACTGTGCTACAGTCCTGCAGTTAAGTTCGTGCGAAGTACAAGTTTGAGACATAAATAATTATGGAGGCATTTAAAATTCATTGGGCTTGGGCGTGCGTTAAATAGTCAAAAATAATAGATATTTCTTACATATCAGGCTCATATTACACTACTATGTGGCAAATACCGGCTGCAAAAAGTATGATATATTATTTGCGAAAAAACTTTTATTTACTTCGTTAACTGTAGTTTTTGATTTTATACTAGAATGGTACCTATATTTTTTTTAGTCCATTTCTAGAGTGGGATAACTGCCCCCCCCCCTGCCCCACCTTGGCTACGCCTATACTCCACGTATGCAAATCCCTCTGGAATACGTTTGTACCATTCATAAACCCTTGGTGATATAGTTCCTCCCCAACATTTGCATAGAACGTGTCAAAGTGCTTCCTCAATATGTAGTTGTCAAACACAAACTACCATGGACGAATGATATGCACTTCATAGACCGTGCGGTATCAACGTGTTAAAAAAATGAGTTCAATCGAACACTAATAACGCGCGAAATTCAAAATTCTAGTTACCTTTAAATCGAACTTAGTATGACATTGTCACTAATTTTAATTCTTAAGTGTATTTTACTTACAGTAGTATAAAATGAGTATATGTACTCTATATGTATTCTAGAACGTTCTATACACCGTTTTCGATTAAAATAATTTCTTATAATTTATGCATTTACCTGTGCAATTTTCAATTTTAATTTTTCTAAATGTTAACTCAATATAAGTTTCATAAAACCTGAGTTCCTGGAAATATTCTATAGCTTTCTAATGTAAAGCATTATTGAAGAAATTGATTGATGAACTAAGTTGATAACCGGGTGCAATGAGGCGATGCCCTGAACCCGCATCTGTCACAATTATTTTACTTTAAAAAATTCTCTATATAAGGTACGAATACGCTGCGTGAATAAACTACTCGTTCGATAATGTGACTTGACACTGTGACAGTAAAAGACTTCATTTTTATGACGTTCAAGTTGGAATAAATGCAATTGAGTTTTTACCTTAATAGAGTATTTTATTTTTGATCATAATTCAATTTATTGAAAATATTAACATATTTTAAAATAGTAAATAATTAAAATTGACATAATATTTTTTACTAGAAAATTAAGACATCTGACTCCCCTTGATCTCACCTATAGACCGATGACTATGCTCTCTACACTAGTGCTATCAAAAAATATAGAAAATAGTAGCCGGTTAACAGTAGATAAAAAAGCGGCTATTTATTATACTCGTAAACTACAAATTCACAGTTAACCGACTAATAGTAAAAATGTTCTTTATTAAAACTAACAAATATATATCTTCGCATCAATGTCATGAAAATTTTATAAAATTGAAGATGTTCAAGTTTAAAATAGATATTTGGGAAAAGGTTTTTAAAATAAAAATTTGAAATGTCTTATTTACACTGTTCTTTTTTAATTCGACTGACCGGTTTCGGTCATTTACATGATCATTTTCAAAGTTCGGTACAGACTACAAAATACAAAAATAAACAACTACGGTACAATGCACATGACAAAAATAAATACAATAACACAAAAAAAAACAAATACTTACACATTACAAAGTACAGAAAAATACTACGCAAAAAGGTAAATGCATATTTTGGAAAAAATATAAAAAAGTAAATCGTCAGATATGTACAACTAGTAATGAAATAATAAAGAAATTGACAACAGCAGAGCTCTTGATTTCTTGGAAAATTCAGAAATTAAAAAGTCGCTTATTGACTGTGAAGCCTTGTGTTTAAATGATAAAACTAATTTAAATAATAGCGCGAATATAAATATTCTATTAAACCTCGACGCTGTCACATCATAAATTTCCGTTCTCTTCTGCATTATTCTGTTGATTCCTTTATTCTTTAATTACTAGTTGTACGTATCTGACGATTTACTTTTTCATATTTTTTCCAAAATATGCATTTTCCTTTTTGGGTAGTATTTTTACCTCTCGCTAAGAGAGGTATTGCATTCATGCTAAAAATCGCATATCCAAATTTTGTTGAATAAGCACGTTTTAAGGTCCCTACAATCCGATTTTAACATTTTTACGATGATGTCTGTGTGTGTGTGTGTGTGTGTGTGTGTGTGTGTGTGTGTCGATGTGTGTGTGTGGGATGTTGGAAGGACGGTTACTCAAAAACTATAAGACTTAAAATTTGTTTAACAACGTATTTCCCAATCGGACATTCATGGGAAGATCTGAAAAGGTTTTGGTAACAATTGGAAAACCGGAAGTAGAAGATTCTTGAAAAAAAATCTTCTAAATATTATTTTTTGAAAATTTTTCTTGATAATATTAAAGAAAAATAAATTCTCTATCTGATACATTTAAATATTTTATTATATATTCCATAGATTTAGAGATAAAAGAAGTATAATATATAAAATTATCTGTTGTAATAAATTTGACAGCCGAAAGAATGCCATGAAAAATAGTTGCAAATTTAAATTATTTGTAACTGACAGATAAATGTCAGTGTCAGAAATAATGAGTAATGAAAGAAAAATGTATTTGGAGAATCCCTTAATTCTTGATCTGTGACTATTATGGAGATGCCAAGTCTAGGTTGAAGGACTTAAATTTGTTTCAAACATTATGGGACAATGTACACCAGCACTGTAGACTAGAGTAACTTTGAATTGCGAAAAAGCTATCAAATTCTTCTCAAGTAAGTTGTAAATATTGACAAAATTACACATCGATATAAGAATAATCGGAGTGCAATCTATCCGTCACTTTATTAAAGGGAATTAGTGTTATTTAGATATAACAAGTATGAAAAAATAAAATGTAAAAGAAGATATGTAAGAATAGATGCACAATCCAGATATATACATTTTAGACCGCCCAAAATTAATGTTTTTACTAGAAGAATATGAAGAGAAAGTAAACAAGGTTGTTCGAATTGAAAATTGCTGTTACCAGCCTAATATTTATATATGGTAAACTCTACTTTGTAATTTATTGTAACATAATTTATGGTAAAATATCTTTATGTTTAGACATGCTATTATTGAATAATAAAGAAGTTTATACGTCATAGATTTATATGAATATATTATTTGTATTTATAAAAGTATTCTTTGCTTTATGCATACAGCCAGGTAAAATATACGGCGAGAGGTTATGTGCTGGCCACATCAGATTTTTTCTGTATTTTTTAATTTGTAAGTTTTTTTTATTTTATGTATTATTGTATTTATTTTTGTCATGTGCATTGCACCTATTTTGTTTAGTTTTGTATTTTGTAGTCTCTACCGGACTTTGAAAATGATTATGTAACTGATCGAAACTGGTCAGTCGAATTAAAAAAGAACAGTGTAATATGACATTATAAGTTTTTCCCAAAAATTATGAAAATTTGGTAAGTTTATTATTACAACAACCAATAAACCGAATACTTGCTTATCTAACTAATGATAGTAATCAATTATCCCATTTTTCCTAATAACCGGCTAACCTGTTTATCGAAATAATATGTTTTACCGATTAATCTGTCAACCGATTTTCTATTTCTTGCAAACCGAAGTAAATGGTTAAATGATTAATTTGATAACCGATTTTTGGCAACATTATTCTAGAACTTTTGTTGATTTAGTAACCTACCCAAATATGTTTTATTCCATACGACTTTTTAGTCGCATATACACGTATATTCTAGACTACTAATAGCGGTACGCGACGATTTGGCGATTCAAAATGAGCGATGGTTAAATGGACAATCATCATTTACGACAGATTTTTTTTTTTCACACTTAGCAGGAATAAAATTTGGCGGATTTTTTGCATCACACCAGCACAGGGTCCGATTAGTGGTTGCGTTGCAGCTGTACTATCTATACATGCAACAACTCGTGCGGCCGTGTTGCATCAGCAGTGCAGCCGAATATCATTTTTACTCAGGTTGCTAATATCTTGCTCTAACGAAGAAGATAATGAGAGTACTGATCTCATCTGTAACTAGGTATTTGTGTGAGAAGGCATTTTCTGAACTAGTTCGTAAGAAAAACAAACATAGGAATAGATTGAAAAATATTGCTTGTAATCTCAGAATACATCGATCTTCTATTAAACCTGATACACAAAAGCTGGCTAGTGAGATGCAGCATTAAGGTTCCAACTATTTTTTTTGTGAACTAATCGTATCGTATCGTGTCAGAATGACAGCTAGTAATAATATACATAGGTGTCAAGTATCATAATTTTACATTCAAAACATCATGATTTTCCAAATCCATGTGGATTATTTTCTTCGACAAGTATATTCCACACTATTGATGACAAATAAACAACATGATATCAGAATATTTTGAAATTTTGTATGAAAAATTATGACTTATGACAATAGTGACATCTATGTAAATAACAACTAGCTGTTATTCAGACACGGACCACCATATCTGCATGCCAAGGCCAACAAAGTTACATAACAACTCGCGCCCTATAATTAACGAATTTAACATTTCTTGTAAACATAAATAATTGAAACTGTATCTCTTCTTTCGTTCTATGAGGAATTTTGTCCTACTCTTCTAATATATTCAAAATTCTTCAAATTCATTGACGGTATTAGCGGTATTTCGTAAGAATATATGTAATATTAATATACCTATAATTTTAAATACATATTTAATTAATAATACAATAAGATATATTAAATGTACTTCACAGAAAACTCTTTCAACAATGTAGTAAAACGGTTGATTTTTGACGCTGACTTTATGCATTTATCTGTCAATTACAAACATTAAAATATCTCAATTGGTTTCCATGAAGTTGTTTTGGGTAAAGAGATTTATTATAACAGACTATTCTATATTATTATATACTGTATCTTTAAACCTATAGGAGATATAATAAAAAAATTAAATGTGTCAGATTGAGAATTTAGTTATCTTCAAAAAAAATAATTTTAGAATTTTTTTTTTAGTAACTACCACTTCCAGTTGTTCAGTTGTTACCAGAACCTATTCAGCTCTTCCCATTACTGTTAGATTGAGGAATCCGTAGTTATGCAGGTCTTTAGTCTTATACAATTTGAGAAATCGTACCTCCAACATCCATACACACACACACACACACACACACAATCACACACACACACACACATGAGGAGATCATCGCAAAAATGATATAATTGGATTCTAGGGACCTTAAAATGTGCTTATTCCCTAAAATCTGGATTAGCGAGAGGTAAAAATTTCCTTTTTTGTTTGTCCTTCTATAAAATTTAAGTTAAAAATGGTCTAGTTCCAAACTTTATTAGTTTTTTCAAAGGTTTAATTTGTAAGGGGTCCGCTATATTAAATGTTAATACAAAGAGTTCCGCGGTTTAGAAAAAGGTTAAGAAATGCTGCACTGTCGCACAATTATATAATTCTACACATCTATTATTTTATCGGCAAGTAAAAATAATAGTATTAAATCATTCGAAAATATTTCCCATAATTTATAAATCTGATAACTGGTAACTTACTAAGTATATACCGAGTTAATTGTATATTTTTATATTAATAGATTTACTTTAATTGTATCTAAATACATACAAATAATAAAGGTCAGGATGATGTAAAAAATATTTTTTAACTTTATTAAAAAAATAAATAAAGAAATCTGAAATATTGTATGACATTTGCATTACTTTTAAAAATGGAAAACAACTGCAGCTCATCTAATTATATTTTCTATTAGAAACTGTTGCAGGAAGCCTTTCCTCTGTCTCGTGTATTTTTCCCTCTACTCGTCTCGGAACTGATGTGGGCTCCTAATGAATGAGTGTGAGTCATCGGGTTTGTAAGCGCAGCACAGCCATCTCGATGAATAAAACATTGTCTTCCTCGACCGAGTATCGTTTGCTAATTATTAACAGTTATAATACGATGCGATGTTGTATGGCTTGGCTTGCGACAATATGGGTGGAGTTGTGTATGTGTGTGTGCATGAGATTTAATTTTGTAAATTAATAATGCAGAAAGAGGACAGTGGGATTGTTTCGGATGATGTTTATGATGCATACGGGATTGTTGTTTATTTAATGTTGAAAGATGGAACTTCTACAACTATAAATTTTATGTGCATGGCATACTTAATTCAACTGAATTTAAATTGCATAAATATTACAAAACCAAGAACATTATATGGCGAATTATTATAGTATATTTTTTACTGTTTTGGGTTGGTTCAGCGTTTCTTAAACAGTACACTCCGGTGTTCTGAGGTACCGTGACAGATTTACAGGGGCACTGCGTTTGGATGCGAACCCACAACCATCTACCGAAATGTAAATTGATAGCAATAATAAGTGTTGAATTACTTTTGTTATTTGTCCTGAAATTATATTGTGTTAAAAAATAATATATAATAAGCATTTTAAAGAATGAATGTCATAATTGTTTTATTTTGTGACGCGGAAGTTTAGGTCAAGACGCGTACAAAATAATCGACTTTGATCCGGTTTCACATTTTTACTTCCTTGTACGTAGTATTGTAATCGCGAAAAATTTCGGTTTTCAGATTTCAGCGGAAATATCCATTTTGATCATCCCTGAATCCATTTTGACTAATTTCGTCGTGACGTCTATACGTATACGTACGTACGTCCGTACGTATCTCGCATAACTCAAAAACGGTAAGCCGTAGAAAGTTGAAATTTTGTATTTAGGACTGCTATAACATCTACTTGTGCACCTCCCTTTCTGGTTATTACACAATTTCCAGAATTGGCACTTTACATGAAGCCTATAATAGATTTTAATGAAAAACTGTTTTAAAATATAATCCAAAACTTTTCAAATTTGGTATACAAGACTTTTATGTCAATCGAAATAACATAATAGATTTTGGTTAAAATAGGCTACCCGGAAGTGGTACATTACTTGAAGTTGTTTACAGTTTTTCTTGAATAAAATGATTTTATTTTGATTTTAGAAATAAATACTTCAAATAAAAGTTTTAGAGAATTAATTTCTGCGTCTAGCACATCAAGTATTACTAAATTAGCCCTTTGTATAAGCGAGATATGTAAATTTAAAAATTATATACTTTTTGTTTTTGTAGTAAAGCTTGCTATGGATCAGGACAAAAAAATAAAAAAAAAAGTTTATGTCAAATTACGTTAAATACGTGCAATTTTATGATTCGTACAATAACAAATATTATATTTTTATTGTGAAATTAGTCATATTCATTGTTGTAATCAAATATTTCTTTGTTGTAATCAAAACTCTTTTTAAAAAGAACCGGGTTAGATTAATGTTAATTTAAGAATGATAGTAGTAAATAAATTATTTTTTGTTCTATATCAAAATATTTCTCGGGCTTGGCTTAACCTGTCAATATTTTGTAATTTAATTATTAAAAAAATATGTACCTATAGTTTAATATTCGTACAAGGAAGTCGTGTGGTGTCCACATCAGATTTTTTTAAAAAGTATTTGAAATGATAGTTAATGCAACATTTTTTATAATAATAAAAAAATTATAGTAATATTTTGTTATTTTCGTAAATAATTAAATAAAAAGATTGGCGCCAGAAATAGTCATGAAAAACAACCCTCTACTTCTGTGACGGAGAACATACAGCATATCATTCATAGCCAGTAGAAAACAGTTTGCGTTATTTATATAAATAAAAGTAGGCGATAGTTTGTCACATGTTAAACTGTATGTACTCTGACGTCACATATTTTTTCAGATCACATGACTTTTTAAAAATATTACAATAATTTTAGTATATAATTGTAAAATATCTAACAGATATTCCATGATATTTTCAAATTTATTGCTCTTTAATAAAGAACAGTATCTTTTAAAATTTGGTACTTAAAAGTCATAATTCGTGCAATTCGTGCATTATGAAATGAGTTCTTTATACTATTTTTTTTCTATTTTGCGCCTTTTATGTCATTTTTGAATTCATTACACTAATGTGACGTTTGAAAATTCATTTGAAGTTCAAGAACATTTTTTTGTTACACCAACTATCTACGATAGTTTATTAGTCTATTTCTTTTCTTATTCTGGTTATTCTCATTACTACTTTTAAATACAAAATTACATAAAAATAAAATTCTTAACAATCGTTTGTTGTCGTTTATTTAGTTATATATGACATTTGGTATTTTTGACAATTACCTATATAGCCACTAACCTTAAAAAAATAAATCTATTAGTCTATTACAGGACTTACATGAGTTATTAACGAACTATTTTTAGTGCTATAATAGCTTTTTTATAGACACAAAATAGAAAAAAAAAGATTACAGAACTTTTTATTGTTCTGTGTTTAACAAAATTTGTAGAAAAAGAAACGTTAGAAAATATTTTGTATAACAACATAACAAGAGCACAAAAATGCAACCTAGGATAGAGCACTACCTACCTAAAAGTAGAGGAATAAATTCCCTCCAATTTTTGTCTAAAATATTTTTTTACAATCACGAGAAACGAGTTACGTCTTGGGACACTATGACAGAAATTTACAAGGATGCCGCGAAATATTCAAATATTTGCTTTGTTTGTGGCGTAATCTCGTTATTAAGCGAATTTCCCATCCAAAAGCTGTCTAGGGGTGCCGTGGAAAAAATCTTATACACATTAAGGGTGACATGAAACAAAAGAAGGTAAACACTGCGTTGGTAATAGTATAGGTGGGATATGTTTCATTACAGCCGAGGGCTTATGTATGTATATTACCGAGAGACGAACCCTCAAGGATGTGATGAAACCGAGGTATGTATACTATTTTATTCACAATCATCCTCTTTTTAAATCAACAATCTTCAAAATAACTCAATAAGTTATAAACTTTAATTTTATTAATATTTTTTACAGCTCTATTAAAATTTGTTTAGCCTACTTTATTATTGGGATTTATAACAATGTTGCTAGGCACCCCCAACATAAACATTTCCAACCCTTGAGGTGGAAGTGAAATCTGTTATTTCCAGGGATTTGTTAACTAATGGATAGAGCAAGCGTATACCTATAGGTAAAGTAAAAATTTTGAAAGATGTCCGATCAAGGTCATCTGTTTCATAAACGAATTAACAAATTGGCATAAATTTATCTCCCTCCTTTACAAAGGCTATAATCGTGTGCGATAAGGATGCATATAACACGCTTATTGTTCGGTAATTATTGTGAACTGTAGGGTGCAGTTCAGCGGTGCGTTTCCACCCTTCCAAAGTTAGACCAGAAAGGAAAGAAAAATAAAGGATATACTCACAAAGTAATCGGCTATTCGTTGTTATCGTTACAGATATAGCGAGTCCTGGATGCAGTCGAATTGGAAGCGCTTCCAGGATGGCGGTTTCTGCGACACTTTTAACACTTAAAGTTACGCGCTGCGTGATTGCGAGCGATGCGAGCGATTGACAGAGACAAGCGACTCGGTCTAGCTACTTGCGAA
The DNA here is from genome assembly GCA_951394225.1 of Harpalus rufipes. Taxonomy (NCBI): domain Eukaryota; kingdom Metazoa; phylum Arthropoda; class Insecta; order Coleoptera; family Carabidae; genus Harpalus; species Harpalus rufipes. The sequence goes on from OX596280.1 coordinate 14,932,328, forward strand.
TACTGACTTGCAAGCAAGTAATAACAAATGTCTTTAGTTTATAAAAACTATACAATTTTGTGTATTTTTGTCGCTAACGTACAGACAATTCATACGAATCTTCTGCTGAGTTGCGTGAGCATGGGCGTGTGGAAATTTTTGGGTAAAGGGGGCGCCCAACATTAAAAAAGGCGGAAACACTTATCTTTCAAAAATTCATATTGTTTCGACTAAGTTAGGACATTCCATTTTAAAACAATACTCGTTGTTGATAATACTTTCGCTGTAACGTAAGTTTATTTATTAATTCGGATACATTACCTTGATTCATAGCCGTACGAATAACGTTATTTTCTGTCAATGTCACTGACATTGACACTGTCTGTAATCTAATTATTATCTTATTTTGCACATATTTGGTTTTACATTTGCTAATAAAATTATAAGTTGACTTATTTTTGAATTTTGAATGTTTTACTGTATAGTTTTATAATAAAAAATAACAGTAGTATCTTATGTACCCTCATAAAAACTAAGCAACCGACAATACTAAATTTGTCAGATTTTTTTTCAAAATTTTTACTGTACATGTATTTTTTGTGTACCCGGCGAAATTAAGAGAGAACAGAAGAAGTGTGAGTGAGAAGGATATAGATAATTCCAATTTGGACAAGTGAATTTGATATTTACATCACTGTCAAATTTACATGTGTCAAATTCATGCAAAAATTGCGTTCAAAGATATTTAATCGTGCAATGTGAAACAAGTACGAGTACGATGCTAAATTAGAACACATATAAGAATATAAATTGGACAATTAATCAACTAAAATAATTAAATTTCAATGACGTTTACAAGAATAAACCTAAGAACTTATCTGTCAAACGAATGACAACTAACGGAAAAATACAAGAATATATATCACTATCTCTGTCGATCAGCTGAACATACTAAAATTATGTATTTGTATGTTTATTATTCTAGAACAAAATAAACCTTGTTAAGAACGATACACTGACGTTGCCTATATCCATTAGTGAAGAGCATTATAGTTTGTTTCAAGATATTTGCAAACGTACCGGTTTCGACTTACGCAGCGGGTGGCTTCTAAATGGGCTTGATGGGTAAAATGACTGGTTTGTAACAAATAATTTGAAATCCAGCATACGAAATATTTGTGTAGAATTTAATGTTTCACTTGAATTTTAAGAAATGCAGAACAAAGAATATAAAATAAAAAGTTATCAACACATAAGTAGAATTTGCACAAAACTGAAGTTTCTTTGTCCCATGGTCGCCACATTTTTTTCTGTAATTTCGTCTGAATTTGCACAACCGCAACTGAACAAGTCAACAATTGAATGGCATTACACCAAATTTTCACAAATTATAAATATAACTAGCAATAATAATTAACGGGATTTTAAGAAAGTGCCGTTACAAATTTTGCTAATCCTCCACTGATGCATACAAACATTTATACCATGCTGTTTTGCGGTGTACCGAGTCATTACCAAGGCAGGTAGATTTGCAAATATCTTGAAACACACTATACCTGTATGTATTAGTGAAAGCATTATATGTACTTTCATTTTATTTTACTATCATTTTGTAGACTATTGTTGACAGGTCAATATGGTAATAATATTACCGGACAGATACAGTTATTACTTAGTTATCAGCCTACTTTTGTATATGTAAAAAAGCCTTAATATCCAGAAACCGGTAAATATAATTAACAAAATACATTCATTAGAAATTTATACTCATAAAAAGATGAATATCCCTAAGTCTGTTTGAGATTTAAAATTTAAACTATTATACTTTTAGTCCCCAGTAGTAAATTTTATCCTAACAACGTCGGGTATTTTTAATTTTTAGATACGTTTTATATCGTCAGCAACAGGTATTCGTATTAGCACAACAGCAGTGATTATCAATTTTGTAGAGGACTAAAATTCCCTCCAACTTGTGTCAAAAATACTATTTTCGGGCCAAAAATGCGGCGCAAAAGTTGCACTTTCCTGACTAGTCGCGAAAACATTTAATTTTTATTTAAAATTTTGTTGAATACTAATATTTATTGTGTTTTGTTCATTGGATATATTAATCCCAGAATATCTAAAGAAACTTCGTCGCAATTACTTGCTTCACAAGTCTTTGCAAATGAACAGAAACGCACGCACCTTAGAAACGGTAGAAGCGCACTACTAAATGCTTATATTGCTTATATAACATCAGATTTAATTATTAAATTTAAAATTATTTTTTTATTATAATCAAAGGTTTCCGAAAAAATAATACATGACTCGTGCGTGTGAACCAATTTTCGAAGCACATTTTCCACTCCGATTGAGGTACATATCTCCAAAATATGCATTTTGAACGCATCAACCGCTTCTTCAGGTGTCGAAAAACGTTGACCTCGCAATTTGTTTTTGATGTTCGAGAATAAAAATAAATCATTGGGTGTTAAATTAGGACTATACGGCGGATAATTCATCAACTCGACGTTTTGAGCGCTCAACAAGTCACTTGTTCGAGGCAATGTGTGAGAGTTCGTATTGTTGTGATGGAGGATGATCCGTCTTCGGTGGTTGGTTTTCCTTATTTCCCCGAAGACTTCTGGCAAACAAATCGTTGTGTATAATTCAGAATTGACCATTCTACGTTGCACCAATGGTACGACTTTTGTTGGGTTTGACTCGCCTTGGAAGACTCATACTGTCGAGTGCTATTTACTTTCAGGCTCATACGAGTAGATCCACGATTCGTCACCTTTCACGATGTCATACACATGTTTTGAAGCACCGCGATCGAATTTTTTGAGCAGTTGCGACCAATTGATACGAGCATGTTTTGAGCGATTGTCAAATTATGTGGGATCCATCGCGAACAAAACTTTTTACAGCCAAATATTCATGCAATATTGAATGTATGCTGGTCCCACTATGGTCCAAGGATACCTCAATCTCACGATAAGTCCAATGACGATCTTGCAGTGTCGTTTCACGCACCGCATCAATGTTTATTTATCATAACAACAACCGATTCTGGACGACATTCACGGAATTCGTCCTTGAGCGTACTACGGCCACGATTGAATTCGGTAAACCATCGATAAACAGTGGTCTTTGATGGTGCTTTATCGCCAAAAATCGAATTAAGTTGTCCAATTCCGAAATATAAAAGGCAACCCTCGTATTATTTGTTGTATTACTTTATATAGACCCTGAAGAAGGTGTACGTGTGCTACGAAAGGTCGTTGTTTTAAGAATAAATGCTGTTTGATTGAGTTTTTGAGTAATTGTTAATACCTTATCCAAATCATAGTGGAGAAATTTCTCACATAATATGAAACAATATTAAATTTTGGTTTGAACATCTCTAGCGTCATTTTTATTTTCTCTAAAATAAACGTTATCAGTTAGAAAAGATACAATATATATTTCAAAAAAATTACCAATAAATCAATAAAAAAAAAAACTGTTGTGGCCTGTACAATACCTCTCGCCATTTTTATTTTATGTTGTATGAGCCGTGAGCAGTTCTGTGACTTTGTTGGCCTTGGCAAGCAGATATGGGGGCCCGTGTCAGAATGACAGCTAGTAATGTACAAATGTGTCAAGTATCATAAGTTTTCATTCAAAACATTATGATTTTCTAAATCCATGTGGATTATTTTCCTCGACAAGTATATTCCATACTATGGATGACAAATAAACATCAGAATATTTTAAAATTTTAAATGAAAAATTATGACATATGATAATTGTGACATCTATGTAAATAACTACTAGCCGTCGTTCTGACATGGATCCTCATATCTGCTTGCCAAGGCTAACAAAGTCACATGACTGCTCGCACCCTATAAGTAACGAATTTACCATTTCTTGTACACACAAATAATTGAAATTGTCTCTCTTCTTTCGTTCTATGAGAAATTTTGTACTACTAATCCAATATGTTCAAAATTCTTCAAATTCATTGACAGTATTAGCGGTATTTCTTAAGGATATATAAAATATTAACATACCTATAATTTAAATACATATTTAATTAATAATACAATAATATTTATTAAATGTACTCATACCTCCCAGAAAAATCTGACACTGACATTTATCATTTATGTCAATGACAAAAATTTAAATATTTCAACTGTTTTTTGGGCATCGATATTTATTACAACAGATTATTTTATATTATTATATCCTATATCTCCAAACCTATACGAGATACGAGTATAATAATTTTTTTAAATGTGTCAGATTGAGAATTTAATTATCTTTAATATTTGTAGAAACTACCACTTCCGGTTGTCCAATTGTTACCAGAACCTATTCAACTCTCTCAAACAGGTCTTTAGTCTTATAGAATTTGAGAAATCGTATCTCCGACAACCTAACACACACACACACACACACACACACAGACATCATTGTAAAAATGTTAAAGTCGGATTCGATGGACCTTAAATCGTGCTTATTCAATAAAATCTGGATATGCGATTTTTAGCATGAATCCAATACCTCTCTTAGCGAGAGGTAAAAAATTGTGTATAAAAGTTCAAAATTACTTTAATACTGTGAACTAAAAACTATAATTAAAAGACGAATAGGTATAGAAATGTTGTTGTAAATAAGTTTATTCGCAATCCTGAATTCCCATAATGATTAAAATCTCATGTATACTCGTATTAATCGTTTATTGGTATTTGATTTGTGGTCTAAATGGAGTATAAAACCTGAGAACAAGCTCGTCACGAGTGTGTGTTGCGGTTAACCGAGCATGAAGTTAGCAGATTCACTGATTACTGATTTTAGTAAAGCACGTAAATACATTTTGCAAGCGCGTAATTCACTCTCTGCGAACCGAGGAAGGACGATGAATGTTTAATTGAATAGTAGCGTGTGGAAATCATCAAATAGAATGTACCTTCTCCATGTAGGTAAATGAATATGTATTTAAAAATGCTCAACATTTCATTACGCTAAATGGAGAGAAGCAAGTAGTCAATTTTCCTTTCATATTTCTCTTTAATTTTCCGCCTAACCGCTGGTCTAGCGTGCTTCACGCACACTGATGCATATTATTAATAATCACTACTGTGCCGCTGCCGCTCTGCACTTTATAATATATTTGCAATTTCAGTGTATTTATACTTAGGTAAATGCTAAAATATCTATTACGCAACGTTTTTAAACTCCTCGATGGAATTACGTGAAACTCCGCTACGAAAGATCATAATTAACTCCTCAACTGCTCAATTTCGCTTCTACGAGAAACTCACACAGCACAGTTTATGTTTATGCCGTAATAAGAGTTATCTCACCTAGCCTACTACCTGATCATCGTTCTTATCGTTCCTGCACAGGTATTTACTGTACTTTACAATTGCTCTTGCACTTTTAACAAACTCCACTAGATTGATTTTAACTAGAAAGTTAAGGTTAGGTGCGGCAGATTAATTCATTGCTAAACACACTCAAAGCATTCATCTGATATTACCTTAAAAGTTGACTTCTGTTTAAGACCAATAATTGTGACGTAAATTATAGTAAGTAAATGTTATTATTGATTAAATATTATTAGTTTACATTGTATTCATACTCTTTTTACCTTCCGTCACTTTTAGGTAAGGAAGGTATTGTCATATATAATATAACAAGTGATATGATTATCTCGAGTGAAACCCAGTTGCAAATTTCACGAGAAATATCTTCGATTATTAGTCATATCACGAGCTTATATTTAATGAGAGAATATAATGAATTTTGTAACCTAACCAAACTTTTGATATACATATTCATATTGCATTAAAACGTGGTACCTACTTACGAGTTTTATTTAATATTTCGGAGTTTGAATTATTGTTATTATTTATTTTTGTACTCAAAATTATTTGTCAATGTCATATATAAAGAAAACAAATCCCTTAGTAACGACTACAAATACGGTGATAATTTCTTTGTTTTTTATCATCGCTGTGATAGACATGTAACTAGGGAGATTCTGAATATTGATTCGCGGAAAACATGTCACGTGACTAATGAATTATATTCTCTGGGCAACAAATTTGGTGATGGGTGTTTAATGAATAAGCAAGTTTTAAGGTTTCTAGAATACGATTTTACTGTTTTTACGATGATGTCTGTATGTATGTGTGTGTGTAACAACTTTTTCGGATACGATAACTCCAATACCAAAATTACATTTTTTTCCTAATCCTCTTTTTTACATCCATATGCAGACGTGATTAGATTTTGGTTATAACTGGTCAACTGGAAGTACCATCATTTGAAGATTTTAATAGTTTTTCACATTTAATGTTCTTGTATATATACACTGATTTTTCTTGAGCTCATTGATTTCTGAACCATAAAATAACAAGTAATTGTTTATTTATCTCTGTCTTACTCATGGTTTCCTACATTATATCTTGATACGTATGTCTAATAGCTTCATCTTTATCTCACTAAAGCATTTCGAGAAAGATAGTTATACAAAATTTGAATATGACATGTGACAGCAGTAGTACTTAATATTTTTGCATGCTCGTTCGCAACTTAAATTCAGGCGAAATATTAATTTGATTTTGGATAAATAATGTGTGAAATATCTCAAATATAGGTTTGAAATTTAAGTTATACATATTTGTCAATAGAAATGTTATTTTTATAATTCATTGGTGATATTTACCCTTTTCTACAATGATTTTCGTTTTTTACGAATTTAGGTTAAATTTTGAACAATTTGGAATTCGAACACATGAATTTCAATTTTCAAACGACAAATTACGCTCCGAATATGAATGATTATGAACGTTGTCTGAAAATGAGGCATCAAAGAACAAGTTGCAACCTTTTGCTTACCAATATGTAAAAATGAAGAAAATTTTATTCCAACTACGTACTAAATTTCAGCTCCGTAGGCCGTTAGAATGTCAGTTAAAATTGTAAAAAGTTGGAACAGACAGACAACGCAAGTTAAATAAAAAAATGAAAAAAATATGTACGTACACAACTCGGTACTACACAATTAAGGTAAAATACATAATTTTAATAGTAGTTATAATATTTTGGAAAATGAAAAGATCAATACATTCGTTTTTTATAATTGTAACCATGGCTAATCTATGACGTAATTGCCTTGTACACAAAACTGTTTATAGCATTTGATTCATACGAACATCAAACTATGACGTGAAGCTCAAGTGAGAAAAATCGGTTTATATTAAAGAATAATTTATTCTCTATACGATTTGATTGCATTTTATGCTTCATATTCAATGAATATAGATTTAATAAATTATAAAGAAATTAAATTTTATAAAGCAGTCAGCTTTGCTATAACCATGGAAACAGCTACATACTACTAAGAAATTTCTGATTGACAAATGTCATTGTCAAGTGCAATTGACAGTATGTTTATGTTAAGTATAATTTTAATAGAAATATAGATTCTTTTGCAAGAAACTTTCTGTATGGTATTTGTATTAAATACATAAAACTAACGGAAGATAATGTGCTGGTCACATCAGGTTTTTTTCCAAACTATCTGAAAAAAAAAATTCAATGTAATATTTGCAGCGCACCAACCTATAATGCATATTTTTGTTGTTCAGCGGTCATCTATTCAATTTTCTCCCATTCTGAAGCGGACTAGTACATGTTGATCATATACTTATTCATAATTTTTTTTGAGAAAAAAATTGTTGTGGCCAGCCCTGCACCTCCTAGCAGTTCCAGTATATTTTACATAAGTATAAGGTTGTGCATCGAAAGACATACCATAACGATTTCAGTGTTGATTTTCAAATGTTCAATTAAAGTCTGCCCTAATTATCTCTTAGCAAAACAGATCAATCGTTATTTGAAAAAGGAAAAAAAAAACTGCATCTAATGGTATCGCAAAACATAATTTTATATCATTCAGAACAGAAAAAATAACTGTTAATATTCATTAAATCAATGATGCCATTGAATAATAAACAAATGCACACACTAACAGCTACTCTGTTTTTAAACGAGTCACTAGCTCTATATTAAATATAAGTTTTAAAGATTAAGTTTTGTTAATAGCTGCAGTATAGGCAGATTTAATATACTTTCCTTAAACCACAGCATCGCCCATTCAGTTTTTTTTCTGAAAACTTATGTGACATATGTTAGGTGGCTATATTTTGGTGTTATATCGTCATTTGTTGTTTGTTGCAGATGTAGAATTACCAACATAAATATGAGAAACGGAGGGTTATACTTTTTTTTAAATACATAGTTTTTTTTTTCACCTAATTTTGCCGGTGTGCGTATTAAATCTGTTTACACTATAATTTGGGATAAAGATAACGGGAGTAGTTAACTATTTATGGCATTACTGACAAACAATTTCAAAGTTGTGTCGCAACGAATTAGAATAGTTTTCCAACGTGTGTACCGTCTCATCTCTAGTAGCATCAAGTCTGTCCGTCCACTGCGCCTTGATAGGTGGTGTCAGGTGCGGAACCGACGCCCCCGCACAGCGATCTGTTTAAATCAGCGACCTGTGCAACGAGCTGTCGCCCACACTGCTGTAGGCGCAACACACAGGCACAAGCACAGGCGACTCGCAAACCAGTACCGTATTGTTTTATGCATGTGCATTTTTATCCCTACTGCTTTTGTTTTAAATTCTTTGTGCCTTATTGGGACACGCTTTTGTTGACCATTTTTATTTTTCAACTTTGTACTGGGTAATTATTTTACGAACTACAAAGCAACGGATTAACTTTCACAGCTCTCTGGAATAGAATAGTTTTTTTTTGACATGGTACTCATGGCTAAAGTTCACCTGTACCTAACTAATTTCATTTAGAAAGTGGCTAAATTTTGTAATTACTGGACAAGGCAGAGAGAAGAAAGTATACAAGTACTATTGCATGAACTATGCTTTTACACTTTATTACATATCTCAGATTATTCAGGTCAATAGAAGTTTAATTTTTAGTTAAAAATAAATATTAAAAAATAGTATATTGTCTAATTAGTTTGGTTATACTTGCCGTCAAATAAGTACGGACTGAAGATTTCTACACTGTTGTCAATTCAATATGATAATGTTGAAAATGGTAAGTTAAATAAAGAAGCGGCAACACCGCAGGGCAATGGACAGGGTGTGGAGAAGGGAAACAGTTGAGCATCAGTCTATATTTATTTGATGGCGACTATAGTAGGAAAAGTATTATATTCCTGAAGACAGTGGACAATTGTGGGACGAGATGCTAGCCGATTTTAGTAACCACTGGAGTTCGGGAAATTCACTTTTCCTACGTATTACGCATACTATTTTTTCTCCGATCGAAAGATTATTTATTTTAAACGTCTAAATTCATAAAATTATTTGATTAAGTTTTGTTAGTCCGTCCAATTTATTTGATTTTTTTTATATATTATTAAAGTTTTGGCGCGAAAGTTGTGACATCAGCGTCACTCAGCCATAAGTAGAGAAAACCGATATACATCCAAAACATAAAAGTACGTCTCCATTACATTATTATCCATAAATAAAAATCAGATAAGTAAATTATTATTTTTGATTTGTTTCCATAATTAGTTTAATTATTGGTTTTAATTAATGTGACTTTAAGACTTTCTTTAATATAATATTGAAGGTTATCATATTCATCACTTGTCACCTGTCGTCTGTCGTGATTATAATAAAACCAGTAATTAAGCTAGTGTGTTTTTAATAGTATATTAAAGAAAGAATGTCATAATTGTCATTTTATTTTGTGAGAAGGAAGTTTGGGTAACGACGCGTAGCGGAGTTGCCCAAACCTTCGAACAAAATAATCGACAATTATGACATGAGTTCTTTATACTATTTTTTCTATTTTGCGCTTTTTATGATCTTTTTAAATAAAAAATCGTAAATTCAAAATTTAGGGAATTTTGTGTTAGTTGGTAATAAAGTGACATTTGAAAATTCAATTGTTTGAATTTAAAATTGTCTCGTGTTGTGTACAATCAAATTTATATCAAATTAAAAATGAATACAGACGATTTTTGTGTACTCCACCTGAAATACGTGAAATTACGGAAAATACATTTTATAATTTCAAAAACAAACAATGAAAAAAGTCAGGTTATAACCAAATGTAAAATTTTTACAAGTTACTTACATTTTATTGTATAAAATTAACTGAAAAGGATGTGAAAAGTGTAAAACTATATAATTATACACATCTTATATTTAAAACACTATTTTCTTATAAATAAACACTTAATTCTTGTTGACATTTCTCCTCCGCCGCCATTTTGCTTTTGCTTACACAACCTCTCGAACTAATTTACCGACAGAGTTCATAAATAAATAAAAATAAATTACATATTTTAAATATCAACAATTAATAGTGTTTTGAACTATTTATGCCCTAAATATATATAAATAAAAACCTTAATTAGTATCGTTTATTTATTTGATATTTTTTGACATAACGTTTCAGCTATGCTACCAACTTTATAAAAATAAATTGTACTAGGCTGTTACAACACTCAAACGAGCTATTAACGAACTCCTTTGGATGCTGTTATAGCTTTGTTACAGATGCAAAATAGAAAAAATTAATTACAACACTGTCGTATTGATTACAATAATGAAAATATTTACATTTGTATTTCCTAAATGATTACAACAAAGTCAAGTATTGAGATTACAATAATTAAGTCATAAATTACAATTAAAATTATTTAATAAGTAATATTTTGTATCTTAATAAAAATTACTCCGATATTAATAAATATGTGTATCTTTAAACTAATTAGTGAATTTATATACAAAATATGCATGGTCCGCACTGTAGTGACATAACTGGACGACTGTAGTGACGCTAACGTCATAACATAGCGGCCATTTACCGCTAAAAAATTTGATTACATTGTTATGGGTATAAAAATACAAAATATATAGCAATTTTTATCTCTTTTTACCTTCCGTCACCTTTAGGTAAGGAAGGTATTGTATTTGGTCATAAAAAATCAATGATGAGGTTTTAGTGATTAAGCACGTTTTAGGGTCCATATAATACAATTTTACCACTTTTCGATGATGTCTATATACGTATGAAAAGATATTGATAGAAACTTATTTGTAATTATTTAACTAATTCATCCATATTATCTCATAATATCTTTAATATAATTCGTAATAAATACATATATAAATAAAAAAATAATGAAAAGTTTAGCTTGATGGAGATTTGAATTCTACGATATAATAATATCATACCCTTATATTGCGAAAAATTTGATAAAAATTAATTCAAAGTTGCTATTTCATTTCTATTTAAAAAAATTAAGTAGGTTGTGAAAACGTTTAATCACTAAAAGAAAATAAAATTATCTGTCATTTTCGTATTTAATTATAATCTATTATTATAATTAAGGTAATGTTCGTTACCTTTGTAATTAATTTAATAATGGCAGCAGATTCAACAAATACTGATTTTATTTATTAATGCAAGCTCCATCAAAATGCATTCCTAGCATGGAATTTATTTGCAGAAAGTTATCCTAATTACGCAAGACTAAGTAATTACGCGAAATAAAAACAAATAACAAAATTTGGAACATTTCGAAAAAATAATATAATACAAACAAATATGACAGATAATTTTCCTTTGTTTTAAAATTTGAATGTTTGTTTAGCCTACTCAAAAATATTAAAATATTAACTTTGAATTAATTTTTATCAAATTTTTCGCAATGTAAGGGTATAATATTATTATATTCTAGAATTCAGAAGAAAATTGATCCATAAGTGAAGTACCACTGGCTCTAAAATAATAATAATTGTTATGCCAAATTGTGTCCCCCTTTATGCTTTACAAAATATCTTAATTACTTTTTTGTTCAACTATCCATATTCACGCATATATATATATATATATATATATATATATATATATACATATGATGTCAATCTAATTTCAATCAAATTTGCCTAGCGCAGCGGCCGTTCTAGAAACGTTCGACCAGCGGCGGCGGTCGCGTACTCGCTAGAATCAATGGCGACAGGTGCACGCGCTCTTCAATATGTTATGAAAATCAGTTTTTACTGTTAAATATCTGTAATGCAATTATTGTTAAAACCAACATTAATATTACTTCTTATTGTTAATTCATCGCATCATTCCTAAAGGTTTAGTGTTTACATAAACGATTAATAAATATTTCAAACATTTAAAGCCTATGATTTTTAATTTAATAAAAAAGTACTAGAATTTATTGAATTAAATGAATAATTTTACACAAATGTTTATCAAACCAACTTTTAATCTAAAAATTACATAAATAATAAACATGAGTAGATTAATATATTTTTCTACAAGTGTATTAAAAGTACCTAGTCTTTTTAATGTTTGTTTTTGGGGCTAAAATGTCATTTTATGACACCAGCATTAAAAAGTAACGGATCATTTTTACTTTTAACACGTGTTAAAAGTGAATTAGTTACCTCGGCAGGTAATGACGAATAGAAAATAGCATTTTTGAAATATGGTACAAAAAATATTACAAATACAAATTTAAATGAAAAAGTAGTGCTTGTAAAAAAAATAGTGTACGATATACGTGTTAAGAGTGATTTTATTTTGTACGAAGGTTTGGCCCGCTCCACTTCGCGTCGTGTTCCAATCATCTTTCTCACAAAATAAAATGTCGCTTTTAACACTTACCTATATCATCAATAATTATTTTATATTATTTTCCATCATTATTACTCATTTATATGATACCCGTAGAAGAAAGTCGCGCATGAGTACCACACATACATCATGTTGCACCCGCCTACAACTTGACATCTTCCTATGAATTGCATTTCCGCTTTGTATGATGACGTAACTGAAAATTTACCCAACCAAACTTGATACCGCACTGTCAATCCTTTCTCAGCATCTCTGTTAATGCGCACACCATAAGTGTTGCGGAAGATAAATTAACATTTAAATTACAAGCATTACCAAATCGACCTTGGCGAATATCTTCGAATAATCTAGATTGAAGATAAAATTGTTCAAATATCGAAACCTTTAAAGATGTGATTACTTCGTCCCTGACAATCATCGCATTGAAATTCTTTTAAATATGTTGTAACAATACATAATAATAACACTAGTCAACAATTTAATTTTTGTCTAGATTAAGTGTGTCAGTGAATATATTTCTTGGTGATGATTTCAATATAAAAATCAGATTCTCTCTATCACATCACGTCATATTTTCTATACCAGCTCAACACAAGCTCGTAAAAAACTTAAAATACTTCTGACACAGCTTTATGAAATTTTGGGAAACTAAAATAACAATACATATAAGTACATTATTGAACCTAATTCAAATTATAAAAGGATTATAAAATATAATTTTTACCTCTCGCTAAGAGATTTTATTGAATAAACACGGTTTAAGGTCCATAGAATTCGATTTCAACATTTTTACAATGATCTCAGTGTGTGTGTGTGCGTGTGTGGATGTGTGTGTGTGTGAGGTTGTTGAAGGTACTTTCTCAAATTCTATAAGGCAAAGATCTGTTTGACTATGGATTCCTCAATCTAACATTAATGGGGAGAGTTGAATAGGTTTTGGTATCAATGAAAAAACCGGAAGTAGTAGTATCTTAAAAAAAAAATCTAAATATTTTTTTTTGAATTTTTTTATTATTAGTATTAAAGAACGTAAAAGTCTCTATTCGATACAAAATTTTATTATATCTTCTATATATTGAGATAAAAAAGTAATATATAAAATAATCTGTTGTTGCATATTTCAGAGCCTAAACAACTCCATAGTAACCATCAAATGTTTATAAATGACAGAAAAATGTCAGTGTCAAAAACCAACAGTAGTTTATAAACCTATTTGGGCGGTATTAGTAGCTCAATTCTAAAACTTGACCTTAAGTCTATTTTAACTAAACACATGACTGCATAATAACCAATTCAAAATTTATCATAATACGAATATGATTTTATGTATATTTTAGCTGAAACTAAACCTTAGATTTTTTTTGCAACAGTAGTAAAACGTCAAATTACGCTTTTACGTTAAATGAAGAAGTTTAACTGACAATATTGAAGAATTTTTCTGTGATATTGGTAAGTTTACTATTTTTTGTTGTATAACAATTAAATATTTAAAATTATAGCTATATACATATACCATCAGAAATCCCGACAAGAAATTGGAAGAAATTCGAACATTTAGAAGTGTAGGAGAAAACTTCCTCAAAAAATAAATTTAAAATTATAAAAATAATCTAAACATAAAGAAAAGACATAAGAAATTTATAGGGCGCGAGCAGTCATGTGACTTTGTTGAACCTGACAAGCAGATATTGGAGCCCGAGTTAGAATGACAGCTAGTAATTATGTACATAGATTTCAAATGTCAATTTTTTATCCCAAATTTCATGATTTTCCAATTCCATGTAGTTTATTTTCCTTGATAAGTAAATTCCACACTCCTGGTGCCAAATTAACCACGTGAACTTAGAGAATCTTGAAATTTTGGACAAAAAATTCTGACATTTGACATCTATGTATATAATTACTAGTAGTCATTCTGACACGGGCCCTCGTATCTGCATGTCAAGGCCAACAAAGTCACATAACTTCTCGCACCCTATACTTATGTAACCAAATACGGAAGTGGCGAGAGGTATTGTGTTTTGAAACTGTGGATTAAATTTATAAGTAAGATAAACAGTACGAGTATGTATTAAAAAACCAGAAAATATTAAATGATTGAATTCTCGGTCTCAATAATACGATACCCTACAAATAATTAAGTTTTTATTAGAACTTTTTGATTAAACAAATTATAAAATCTACACAAATGGTTAGAAATTTCTATAAAATTCTTTAGGCTTCTTTAAATATAGTCTTAAAACTTTAAAAAACTGTCAAAACTGGCTAAATGACTAGTGATAATAGTTCAACCGGCATTTTAAGGGTCATCTTCTAGTTCAGAAAATACTCTATTCAAATTTGAATTATAAAATGTCACCGTCGACAGTGTCAATAATAGGAAGTCATCATTTTTGATCACTCTGTATAATACCCTATTCATAGAAGAAAACATACGCGTATCTATGTTGTTGTTGTCACTTGTCACTGTTGTCAGTTGAAATGGTTGACTGTGGTTGACATTTATAGAATAATAGAAAGCAAAAGTGCTTATTGAAAAGAAGGATTAATTAGTTCATTTATGTAAGACATGTGCTCGACTTCTTTATATGTGACAATAATACTGGTATTATTAAATACCACAGTTGTAAATGGAGATAAATTTTCTGAAATGAGTTCTCGACAACCGAAACTTGTAAGTGTACATTTCTTAGAAGTAGATGTCTAGAGTAAATGATTTGTTAAGAAATGCTAGAATGATTCTATAATATTTAATATTGAATTTGTAATTTTTGTTTCATATAAAATTATATTATATGATTGGTTGATATTTATCGTTATGACGAATTGCATTTTAATTTCGATCATAAAGCTGGTATTATAACGTTGCTATATTGCCGGCTAAGGAAAAATAATTTTAAATATTTGCTAGTCTTACTTTGATTAATCAGTACCCCGTTTCATAAACAAGAGTTAACTCAGTAGTTATCTAACCTACGAGAGCATGTTTATCCTGGCAATGATTAGATTTCATATGGCTGTATTACACTTAACGATAAATCGACCGATTTATTGATCGACTTGCGAGTTCTATTTTCCGTCGATATTTTGTGGAATTTTTAGTTAAATTCGTGAAACCTAACTTTGTTAATAATAAATATTTATATCTGTGAAAATGTACAAGACCTGAATATTAAAAAATACAACAAAACATGGTTAAATATTACATAATTCTGTAGATATTATTTGAAAACTGAGAACTGACAGGTGATAATTTTTTCGTTTTTGTGAACTGGGTTTGTATTCTAATCAATAAAAGGGCAGGATTTGTATTCCTATCTAAACCAACAATATTTTTACCTCTCGCTAAGAGAGGTATTGGATTGATGCTAAAAATCGCATATCCACATTTTATTGAATAAGCACGTTTCAAGGTCCCTACAATCCGATTTTAACATTTATACGATGATGTCTGTGTGTTTGTGTGTGTGGATGTGTATGTGTGTGTGTGTGTGTGTGTGTGTGTGTGTGTGTGTATGTATGTGTGTATGTGGGATGTTGGAAGGACGATTACTCAAAAACTATAAGACTTTAAATTTGTTTAACTATTTCCTATTTCCCAATCGGACCTGAAAAGGTTTTGGTAACAATTGGACAACCGGAAGTAGAAGATTCTTGAAAAAAAATCTTCTAAATAATATTTTTTGAAATTTTTTCTTGGTAATATTAAAGAAAATTAAATTCTCAATCTGATACATTTAAATATTTTAATATATATTGTATAGATTTAGAGATAAAAGAAATATAATATATAAAATAATCTATTGTAATAAATTTTACAGCCGAGAGAATTCCATGTAAAATAGTTGAAAATTTAAATTGTTTGTAACTGTAAATATCAGTGTCAGAAATTCGGAGACATTACTGAAGACTTTTTCTGGGAAGTACGTACATATATTACTTCTTAATGTATTAATAGTTAAATATTTAATATTATAGGTATATTACACATACCCTTCAAAAATACTGTTACTTCCGACAATGAATTGGAAACATCTCGAAAAATTAGAAGAGTAGGACAAAATTTCTTCAAAGAATGAATTTGAATTTATAGTCTAAATATAAGGAATAGATATAAGTAGAATTTTTGGTGTAGAGTGTAGGTATACAAGAAACGTTAAATACATTAGGGCGCGAGCAGTCATGTGACTTTTTTGGCCTTGACAAGCAGATATGGGGGCCCATGTCAGAATGATAGCTAGTAATTATGTATATAGATATCATATATCATAATTTCTCATTCTAAATTTAGTGATTTTCCAATTCCATGTGGTTTATTTTCCTCGACAAGTAAATTCCACACTCCTGGTGACAAATTAACTACGTGAATTTAGAAAATCTTGAATTTTTTAATGAAAAATTCTGACATTTATGTACATAATTACTAATTATCATTCTGAAACGGGCCCCCACATCTGCTTATCAAGGCCAACAATGTAACATGACTGTTCGCGCCCTATACTTATGTAACCAAAAAAAGGAAATGGCGAGAGGTATTGTGCTGGCCACAACAGATTTTTTTACGTGAAATGAAGTATAGTGTCTATTTATAGTAACTGACATTTCAAACTGTAGTTGATATATGTTTTTTTGTTTGTAAGGTTATAAGTACACATATTCACTAGTTTTTCTCATTTTTAATAAGTACGTTATAATAAAAACTACACTCCTCACAAACTTATAAGAAAATATTAAGAAGCAGGTAGCCCTGATTTCAACAAAAATAAATTGATAGAAAATCGTTGTGTAAATTCTCAACGCCTTTTAAAATAAATTGATCGATTTATTGTTAAGTGTAAAAGCCCTAATATTCGCTTCACATGGGCTCGTTCAGTACCTCTCACCGCAGGCAGCGATGCCAACCGCTGAATACCGCTGACTGCCCTGAACGCAATCGCTGGACGCATCGCTGCCAGCAACTATCCAGCGGAGTTCAAGATCGCTGTCTGCTAGCAGAAGGTTGGCAGCATACTATCAAATGTCAGTTAAACACAAAATGGCGACATCTAACTATATCTCAGTCAATTATGAATATGAAAATTTAATGATATCTGTCACTAATTCGGCGGAATATCATGCCAAAATACAAGACGGTATGTAATTTTTTTTTCATAAAATTTGAAATAATGAAATGAAATATATTTTCTTTATTTGTCACACTGACTTCGCAAAGAGTTATTTTCAATCATTAATTGTAAATCAGCCAGTAATACCAACAAGTAATAATAATAGGTTTCTTTTAGTATTTTCGAAAAGATTTAAAAATTTCGTCAATTTCAATGTCCGTTATCGACTACTAATAAAATTAACTGTCAAATTAAAATTGAATTTACGTTGACTATTTACCGTTGCTTTGGTAACAACAGCGTACTCAGCGTACCGTTCAAAGCGTACTAAATATCGTTTTTTAACAGAGGTGCTGAACGCGCCCATTATTTATTTTTTGCTACATCGTGGCGCCAAATTCAAATAATTTAATCATATCAGAAATTTGTCAAAAAAATAAATACATATTTTTATGCTTTCCACTCAACCAAATATTTATGCATATTAATTTATTTTTTATATAATTTTTCTAATTTACATTCTATTCCTTTTTTCTTTTTTTAAATATAGCAAATTCTTTTGTAAATTTCAATTTGAAAATTGCGCAATTATTTCCTGCAGTTCCTGTTCTAATTTGTTTTGTTACTCAATTACAACAATGAAATATTTGACCTCGAGAAAATGAAAATTCGATTCTAATAAAAATAAATTTGATTATAACAATGTTAAACATTTTAACCCTAGTTACGGATTAATCTGTGCTCGTGAATTCGTGCATTTGTCTTAATCTGTGACACAAAATTTCAATTCAAATGAATGAGTTTGTAAACCCAAAGTAATGGGATCCTCTAGTCCTCCACCACAATAAAAAAATAGAACATAGGTCTTGTACATTAAATCTAGTTCTTATTCTTAAAACTAAGAACTATCATAATTTTAAAAAGTTATTAAATTTTTAAATATTCGATCTTTCTACGCCCTTGTCATCTATTTAACACGTGTACTCTATCTCAATTTCTTTTTAATTCCAATCCTTCTGTTATTGACGTTTCGAAGATCGGAATACTTTTTCAAATAAATGATACTGAAGAAACGAAACAAATCAAATAATTTATTAATTCCACGTCAGATAGAAACTGCGCGCGTCTGTATGAAAATGAAATATATGTTGAATGACAGTTTTTTGTTATTTTACTAAATTGCTTATTATCTAAACATAATGCGTATTATTGACCATAAAAGTTATTTTAAACTTACCCATAAATAAATTGATCTATTATTAGCGAATTCCCCTGTTTGAAAACAAAATCAGCTTAACATCTACGTCATAGAATATTTTTTTAAAATATGACTTTACGGATAATAAATAAAACTTTCTATAACACTATAGATCACTTACAATTTGTATGAAATTTTATAAAAAAAACCTCATTATTGACATGTATTTTTAAGATCGCAGCGCTGGGGTGGCAAGTTTTGAACTACAGGTTGAATGAGATATGAGGTTAACCAACTGTCAAATGGGCAAACACATAACTTATAGAATTGTGTATTTCGCAGAGTACTGTATTATATTTAATTTTCTTTTTATATTATTTTGTAGTAGGTTTTATATTACCCATTCAGGGTAAATTAATGTAAATTCCCAGTACATTTTTATAAAATTTTAACTTAAATTGTATAACCACTTCTGTTTTAGATGATATCTTCAAAGAAATAATTAAAATAGCAAAATTTCATGATTATATTTCGCATTCACTTGTGAACGTTAGTATAGGATGTATTCGTGGAAGTGAAGATAACTTAAATGATATTTTTGTGAACATTTATAAAACTAACCTCGTTTTGAAACAACGTTTTCTTTGAAATATATTGAATAAATCTTCAAAGTATACAAGACGGATATATTAATTTAAAATTTTCTGATCCACACACTGTATTATTATCTTTTTTCATCTTGTCAACCATATTTTTAATGTAAATACGAACTTTTCGTTTACGCGGGAATTCGTGACAACATAATTTATTACCTTTCTAACGGGACAATGTGCACTCAAGTAAGCAGCAATATTTGTTACTCATATTACAATATATATGTCAATTTAGATACACAAATACGTATAATATTTAACAAATTTTTAATATTATACTTTTAATACCAAGTCAACCTGTGGTTCATTATTTTGCCACCAGATGTCATATCGCTTAGCAATACTTGCCAATAGGTACAAATTATGGTATACGAGGAGCTATTAAAGTTGTATATGTATGTGTCATTTATTGTAAAGTTCCTTAATTTACCGAACAGTTATAATTATATATTTATGTTATTATAAAAATTAATAACTTTTACATTCTGTTTAGGTAATGATCGGGAGGGCCGAAGATAGACATTGGTGTACAGGTCTTAAGCTATCTCGAATTTGGATATTAACCTCGCCAACCTGTATGATCCAACTGTAATTATATATTATTTTATAAATTTAACTTGAGATGGAAGGTGATACCATTATGCAAGCATTTACAATATATTAGTATGAAATTTAAACGTATGCAAGCAAATGCTGGGCATGGACGGGAAAGCATAAAAAGAGAGTGACTGCCGTGGAAATGAGGTATTTACGTGGTGTACGTGGGTATGTAAGACGGGATCGCATGAGGAATAATTTGGTGTATGAAGAATGTATGGTTAGGAACAATGTGATTAAGAGAGTTGGTGTGAGTCAGTTGAGATGGTTTGGGCATGTTAAACGTATATATCTTGGTGAAGTTGAGGGTTTTCGATTGCGTGGCCGACCAGTGTGTAAGTGGATGGATGTGGTTGGTAGGGTGCTTAAAGAGAGATAGTTTCCAAGTAAGAAGAGAAGAGCATGTATGAATGCGATTATGAGTGTGGCCGAGGCGAAAGAAGTGTGCTTAGATAGGAATGTGTGGCGAAGGATGTTTGTTTCCTAACTATTATTGTGATCCGGATGCGGTATTTCGCTACCGAAAATCGGTCACTTTAATATGTTTAAGAGTAAGGGTTTGTTGTATGATGTTGATGTTGTTCTTATTGTTTTCGGGTTTGTGCGAACCCACTAAGTGGGACACGCGTGATTTTATGTATGTATGTAAATTTAAATATGTTATTTTTCATGAGTGTATGTAAAAACACAAGTATGGATAATTCTAAAAATGTTTACATCTAAATTATTATTAATCGAGAAAAATGTTGTAAATAACGAAGTTAGATTTTTTTCATTGTTTAATCAGAGGCGTACGAAATATTTTTTTTTAAATTCGTAAATTTCTGAGCACAAAATTATATTTTATTAAACAGAATCCACATCTGATTTTAGTCGTAAAAAATACGTATTTTTTTCACTTTTCGTTGTATAATGCATTAGTTTTTATTAATAAACGATTTTAGTAGGTAACTATAGATACCTACTACACGCCCCATCGCAAACGTTAGGTTACGAAGCTAAAAAAATTGTCATAGAATAAAATTAGATTTTTCAATTCAGTAAGATACAGTCAACGGAAAAATATTGTATCTAACTCGTGTGTTAATTGTTGAGTGTTGAGATCATTAATCGCCCCCATTAACAAACTTGATAATTAAATAACTATAAACACGCTAAATTTGTAAAAGTATAAAGTAACATGTTTATTGGATTTTTAGATTCTATCGTAGATAAAATGTGAAACATCTTTAATCACTCACGGGTCTTAAAAACTAGCTTCACGTACTTGCTATTAATAATCCTCAACTACTAAAAATAATTAGAATATGTATTTTTTTTAATGATTTTACTTAGCAACACTTTTGTGTGTGACTGTCATGATAGTATCAGTAACATCTTATATTCAATAAAAAACCGCTAGAATTTTAATGTTTATCTTTTTAAATATAGAAAATTGTCGGAGCATAGATTCAAATTTTACTCACTTGAAAGTAATATAACTGGAAAAGAAAATTATAATCCAGATAAGTTTCTACCTTGGTTATCGGAAAATAAAACAATAAACCTTGAAAATAATGTCGGATTACTTCAGGTACTTCAGGTATCATACATAATGATACCAACAAAAAGCATGAAATATTGTAAAGGTGTATTTTTCTAGAATACAGATGACGTTAAAATGGTGCCAGTACAAAAAGAAGATTGTTTAAAAGTACTGGAATATATAGATAATGTTCCAGATCTATGTACATATTACAGTCACGTATTTAATATAGTAAGTTTATACAATAAATGATTTAGGAACAGTACTGTCAAAGAATATGGATACACCTGATAATCTTTTAATTAATTATCAACTTTATAATTATGTAGGTCTTTAGTCGTATAGAATTTGAGAAATCGTACCTCCAACAACCCCACACACACACACACACACACACACACACACACACACACACACACACACACACACACACACACACACATACACACACACTATTTATTGGCGATTAATGAGAAAATATATTGTGAAATTTGTATAATTGGTAAGATTCAGAGAAGAGGTGGTAATATCCATTATTAAATTCTCACTGATTCAGGATTTAGTTCTCCTCGTCGCTTCCAGTATCCATTGTAACGTAGTTTAGTACTTTTCAACTAATAACAAACGATAGAAATCTGTTGAAAAACGTAAACACAAAAATATATGACGAGTGATAACAGTGACAATAACAAAACTGTCAACTGTCGGACGATTATAGGAGCGTGATCGCGGGAAAAATTAAAATAAACTGGAATAATTAATTTCTGGTTCTGTGATTGGCTTAATCGAAAAATAAATAAATAATGGAGATAAATTTTACAGGAGCAGAAAAAAAATATATCACTGAATTCAGAATAAAATTCTCTAATGAATGAGCAAATAAAAAATATATGTTTTCATTCAAAATAAAAAGTTAGGTTAGTCTTGAGAACTACTGATCGAAAAGTAATATAATACATCCGAGGGCTTATGTATATTACTGAGAGGCGAAGCCTAGAGGTGAGATACAGTGCGAGGTTGTAATGAAACTCCCACCGAGGTATGTATACTATTTCATTCTTGACCATCCTCTTTTTAAATCAATAATATTCAGAATAAATCATTGAGTTATAACCTTTAACCGTGGAGTGGAAGTGAATTATGTTATATTCCATCCAAGAGATTGTCATTGCAGTTAGGAATGACGTACTTCCCAAACTCTAAAATGTTAGATATCGACATATTACTACAATTTTTCTTTTCTTTACATTTGTCTTGTGAAATAGAAATATTTTGCCAATTTAACAGTCTTTCTAGCTCTTACAGTTCTCGAGATAGTAATCGTGCGGTCCATTTAAAATGAGCACTTGTATTTTAGTGAAAAAAATCTGATGCGGCTAACACAATACCTCTCGTTCAATTTAATATATTCATGTAAATGCTTATGCGGTATTTAACCGGGTTCGATGGCACAAAAATTACCCCTGTAGTGTACTTTCCACGTCAGCAATGTGTACCTGTAAGGTGACACCTGGTAAACGCCCGCACGGTACAAACATGTCATCACCATTACCGAAACCTGTTTACAAAGCAAATTGGTACACCCAGCAATGGTTAATATGCGGTGATATATTTATTTAATTTATTTAGCCCTATACTTACCTATGTTCCTACATATTTACTTATGCTGGAAACTGTGTTAAGTTCCTTTCTATTTCCTTTTATTTACTATTTTTTTTTTAAATGTTGCTATTATTATTTGAAATGATTTGTTTGTTGATAGTGACATATATCAGTTACATACATTTGATATCTGAACTGTGTTACCATCGAGTTGTGTTTAAAGCGTAGTCACCGGGTTTTAAATTATAGATAATTTTATAAATTTATCCATAAAATATATAGAAAAAGTATAAAAGCAAACATGTAGAAAATTTAATAATCTTTAATTTTTATACTAACATAAATCTCGAAGCAGGACATTTAAAGGTATTCTTCGAAGAAAAACTATTTTGGGCTTGAAGTAAAATGCCATTTTCGGTTATCTGACACCAACATTTAATGGCTTAGAAATACAAGGTTTCAAAATTTTTTGAATGATAGTATTTGAGTTAGAACATACACACATAAACACATCATCGTTAAAATGTTAAAATTGGATTTTAGGGACCTTAAAACGAGGTCATTTACTAAAATTTCAATATGCGATTTTTAGTACGATATCTATATCGGCCATACCAAGGGTAGCGGGAGGTAAAAATGTAAGAACAGTTTTGTATACAACTTTTAATTCTATACAACTTTTGCTCTAAAATGAATAGGAGAGCAGGAAATTTCATAAAACAAAAATTCCATGTTAAATCCCTATGTTCACCCCTAACTACCACCATCCAGTATAATATTCATTTTTATTGTGTTTTCTAACTTTCATCAAATATTATGTAAAGAAACCAATTTGAATAGGTATTGACTTTTACAAAATTCAGCAAGTGTGTTCATATTTTAGGCAGTACTGTATAATAAATCTTATGAACAGGATTTCAGTAGTGAGTATAAAATGAGTAATTATGATATCATAGCAAGCGAGGCTGTGTGTATGTTAGGCGACCGAATTCGATTCTGACTGACGTCAAATTTGAAATTTGGATAGTATAATATTAATATTACTAATCAAAGTGGAAAGTGTTTCATTACTGTCGAGGGGGAAGATAACTAACCAAGTGTCATTTAGTAATTGCATTTATGTATTATGAACATAATAGAAAACACTTGGGTTTATACAGTCAAGCAAAGTCACATATGTAACATCCCATCAACTATAGTTCAGTAAAAAAGGTGTCACATTGCTTATTTCCTATCGACTATAGTCCGAGACGTAATGACACTTCTCACCGAGGTTTACTATTTTATTCACAATCAGAAAGTAGTAATGAGTAGTTAATAAAAAATAAATATAATAATAGTTACTTCACATGAATAAATGAAACCTTTGATCTTCATGTTCATCTGTCACATAAATTGTCAATTGATTTCTAACCTAAAATTTCGATTACTTTACATTTATTTAAATTATTTGCAGTTCTATTTTTTTATATTAAATGTAAAGAAGCTTTGATTACTTGTAAATACCCATCACTGATATGCATTGATCTTAAATGGCCCTGAGTTTGGGATATGGAAATTTCTCGCCCATAAATTGAGAAGTGGATATATTCCAACCTCTACAAAACTTCTCGCCCTCTTAATAAACGCGGTTAAAATTTCCTAAAATTTCCTCCTAAAAGACAGAAATTGCTATATTACTATTGTTTCCACCAGGTAAATGTGGACTGATGCTCGACTTTTGCCTTTTTGCACCCTGTCCCTTGCTTTGCTGTGTTGCGGTTTCTTCATAACTTAGCATTTTCAACATGGCCACTAAATAGGAAACAGGGTAGAAATCTCCAGTCTATACTAATTTGATGACAACTTTAACCGATTGTGAACAAAATTATTTACAATTTACAATTACATTATTTATTAATAGTTATTAATTACAATTATTATTTGTTCTCAGAGTACCGACAAAGATGGAGACAATTACTTAGTGTTAGATGACTTTCCTGTAGGAATAGTTCCTCCTGGTGGAGATGTAAGCTGTGCGTTAAAAGACGTCTATAATATTGGCTTTAAAAAATTAAATCAGCTGAGTCCAATAGAATGGGATTTTAGAACCAGTACTGCAAGCAACATTATTCTAAAATACACATTACTCTTGTTACTGGTTACTTGTTTGATAATATAGATTAATATATTAGTATTAAATGTTACTTTGGTTTAATAGAATTTAATTGTTCTTAACAGATATTAAATAAAAATTTAAAAAAATAGTGTAACGTTTATTTATTTGGCTAAAGTGTAAAAATCAATGTTATATTAATAATTAAATTGAATGTTTATTTAAACGATAAATAATTAAGATAACGATATTAAATATAACTAACACTATGATTAAACAATTATAAACACTAATTCAAGACTGAGAATATTATTAAATACTCAAACACTATGATTATTTATTTAAATAATATTAATTTCACTATTTATTTATATAACTATATGTATTTATTTTCACCACTCGTAGACTATTTATTTATCACCAACTGTTCATTTCACGATGCGTGTCTGAATGTCCCGGCTGTCTTCCCTGGTGGTCCTATTTCTAGACTATTCTGTATTACTCTATCAAATACAAAGGAATCAACCGACCGTACATAATTAAACAGGTCAAAGACTGGTACGCGACGATTACGTCATCGCTCAGGTTAGGCGCCGATCGAGAAACGTTAGACCAGTGGCGACGCATGCTACACTGCCCCCTCCTTAAGTCTGTTTCGCCCCGGAACAGTCCTTGATAATGAAATCTGCATGTATTACCCTTGGTGCATTTAGAAGTCTTGAAGAAGTGATAGAGTGACAGTCGATGGTCCGCTCGAATTCCTCATTCTGTCCGTTAAGGTTAAAGCTGCAGACAATAATATCAACACTGGGATAGCGGAAGAGGATTTTAGTACCGCTAGTTTCTATATGTCATTCTCTTGCAGATAATCCCTCAAATCGCACAGCAAGTTCCAAAGACTGCGATATGACGGTTTTGGTACGAGCGTGGTTTTCTAATCAGGTAGTGGGTAAACCGCTGTTATTCTGTATTGCTATCCCCCAGTCATAGCACTTTCCCGACGGATGGATGTTGGTTGGCCAGTTCTTGTAGTCATCCAAATTTCGTCTTGAAGACTGAAGCTATGACGCGTGACATCTTTAAGTTTTTTGACACGCAGTGGCTGAGGGAATAATCTGAAGAAACGGTGAATAGGTCTCTTGACCAGAAGAATAGTTTTCCATGAAGTCTTCAAAAGCTATGATCCGACGAACCGTTGCTCCACGATGGTTTTCATGGTTGTCACTATCGAAAGGGGCTAGCCGATTTAAGTGTACTAATCACGGCTTCCGGGTAGGTGCTTTCCTAATTCTAAATATTACGTCGTTTATCCTTTAACAACCTCATACGGACCTAGCCAATTTCTTTGAAACTTTGGTGATAAACCGCAACGCCTTTGTGGATTGTAAAGCCACATTAAATCCCTTTGTTGATATCCACCTTTTTATGTCTTGATGTCCTACTGGTCCTGCATTCGGCCGCTGGCAGCTTGAATGTTCTTGCGGACTTACTCATAGATGTCATCCATTTTTCTCCGTAAGTCCGTTACGTATCTTCCCCAGCCAGGTCTTCCCCATGTTTACTACCGAAGACCAAGTCACATGGTAAGCGCAACTCACGTCCAAATATGATGTTTGCAGGAGTTTGTCCTGTTGTTTCATGGACGGATGAACGATAAGCCATCGGGAACAGGTGAAGATGTCGGTCCCAGTCTCTTTGGTAGTTGGAGACTACTATCGATAAATATTGGTTGATGTTCTGTTCATTCGTTCAACAATGCCATCGGATTGCTGATGTCCTCGTTTTATTAATTCTTTATATCTTACAGATATTTTGGAAAACGGCAGATTCAAAATTTCTTCCTTGATCGGAGTGAAGTTTACGTGGTACACTAAACCGGCATATTATGCATTCTTTCACTAATGTTTCAGCGACCGTAGTAGCTTCCTGGTTGGGTAATGGATAGGCTTTAACCCACTTGGTACAGTAGTCCATGACGACCATGATATAGTTATTTCTGTCGTCATTTTCTTTAGCAAACACGTTTAAAATTTCAAATTTAAGCGGTTTCCGATTGGTCATCAAATCGGATTTTAGCCGGTTAAAAATCTATTTTAACCAGTTAAAAAACCAGTTTTTTACCGGTCAAAACACCGATTTTATAATCGGCCAAAAAATTAACTAATAGAAAATCTGTTTTAACGGGACGAATGCTATGGGCTGATGCTCAATTTTTACCCTTCTCCGCACCCTGCCCCTTGCCATGCGGTGTTGCCATTTCTTCATAACTTAGCATTTTCAACTTGTCCAGTGAATAGGCAACAGTGTAGAAGTCTTCAGTCCATACATATTTGATGGCAAGTATAAGTGATATAGTTAATGGGATTCCGATTTATTTTTGCAATTTCCAATACTTAATTTAAAAATAAAAATGCGATTTAAATTACAAAGTAAATAAGAGGAATCGAGGAAAAAGGTAAGTTAGTTTCATAATATAACTTCTAACTTTTTTAATCTTGAAATGACGTAACTATTTTAATTATTTTTTTATGAATTCGCGTCTACAAATATATGGCATTAAGATTGAAATATAATGAATCATTTCAAGATTTATATCTTAATTTCTTTATCTTTATTTATATCTTATTTTCATTATTAATTGTAGTTTTATTTCTGTAATGTCTTTAGGGGGTGTTTAAATGAAAGTCATTATTTTAAATGTATGATTAACGTTTATTGAACAATCCGACCATATACAATATACAACGACAACCTTAGTATTTGACGACCACAGTTAGACTGACTCCAGCGATATTCTAACTAATTAAACAACCTTAAACATCACCAAAGTACAGTCCGATACACTACTATTTCATACAGGATTTATATTATATACAAAAAAATGAAATTCATATTATTTTAAATTCAGCAATAAAATAATTAAAATGTTAACATTTTTTGGATAAAACAGCAACAATTGGCATTTACTACATTCATTTTAATATTCTTATTTCAGAATTTAAAATGTGTATTTTTATTTCATATAGAACTTAGAATTGTACAAATATGATAAAATAATAATTATAATATTACATAATATTGTGAGAAATATCATAAGACAATGAAATGTACTCGTATAATAAACCAAATAATGTGTAAAGTGCTTACACCTTAGAAAAAGCAGTAATACATTAAGATCATAATACTTTAATATTTAATGCTGAATTATAATAATAGACAATGATTACAACAATTAACATCAATAACACTGAACTCAACTGAGATTTCGGTGAATATTAAAAATTGGAAATTATCAAATATTTAATAAAATAAATCATACAACATACAAATCGGAAGAAAAGAATAGCAGCAAAATAGAGAAGTTTTATTTAAATTAAATGCTCAAATATGTCTCCATTCTGCGCCAAACAATAACCTAATCTACCTATCATAAAAAGAACGCCTAACATTCGCTAGTTGGTAGCACGATATTTTAGTACATTCTAGGAATATTCTGTTTTTTAGTGATTCTAAATCTGGATATTTGTAATCACAGTAAATTTTTGATATTACTCGTAGATGTCCCCATAGAAAAAAATCATTTGGCACTAGATCCGGAGACCGTGCGGGCCAGTGAATTGGTCCGTCTCTACCAATTCATGTATCAGGAAATACTTCATTATGATATTCTTTTACAATTTTTGTATTATGAGTTGGACAGCCGTCTTGTTGCAACCATACTTCACGATCATTGGCCAGTTCTTCAATTGCCGGTCCAGTATCATTTATCAGCAGATCATAATAGGACTGACCGTTAATGAAATATGGGCCAATAATATGGTTTTTTAAAATTCCAGTCCATACGTTGACTTTTCGGGGATATTGTGTATGAGTCGTAACATACAGATGTTCATTATTTTAAGTCAATATCTAATATTTTGAATATTTGGCTCATTATTGAGTGTAAATGTGCTTTCGTCGGAAAAACAAATATTTTCAATAAAATGTGAATCTGCATTTGCTTTTTCCAGCATTAATTCACAAAATGTTGCTCTCTTATTCTTCATTCAATTCCATGGTGTTTGCCATATTTAAAAGATTTATATGTTTCTTCTTTTAAATAATTTCTTACAGTAATAAATGGAATTGAAGTCTTTTTCTATTTGCCGCAAACTTAAATTTTTATTATTTTCAATGGCTGCAATTACATTAATTTTATTTGCTCGTCTTTCTTCATCTTCATCTGCAATTGGCCTTTGACACTTCCATGGTTTTAAAACACTTCCTGTTTTATTAAATCTCTCAATTACACGAAATATTGTCGTTTTAGGTTATTGTTTGGCGCAGAATGGAGACATATTTGAGCATTTAATTTAAATAAAACTTCTTTATTTTGCTGCTATTCTTTTCTTCCGATTTGTATGATTTATTTTATTATTAAATATTTGATAATTTCCCATTTTTAATATTCACCGAAATCTCAGTTGGGTTCAGTGTTATTTATGTTAATTGTTCTAATCATTGTGTCTATTATTATAATTAGTGTTTCGGACGAGACGAGATATTCTCGAATCTCGTCTCGGCGAGACGAGAAAACTTTTTGAATTCACGAGACGAGACGAGACTTATATGTCGAGATTCTCGACAATTATTCCGAGATTTATCGAATTTTTTTATTTTTAAAAATACATTTTTTTAAAAAAATTGGTTGGGACATTTTGTAATATTTTATATTTTTTTAATAATAATTACATAAATCTAAACAGAATCGTTAAAATTTCTTAAAATACAACTACCTCCTACTTTCCTGACGTCACAGTATTCTTGTTCACTTACCGACTCAGTGTTACACCCTGTAATGGGTAAAAATCGGATGATATATTTATTTTATTTTAATAATTTATTATTTATAGGGATTCTTTTTAATAAATAATGTTTAAATAAGCAAAAGATACACTTTCAAAATTGATGTTATATGAAACAAAGATGCATGAATATCAATATTAGCAAGAGATAAAACATAAAAAATGGACTAAATATAATTTTGCCATGTGCAATTTACACAGTTTGTTTATTGAGCACTTTTAATTTGCAAACCAAGCTTATTTATTTGTTTTATACGCTCTTCTTTAATTTTCCTTATTTTGAATTTTCGCGCCAATGAAACTTCCCTGCTCAACCGTATCTGTTTGTACTTTAGGTATAAAATTGATAGTGGATAATATAATTGTTTGATTCAAACTTTTTAATCACTCTGTATATTATTTGTGTTTCGGCTATATATCAACTTAAATCGCATATTGGATTTATTAAAAAAAAATCGAGAAATCTCGTCGAGATTCTCGGCCGAGACGAGATTCCATTGTTCGAGACGAGAAAAATTCGAGACGAGACTTAATTTCTTGCCTTCGAGACGAGACGAGACGAGACAACGTAGTTTCTCGTCTCGATCGTCTCGTCAGAAACACTAATTATAATTCAACATTAAATATTAAAGTATTATGATCTTAATTGATATTTTGTTTTATTTGCTTTTTATTTCCATGGCTATCTGCATTTTGATGAAAATGTCATATTTTATTTTCTAAATATCTAGTGCTACAGATATTCTATTGCATTAAATGAGGACTTTTTAAGTAAAAATTAATTCTAAACAACTTCTAATTCTTGTACTTTTGCTCTAAAATGTACAGGAGAGCCAATTTCCGCACATTTTTAAAATCCCATGTTAAAGTCTTATGTTCCACGTTTTATTAAATCTCTCAATTACACGAAATATTGTCGTTTTACTTGGAATTGGATGATCAGGATAAGAGCCACCAAAAAGTGCACCTATTTCTTCATAACTATTTCCTCTGCAATGTAATTTGACAATCAAATTTTTTTCTTCGATACTGAACAAATCCATTTTATTATGCACAACCGAAGTGATGCAATTTATTGATTACAACAGTGTAGACACAAAAGATTGTTATGGGAAAGAATTAAAAATTAGTTAAATTAGTTACGTCATTTCAAGATTAAGAAAAAGTTACAAGTTATAGTATGAAACTAACTTACCTTTTTCCTTGATTCCTCTTATTTATTTTGTAATTTAAATCGCATATTTTAAAAATTAAATATTGGAAATTGCAAAAATACATCGGAATCCCATTAACAATACCAATTATACTTGCCATCAAAATAAGTATGGACTGCAGATTTCTACACTGTTGCTAATTCAGTGGACATGTTGAAAATGCTGTTATGAAGACACGACAACACCGCATGGCAAGGGGCAGGGTGCGGAGAAGAGTAAAAATTGAGCATCAGTCCATGCTCATTTGACGGCGAGTATAATTTAATCACATACATTCTTACATACGTGTATATACAAACATACAAGTAAATGTAATGCATTCAAAATTCAGATTCATTTGTAAAACTGATTTTGACCCATTAAGAAAGCATTCGTCCCATTAAAACAGATTTTCTATCAGGGCACCTAACCCGCTAAAAACTGGGTTCGGTTCATGTTTGGGTTAATTTATTGTTTGAGAGATGGGTTCGGGTGCGGTTCTGGTTCAAACATCAATAAAATTTGCGGTTTTGTTCCGGGTTCAGGTATTGGGTTCAACTTCGGTTCGATCTAATGAAAATTGAATTAATGTTTTTTTGAATAACATTCCTCGTATAGAAATAATTTAAAATCCGACCCGGAATTTGCGCAAGTCAAGAACACGAACACATTTTTTATAAACAGACAACACAGGCGTCTATTATCGGCCGTATTACGATTACGCTTACGTTTCGAACTCAAAATGAACCTGAACCGGAGCTGAACCTTGAACCCGAATTTTAATGCCCAGTTCGGTTCCGACTCGGGTTCAATTAAAAAATAAATTTGAGGTTCGGTTCCGGGTTTGGGTTCGCCAAAATGTTACGGTTTGGTTCCGGTTTTGGTTTGGTTCAGGTTCGGGTTCGAAGCCTTGTTTTCTATTAATTAATTTTTAGTCGGACAAAAAAACTGTTTTTTTCACTGGTTAAAATACATTTTTGACCGGCTAAAATCCGATTTGATGTCGAATCGGTTCGTAAATCGCCAGTTAAAAGTTTCAGCGGTTTTCGACAGCCGTATTTTAACCATCAATTTTGTTTTCTTTTCTTCTTTACTTGAATAATTCAATTTAATCAGGTAAATGCAAAATATCTACAAAAACCAAATAAGTCCACATGATTTTTATTTTTCATTACTGATAATGGATCCTTAAAATAATTTCAAATTAAATGCCTTGCATTTATGCTTTTTTATAAGTTGGGAGAAAAATTGCCACAGTGAAATGAATTGAGTTTTGTTGACATCCTGAGAATTTGAATTTTTGAACGTGTTTGGTTTTTGTTAAAAATCAATCAATTGTTAAGCTGAGCATACCACTATATGGTTCATTTACAGCTAATGTGAACCCAGCTTATTAAATTCGAAACAAAAATTGGACTGAGATTGAAATATTTGTTGTGTAGAACCATTTCGATGAAAAAGTGAAGACTATCTTCACATCATACAAAGTAGATACAATGGCACCTATAATTTAAAGCATATTTTGTCGAAATAAAATAGGAAATACTATTTTTTTAATTTCGTTTATTTAATATCTATTAATAATAATTAAATTCAATTAAACCAATGTAACATTATTAATAACATATTAATCTATATCATCAAACTAGCAATCAGTAACAAGAAGAGTAATGTGTATTTTAGAATAATGTTGCTTGCAGTACTAGTTTTAAAATTATAATCTACTATAGCATGCTGATTTAATTTTTTGAAGCCAATATTAAGAACATCTTTTAACGCCCGGTTTACATTTCCATCAGGGGGAACTAGTCCTATTAGAAAATTGTCTAAGTGTATGTAATTGTCTCTATCTTCATCGGTACTCTGAGAAGAAATAATAATCGTAATTAATAACAGTTAATAAATAATGTAATTGTAAATTGTAAATAATTTTGTTCACAGTCGGTTAAAGTTGACATCAAATAAGTATGGACTATTTCTACCCTGTTGCCAATTCAGTGGCCATGTTGAAAATGCTAAGTTATGAAGAAGCGGCAACACTGCAAGGCAAAGGACAGGGTGCAGAAAGGCGAAAGTTCAGCATCAGTCCATATTTACCTGATGAAAACTATAATAATATAGCAATTTCTGTCTTTTAAAAGGTAGGAAATCAGTCATTATTAACCGCGTTTTTTACGAGGACGAGAAGTTTACTAGAGGTTGGAAAGTTTCCACTTCCCAATTTATGGGCGGGAAATTTCCATATCCCAAACTCAGGGCTAGTTGTGATGGATATTTACAAGTAAACAGAGCTTATTTACATTACATTACATTATATATATATATATATATATATATATATATATATATATATATATATATATATATATATATATATATATATATATATATATACAGACTGTAACACCAAAACCGGCCACCGCCATTATTTTCTTTATTTACAAAAAAAAATACTTTAGAACAGATTTGTAGGAGACCAAGGGGAGACCCAAAAGATGAGAATATTTTTTTAAACTAGTGGTTCTCAAGTTACAACATAAAGTTAATTTTTTTTAAATGGGATTATATAATTTTTATGCCTATTCTATAGAGTGTTTGTTTCTGAATCCAACCATGAGATTATTTTATATCCTTACATAATAAAAATATTGAGAAAAATTCAATTGAAATTTAAATAAATTTTATTTTTATAAGGTTATGAATGAAAAACAATTAAGCTTACATTAAAATGAAACAAATATTTGTTAAATACATTAAAAACAGTGTTCTATTTGATTTCTATCGTAAATAATTTAAATTGATAAATAGTAATTTTTGTTTTTCATACATAGCCTACTGAAAAATGACTAGAAAAATCAAATTTACTTAAATTTCAATTGATTTTTTTTTCAATATTTTTATTATCTAAGAATGTAAAACTAATACATAGTTGAATTCCGAACAAAATACGCTATCGAATAGGCATAAAAAATATCTATAATTCCATTTGAAAAAATATAATTTTGTATTGCAAATTGAGAACCACTAGTTTAAAAAAATATTTTCTTCTTAAATGAAATGTTCCCCTTGGTCTTCTACAATTTTGTTCCATAGTATTTTTTTGTAACTATAATAATAAAGAAAATAATGGCGGTGGTCGGTTATATATATATATATATATATATATATATATATATATATATATATATATATATAAACAAATGGGATTGCAAATAATATAAATAAATGTAAAATATTAAAAATTTGCCAATTTATATGACAGATGAATATGAAAACCAAAGCATTCGTTTATTCATGTGAAGTAATTATTATATTTATTTGTTTATTAACTACCCATTATTACTTTCTGATTGGGAATAAAATAGTGAACATCGGTGAGAAGTATCATTACGTCTCAGGCTATGGGCGATAGGAAATAAGCAGTATGACACCTGGTGTTTTTTTTACGGAACTGTAGTTGATGGAATTTTATACAGGGTGTATCAAGATAATGGAACAGTGCCTTTTATTCGTGTGTATGAAAAGTTTCACAAAAAAGTATTTTTCTACAGTCTACATAGAAAGTAGCCATTTGCGCTCTCTTTTGTCAACGCAAAATGTCACTTTGCCGCTCTAGCGCGACAAAGTAGAAAAAACGCTCGCTGTCCAAATTTCTAACTATAACAATGGTTGAGAAATGTCACTTCTTAATGGAAACGTTTAGTCAGGAACTAATGGCACTGTAGTGACACATTTACCACCTTTACAAATCAATCTGACATATAACTGCTCTGTCGGTATGTTACATAACCAACAAAAAATGCCGCACTATTGTGGAAATAAAATAGGGCATTCATTTACAAAAACGAAAGTATAAAATGTTTAGATTAGATTGAAGCAATAGGTCAAGAAGAATGGGAAATAACGATAAATTAAAATTAAATATAAAAGACGTTTTTTCTTTATATTAATCCTTATTAATTGAGTAATAGTGTAAGTACAAATTGTACATTTTATTATTTTTTGTTATGGCAGTGACTGTAGAAAAAATCTTGTGTGTGTTTCGAGCGCAAATGGACATTGTCGATTTCAAGGGAATGCCGCGCGACGCAGGAGCGCGGCAACAACCTCTCAATCGACAATGTCCTATTTTGCGCTATTAATACACAAATAGCTATTATATGATATTTTGTAAGGCATATAGGGGGACACATTTTGACAACCATTATTATTTTAAAGCTAGTGGTACTCAACTTATGGATATATGTTACATTTTTTTAAATGGCATTATAATTTTTTTATTAACTCATTAAATAGAGATTTTTCTTCTGAATTCAACTATATAATAATATCTTACCCCTACATTGCGAAAAATTCGATAAAAAATATTTCAAAGTTAGTATTTCATTTCTATTTTAATTTTTTTAAGTAGGTTGTGCAAATATTTAATCATTAAAATAATAAAAAATTATCTGTCACTTTCGTATTTTATTGTTATCCATTATTATATTTAAGGTAATTTTCGTTAGGTTTGTAATAATTAATTTAATAATGGCAGCCGATTCAACAGATACGGATTTTATTTATTGATGCGAGACTCATCAAAATGCATTCCTAACATGTAATTTATTTGCAGAAAGTCATCCAAATTACGCAAGACTAAATGTAATTAACACGAAATGAAAAAAATAAAATAACGAAATTTGGAACATTTCGAAAAAATAATATAATACGTAACAATGACATACAAAAATGACAGATATTTTTTTCTTTTGTTTTAATGGTTGAAAGTTTGCTTAGCCTACTTAAAAAAATACTAACTTTCAATTAGTTTTTATCAATTTTTAAGGGTATGATATTAGTATATTGTTGAAATCAGAATAAAATACGCTATTTAATGAATTAATAAAAAATATATGATACTATTTAAAAAAATATAATATTGATCCATAAGTTGAATACCAGTGGCTCTAAAATAATAATAGTTATGCCAAAATGTGTCCCCCTCTATGCTTTACAAAATATCTTCACTTTTTTGTGTAACTTTTCATATTCACGAATAAATGGCACTGTTCCATTATCTTGATACACCCTGTATACTTGACTTTGCTTGACTGTATAAACACAAGTGTTTTTTATTATAAAAGGTTACTGGTAATAAATGGAGTTGCAGTCTGGTGATAAATGTTTATTAGGATTTAATTTAACATTTCCTACGTTTCGGTTCCAAATGAACCATCCTAAAAAATCAGGTACAATCATTGAATTTTAAGGGATTAGTTGTGGTATCAGTTCACCTGATGACGGTAGCAGATGTGTAGTTACCGAAACGTTGTGTTTTGTGTGTGTGTGTGTGTGTGTGTGTGTGTGTGTGTGTGTGTGTGTGCGCGCGCGTGCGTGTGTGTGTGTAAGAACAATACAGATAATGGAAGTCCAGAAATCAGTTTCATTTAATAATTCAGTTCCATCCCACAGGATGGAAATATTTATGCAGGGGTTGCCTAGCAATAATGTCATAGATCTCTATAATAAAATAGGCTAAACAAATTTTAATAGACTTGTCAAAAAATATTAATAAAATTAAAGGTTATAACTCAATGATTTATTCTGAATATTATTGATTTAAAAAGAGGATGATCGTCAATAAAATAGTATACATACCTCAGTGGGTGTTTCATTACAATCACACACTGTATTTCACCTCGAGGCTTCGCCTCTCGGTAATATTCATAAGCTCTCGGATGTAATATATTATTTTTCGATCAGTGGTTCTCAAAATACCGGGCCTAATTTTTTTATTTTGAATGAGAACATATATTTTTTATTTGCTCAATCGTTAGAGAATTTAATTCTGAATTCAGTGATATATTTTTTTCTACTCCTATAAAAATGCATTTCCGTTATTTAATTTTTTTCGATTAATTATGGATTCATAATTTACTCTTCTCGGTCAATCACAGAACCTGAAATTAATTTTTCCAGTTTATTTTAATTTTGCCGACGATCACGCGTGCTATGGCCGTCCGACAGTTAACAGTTTTGTTATTGTCACTGTTGTCACTCGTCATATATTTTTGTGTTTACGTTTTCCAACAGATTTCTATCGCTATGAAAAGTGCTAAACAACGTTACAATGGGTAATGGAAGCAACGAGGAGAATTGCAACCCGCTAGAAATACTTCAGTGAGAATTTAACAATGGATATTACCACCTCGTACATACATCTTCACGCTAACAGCCAATAAATAGCTCGTTCCCTTAATAAATAGTAATCAAAAATCAATAAATATTGTCCCAATAAATTGTAAAGTTGTAAAGTTGGTTCTAAAATATTTATTCAAGTTGTTTCCAAATTACAGGAGTAGAAAAAGTATAGCCGGGATTATGTGCATTATTCACTGGGATGATTTGCATCACTCACCTACGGCTCGTGGCAAACGTCATCTTCGTGAATAATGACTCCCAGAATCCCTCATACAATAATATACTATTATATCCTCACATGAAAATTTTTTGAGAAAATTTCATGTAAAGTTTTATATTAACATAATAAGTGTCATGAATGGGACAGTGCAGTGGCAAAATAATTAGTGCGCGAAGCCAACAAAGAAATCTACTGGTCATCAATGGATGATCAATAGGCATAATCATGTTAATTTTAAGATCAGCAAAAAATTAATGGTTAGTCCTGTGACTAGTTTTAATTCTTATAAAAATTCAATGTAATTTATTAATTAAAAAAAAAAATGAATGGGACAAATGAATACGTGTTAATTTTTTTTTACATAGAATTAGAGTGCTCTGACAGAAAGAAGTGAATATTTTGATCTTTTATGCGTATACTTAAATTTT
The DNA here is from genome assembly GCA_951394225.1 of Harpalus rufipes. Taxonomy (NCBI): domain Eukaryota; kingdom Metazoa; phylum Arthropoda; class Insecta; order Coleoptera; family Carabidae; genus Harpalus; species Harpalus rufipes. Next base: position 14,970,636 of record OX596280.1, read on the forward strand.
ACTACTGGTTAGATTGACAATATCGTATCGAAAAGAAATGTCAAATGAGTTATTAAATATTACTAGGTGTTAAAAATTACTCCAAAGTTCAGTCAAACAGAATTTATTGTTATTACCAACGTTTCGGTGCACCCTTGCATCTTCTCAGGGTAGTAAGATCTTACAAATTGTTACAATTCATGTACAAAGAATACATTCGTACAAAACATTAATTTAATTTATTAAAAATCGTACCAAAGTGCATACACACACTCATTTTCTCTTTGAATTTTTTGTTGCGATTTTTAATAAATTATATGAATGTTTTGTGCAACTTTCTCAAAATAATCGTCTTGTATATAAAAATATTTTATCAGTGAATTCAGATTTAAAATCTCTAACGATAGTATATTCTCATTAAAAATAGTTATTTACGATACAAGTGCGTAAAGCTAGTCTTTAGACACGAATGGGTCACGAGAGTAGCGAGTGTTTTAACACCCCTGAGTGACTAAAGATGCTTTACGTTATGTGTATCGTACAATATTTTATCTACGATATAATGAAAAAACCCAATAAATATGAAAAATACTTTTATTTATGAATCAGGATCACAATATTAAATGAGAAGTTTGCCATGATTACAAAATATTCACCTTGGTTTTACAAATTTAGCGTGTTTAAAAATTTTACTCACTCGTTGCACGGCAACCCGTTAAAAGAAATCTTGTTACTAAACAACCGTTTTTACACACTTAAAACTAACATCTAAACATCAATTTTAGACGCACTATCGTAGATAAAAAAATCTGTTGTGGCCAGCACAATACTTCTCGCCACTCAGGTTTTGGTTACATAATTATAGGGTGCGAGCAGTCATGTAACATTGTTGGCCTTGACAAGCAGATATGGGAGCCCGTTTTAGAATGATAATTAATTATTATGTACGCAGATATCAAATGTTAGAATGTTTCTTTAAAAATTTCAAGGTTTCTAAATTCACGTAGATAATTTGTCACCAGGAGTGCGGAATTGTCGAGGAAAATAAACTACATGGAATTGGAAAGTCACTAAATTTAGAATGAGAAATTATGATATTTGACATCTATGTATATAATTACTAGCTATCATTCTGACACGGGCCACCATATCTGCTTGTCAAGACCAACAAACTCACATGACTGCTCGCGCCCTATGTATTTAACATTTCTTGTATACTAACACTCTAAAGTCTACACCATCAATTCTACTTACATATATTCCTTACATTTAGATTGTTTAATTTTAAATTCATTCTATGAAGAAATTTTGTCCTACTCTTCTAATTTTTCGAAATGTTTCCAATTCATTGTCGGGATTAACAGTATTTCAGAAGGATATGTGTAATATACCTATAATATTAAATATTTAACTATTAATACATTAAGAAATAATATATTGTATGTACTTCCCAGAAAAAGTCTTCAGTAATGTCTCCGGATTTCTGTTCTGACACTGACATTTATCTGTCAGTTACAAACAATTTAAATTTTCAACTATTTTCCATGGCATTCTTTAGGCTGTAAAATTTATTACAACAGATTATTTTATATATTATATGATGTATCAGATAGAGAATTTAATTTTCTTTAATATTAGCAAGAAAAATTTTCAAAAAATTATATTTCGAAGATTTTTTTTCAAAAACTTCTACTTCCGGTTGTCCAATTGTTACCAAAACCTTTTCAGATCTTCCCATGAATGTCCGACTGGGAAATACGTAGTTAAACAAATATAAAGTCTTATAGTTTTTGAGTAATCGTCCTTCCAACATCCTACATACATACATACACACACACACACACACACACACACACACACACACACACACACACACACACACACACACACACACACATACATCCACACACATACACATACAGACATCATCGTAAAAATGTTAAAATCGGATTGTAGGGACCTTAAAACGTGCTTATTCAATAAAATCTGGATATGCGATTTTTAACATGAATGCAATACCTCTCTTAGGGAGGGAAAAAAATTAGGTCCCGTATTTTGAGAAGCACTAATCAAAAAATAATTTTTCTTTTCTTTGAAATTGTCTTGTAAAATAGAAATTGTGTGCCTATTTAACCGTCTTTTTAGCTCTTATAGTACCATATTATTTAATTTTTACCTATTCAAAATAATAATAAAAAAATTAAAAATAGAGAAATTGTTCCCGGGCAACAAAGTAAATCTTCATAATATTCATTTAAAAATAAATGTTTTGAGAGAATATGTAGGCAATAGTTTGTAACAAATAACAAAAAAAGTTGATAATTAATTAAAAGATTATCTAGTGTATCCATATTCTTTGACAGTACTGTTCCTAAATCACTTATTGTATAAACTTACTATATTAAATACGTGACTGTAATATGTACATAGGTCTGGAACATTATCAATATATTCAAGTACTTTTAAACAATCTTCTTTTCGTACTGGCAACATTTTAATGTCATCTGTATTATTTAACTAGAAAAAAACATTTTTATAATATTTGCATGCTTTTTTGGTACCATACATAACATACCTGAAGTAATCCGACATTATTTTCAAGTTTTAATGTTTTATTTTCCGAGAACCAAGGTAGAAACTTTTCTGGATTATAATTTTCTTTTGCAGTTACATTACTTTCACGTGGGTAAAAATTGAAACTATGATCCGATAATTTTCTATATTTAAAAAATAAACATTAAAATTCTAGCAGGTTTTCATTGAATATTAGGTGGTACAGATACTCATGACAGTCATATACAAAAGTGTCGCTAAGTAAAAATCATTAAAAAAATATATATTCTAATTATTTTTAGTAGTTGAGGATTATTAATAGCAAGTACGTAAAGAGCTAGTCTTTAAGACTCGTAAATGACTAAAGATGCTTCACATTTTATCTAGGATAGAATCTAAAAATCCTATACGAGTAAATATGTTACTTCATAGTTTTACAAATTTATCATGTTTATAATTATTTAACTATCAAGTGTGTTAATGGTGGCGATTAATTATCTTAACACTGGCCCAGATTAACAGTTCTTTATGCTCTAGTTCAGGGGTTCCCAAAGTGCGGCCCGCGGGCCGAATGCGGCCCGCAAAGCCTGTGATTTCGGCCCGCGATATCGATACGATATATTATATTCTTATTAAAAAATAAATAAGTAAATAGTAAAATAAATAATAAATATTACAAATAAGATACAATGAAATATATATTTAAAAAATATTGTAGTATGTCTAGTCTAGTTATTACATATTTGTACTGAAATATAATGTAGTACCTAGTCTCAAATAGATCCAGAACTGTTAATCATTTCTGGTGCATCTAATGCAACACACAATTTCAAGGAGTCAGTAACGAATTTATCGCTATAGTTATAGTTCTGTATTTACAGTAAGAGTGATTTTACTTTCGTGTTAATAAATTGTGTGAATTTATAATAATTGTTGTTACAGTTAAAGATTTATATTATTATATAATAAGATGGATTTCAGTTTTTTTTTTTGTTTTAATAAATACATAATTAAATATTTATATTTATATTAAATTTAGTGTACTAATAAAAAAAAAATAAAAAAAAGAAATAGTTAAATATATTTAAAACAAAAAAAATCGTGGTTATTGTTTTGATTTTATTCCGTTTTTTTTTTTGGCCCGCCAAAAAATTCGGTAATATTAAATTGGCCCGCTTAAGAAAAACTTTGGGAACCCCTGCTCTAGTTCATGACTGAACTTCCTCTCAATATATACCGAGTATCTACTTTTTTAATGAACCATAAGAAATATGTTTAATGGTAACATCTGATAGTGTTTTAATAATGCTTGATTTTATTAAATTGTTTTTCTACGTCCGTGTCTTTATGAATCTATAAACGCACTGAACACATGTAGTTAATGACCGACTACACCCAACGTAACTTAAATATTAAACTTGGCTTAAATTGACAATATCGAAACGAAATGTCAAATGAATTATAATATATTGCTGTCAAAATTTCGATTGGCATTTTTTCACTTTACTATAGTATTTTGTATAATTAGAGCCAATGTGACTGTTTACGTCATTTTTATAATTTACATTGAAGAAATCGTTTGTACTGCAAATCTATGTGCTGGAAAACTGACAAACATATCGTTGTGCAAATTGTCTTAACTTAATTTTGGTGTAGCAATTTCCAAAAATTTATTTCACCTTCATATAATAAATTACAAAATTTGTCGTATTTGTGTTTTAGTGTGGCTTTAAATTTAATATCCATTATTTCTAACTGCAACTAAGTATCAATTTGTTTTATTTGCTGTTCAGTTAATGAAAATGGATTAGAAAAGTGTGCTATATTCTTCTCTTCGGCTGCAAATTCAGAGAAGTGAGAATCAAATTCTTGTTTCAGTAATATAAGTTTACTTTACATCTGTTATAATTAAACAAAAAAATTAAGTAAAATTACGTTTAAGGTAGTATAAATAAACTCTCTCTTATAAACATAAAAAAAATATAAATTATAATTATCTGTTCTTGATCGATATAGTATATGTTGTGTATAGAATTATAATTATACTGGGGGTATCTGGGAAGACGAACCCCCCTTAACTTTTTTATTATAAGGAATAAAAAAAAATTATTCATATAAAAGTTTTATCATAGTAAATATACTATTTGTTGACAGGTACAGAATTTTTTTATAAAGTCAGGTGTACAGGATACGACTATTAACTTTTATTTTTCAAATGGGAACCTAAAATTGTTTTACTAAAATAAAAACCGCCATTTTTTCTCTTTTCAACGATATATTACTTGTCATAAAGGAATATGAAAAAATTCGAAAAAATAAGATAATTGAGAAATATCAGAAACTATTTTTGTTCAAATGTTCTAGGTGGCTATGCGAAATTAAACAAAATGTAAGCAGGTAAAATAACTTCACAACGTAAATTTACAAATATAATAAAGTAAAACAACTTAAAATAATTGCTCGAAATTACTACCCTGCGCTCTTATGCAGAAATTCAAACGTTGAATGTGGTGTGTACGAACATTTTCCAGTTACTTTACAAACCACGTGAAACAGGTAACAAATAAACATCTGATTTATTGTCATTAATTTCGCATAACCACCTAGAACATTTGAATAAAAATAGTTTCTGATATTTCTCAGTTATCCTTTTTTTCTCGAATTTTTTCATATTTATTTATGACAAGTAATATATCGTTGAAAAGAGAAAAAAAATGGCGGTTTTTATTTTAGTAAAACAATTTTAGGTTCCCATTTGAAAAATAAAAGTTGATAGTCGTATCATGTAAACATGATTTTATAAAAAACATCTGTACCTGTCGTCAAATAGTATATTTACTAAAATAAAACTTCCATATTAAGTTTTTTTTCTATTCTTTATATTAAAAAAGTTAAGGGGGGTTCGTTTTCCCAGATACATCCTGTATACATATCTGGTTCTAGATATATAAAAATATTTTAAAATTAGATTTTTTTTAAATTTCATAAAAGGCCACCCAAAAATTGTAAAAGGGTATTATGTTTCATATTTGTTTTATGACCAAAATTTATTTTTTTACGTTATTTGTCCCGAATTTTGAAATTATTTCACAAAAAACATCATTATTTTTATTAATTATATTCTATTGTATTCATATAATTCATTTTATGACTTTCTTGCTCAGTATTTTTATATTAAACTCATAACTTCAAAGTAAACCAAATACAAAACACAATAACATTTACTTCATTGAAAAGACAAAAAAATATGTGAGGCTAAAATCATATATGTGTTCCATTTAATAAAATATAACTTTGTGTTATTATATCTCAGAAATTTACGAATATAAAAAATTATTTTGTACGCCACTGGTTAGACAATAAAAATAACCTAACCTAACCTAACTTATTTATTTAGAACATTTTTCTCGATTAATAATAGTTTATATGTTGTAAATATTTTTAAAATTTTCTATACTTGTATAAAAAATAACATATTTAAATTCCATTTCAATCTTTTGTATATGCTTACATAATGGTATCACCTTCCACCTAAAGTTAAATTTATAAAATAATATATAATTACAGTTGCATCATACAGGTCGGCGAGGTAAATATCCAAATTGGAGATAGCATAAGACCTGTACACCAATGTCTATCGTGTGTCCTCCCGATGATTACCTAAACACAATGTAAAAGTTATTTATTTTTATAATAACATAAATATATAATAATAACTGTTCGGTAAATTCAGGAATTTTGATAATAAATGCTACAAGAAATGATTTAGACGTACATTGTGCAACTTTAATGATTCCGCGTATACTGTAATTTGTAGCTGTCGATTTACACAAATGAGGACCCCCACCATTTCTTTTTTTTTATAAAATTTCATCCAAATTGTAAGTGATCTATAGTTATAGAAAGTCTTATATACCTATTAATCAGTCAAGTCATAATATTTAATGTTAAGCTGATTTTGTTTTCAAACAGGGGAATTCGCTAATCACAGATCAATTTATTATAGGTAAGTTTAAAATAACTTTCGTGGTTAATAATGTTCATATAATAAGCAATTTAATAAAGTAATTAACAAAAAACTGTGGTCATTTAACAAATATTTTATTTTCATACAAACGCGCGCAGTTTCTATCTGACGTGGAATTAATATATTATTTGATTTGTTTCGTTTCTTTCTGCATCATTTACTTGAAATGGAAGGATTGAAAAAAAAATGGGATGGAGTAAATGTGTTAAATAGCTGATAAGGACGTAGAAAACTCGAATTTTTGAGAATTTAATATTTTAAAAAAAATTATGATAGTTCTTAGTTTTAAAGACAAGAACTAGATTTAATGTAAAAGACTACTTTGTTAGTATGTTGGAGGACTGGAGGATCCCTTTACTTTGGGTTTACAAACACATTTAATTTAAATTGAAATTTTGTTTCACCGATTAAGACAAATGCACACTAATGCACGAATTCACGAGCACAGGTTAATCCTTAACTGGGGTTATAATGTTTAACTCGTTCAATAATAAGAATTTCTTTCTTGTGGACTTAATAATTTCCATTCTTGTAATCAAATTAATTTCTATTTAATCGAATTTTCATTTTCTCTAGGTCATTCATTTCAACTTCATTTCAAATGGCGCAATTTTCAAATTGAAAATTACAAAAGAATTTGCTATATTTAAAAAAAGGAACACAATGTAAAATTAGTAAAATTATGTAAAAATACATTAATATACAAAAATACTTGGTTAAGAGGAAAGCACGTTCTTAATAAATTTCTAATATGAACAAATTATTTGAATTTGGCGCCACGATGTAGCAAAAAAAATATTGAAAAGCGAATAATAGGGATTTTACGCTGAACAATAAATCGTTTAATTTATTGTCGGATAAAACGATCAATTTATCTTAAAGAGCGTTGGGTATTTCCACTTAATGATTTTCTATCAATTTAAATTTGTTGAAATCAGGGCTACCATCTACCAACTTTTCTTATATGTTTGTAAGGAGTGAGGTTAGAGTTTAACCTAGCGGCGTTTCAGTTTTCTTGCAGTTTTTTAGAGTGTAGTTTTTATTGTCCCGTCCTTGTTCAAAATGAGTAAAACTAGTGAATATGTGTACTTACAACATTACAAACAAAACAAGCATACATTAAATACAGTTTGAAATGTCAAATACTATAAGTTGGCACTATACTTCATTTCACGTAAAAAAATATTGTTGTTTTATATAGGAATACAAATCCTGCCCTTTTATTTGTCAGAATATAAACCCGCTTCACAAAAACCAAAAAAATATCCCCTGTCAGTTCTCATTTTTCAAATAAAATCTGCAGAATTATGTGATATTTAACCATGTTTTGTTGTAATTTTTAATATTCAGGTTTTGTACATTTTTACAGATATATTTATTATTTACAAAGTTTGGTTTTATGAATTTAACCAAAAATTTCACAAAATATCGACGGAAAATAGAACTCGTTCTATTTTATCAATTTATTGATGAATTTATTTTCGTAAAAATAGAAAATTGAATGTCACAAGTCGATCAATAAATCGATCGATTTATCGTTAAGTGTAATACAGCCATATGAAATCTAATCATTGCCAGGATAAACATACTCTCGACTGTTAATCTTAACCTGGGTTTGTATTTAATCTTAGGCTAGATAACTATTTAGTTAACTCTTGTTAATGAATCGGGGATACTGATTAATGAAAGTAAGGCTAAGAAATATTTAAAGTTATTTCTCCTTAGACGGCAATATAGTAACGTTAGAGTACCATCTTTATGATCGAAATTAAAATTCAATTCGTCATAACGATAAACATGAACTGATCATATAATATAATTTTATGAATGAAACAAAAATTACAAATACAAAATTAAATATTGAATAATTCTAGTGTGTCTTAATAAATCTCCTACTCTAGACATCTACTTCTAACAAATGTACACTTACACGATACGGATATCGAAAAGTCAATTTAGCGACTTTATCTCCATTAATAACTGTGGTATTTAATAATACCAGTATTATTATCACATATAAAGACGTCGAGCACATTTCGTACATACATGAACTAAGTAATCCTTTTCAAGAAGCACTTTTTGCTTTCTATTATTCTATAACTGTCAACCACGGTCAACCATTTCAACTGACACAAGTGACAAGTGTCAACAACAACACACGTGTGTTTTGTTTTATGGATATGAAATTACAGGATTATACTTCGTTTCACGAAAATAAAGTAGCAAATGGGTTTCTCAATTACAATGGAAATATATTTGATTACAATAATGAAAATTTGATTTCTATGAAAAGTACGGGTAAATGGTATGACTGAAGATTTAATAAACACTAATGAAATATGTACATATTTTAACATACATAGGTATGCACGTGCCGTTTTGGCTGAGACGTAACGTCCGAATCAGCTATGCAGTCTTATTTAATTTCGTCAACTTTCCAGTGGCATCACAATTAGTGCTATTTTTCAATGAAGGGATATACAGCATAACGTATCACATTTTTACCTCTCGCTAAGAGAGGTATTGGGTTCATGCTAAAAATCGCATATCCAGATTTTATTGAATAAGCACGTTTTAAGGTCCCTACAATCCGATTTTAACATTTTTACGATGATGTCTGTGTGTGTGTGTGTGTGTGTGTGTGTGTGTATGTATGTAGGATGTTGGAAGGACGATTACTCAAAAACTATAAGACTTTAAATTTGTTTAACTACGTATTTCCCAATCGGACATTCATGGGAAGATCTGAAAAGGTTTTGGTAACAATTGAACAACCGGAAGTAGAAGATTCTTGAAAAAAAATCTTCTAAATAATATTTTTTGAAATTTTTTCTTGATAATATTAAAGAAAAATAAATTTTCTTTCTGATACATTTAAATATTTTATAATATATTCTATAGATTTAGAGATAAAAGAAATATAATATGTAAAATAATCTGTTATAATAAATTTTACAGCCGAAAGAATGGCCATGGAAAATAGTTGAAAATTTAATTTTTTTGTAACTGACAGATAAATGTCAGTGTCAGAAATCCGAAGACATTACTGAAGAGTTTTTCTGGGAAGTACATACATTATATTATTTCTTAATGTATTAATAGAATTGGAAACATTTCGAAAAATTAGAAGAGGACAAAATTTCTTCATCAAAAATGAATTTAAAATTAAACAATCTAAATATATATGGAATAGATATATGCGTAAGTAGAATTTTTGGTGTAGAGTATACAAGAAATGTTAAATACAATAGGGAGCGAGCAGTCATATGATTTTGTTGGCCTTGACAAGCAGATATGGAGGCCCATGTCAGAATGATAGCTAGTAATTATGTATAAATTTCTCATTCTAAATTTAGTGATTTTCCAATTCCATGTGGAGCAGAATTAAATGTTAAATATCTAAGGCATACAAGTAAATTTTAAACTCCTGGTGATAAATTGACGTAAATTTAGAAAATCTTAAAATTTTTAATGAAAAATTCTAACATTTGACATCTATGTACATAATTACTAATTATCATTGTGAAACGGGCCCACACATCTGCTTGTGAAGCCCAAAAATGTAACATTACTGTTCGCGCCCTATACTTATGTAACCAAAAAAAGGAAGTGGCGAGAGGTATTGTGCTGGCCACAACAGATTTTTTAATATTGTAATAGACAGATGATTTGATAATACGCTTGTTCTTCCCTATTATTATATAAAATGATCCTGTAGCCTGTAGAGTAAATACACAAGAAGCTGTGACTTGTGACAGGATCAATTTTATATTATTGGAAAAGAAAAAGGTTGTAATTTTTCTTCAATTTGCGAAAAAATGAAAATACATACATTTTCTGAAAGCTAATCTATTTCTAAACTCTATGATCCATATTCCGAGAGCGCACTTTTATAATAAAAGCGCTTTTATGGAGCACACTCCTCATAAGAATATAATGTAAAAGCGCGCTCCATAAAAGCGCTTTTATTATAAAAGTGCGCTCTCGGCATACGGGCCAGTATCATTATAAATTACAATTACATATAAACTGTTTACATATGTTTGTAATATTTCGTAGTTTTGTCAGGCAATTAGGGATCAGAAACTCGCTTTACGTACGACATTATGGTGTCTGGTCGCGAATCTATTGACCTGGGAACGATCCAGACCGACGCCAAAAATTATTTCGAATTTTAAATGGCACATAAGTGACCCGTATATTGCATTTGCCAATGCCAGCAATGAGTACCCGTGACGTGACGCCTGGTGAACGTCCGCACGGTACGAATATGTAATCAGATTATGATGTACTTATGTTTTCAGAATGTGTTTATGTAATAAAAATATAATATTCGTTTCGAAAATGATAAGAAAAAAAAAACTAACACTTAAACATGTGTTTTGGATTTTGCAGCACAAATAACACTAAGCGAGGAACTTTTCGTCCTTACGAGATAGACCCTCATATGCAGCGACAAAGTTATAGTGCATGAATTAAAAATGTTTTTCTATTTTTCTATTTCTAACATTCGGACATATGATAACTAAATAAAATGTAATCAAAGTTTTTTTTTTGTAATTAAGCACTTATTTTTGTTGTAAATATATGTGTGCCCAGATTATTATTATTATAATCCGCTTCTGTTTGATTAAACATATTCATTATTGTAATCAAATTTACATTATTGTAAACCAGCATTGTTTTTGTAATCAAGAATATATTTAATAAAAAACTAAAGCCATGTAATCAGAGGGAGATACATTTATTTAATCACCTTGATAAATTGTACATTTTCAACAACTAATGTCTAAATACAATATACATTTATAATACTCGTATATATTGCAAAATAAATATTACCTTCTATTTTTAAAATTGTATAAAACTAATTATAAAAATAAAATTGATTTGTAAAATGAATTATTTCACTTTGATTACCAAGCGGAAACTAAAGACTTTTGCACATAATATACACCTAGGATATTGGACTGCAATACATCTGTGGCGAGCTCAAAGCCGCGCTTTACGATGTACTTACTATTTATATTCGTTTTTTCGAAACCGATGAAGATTTTGACAAAAAAAAATCAAATAAAAAAACTTTGAATTCATGTACTACAACTTTGTTGCTGTATATGACGGTCTATCTCGGCGTTTCCTCGCTTAGTGTTTTTGTGCTGCAAAATCCAAACAAACGTGTTCGATTGTTAGTTTTTATTTTATTTTTTCTTATCCTTTTAGAAATTAATATATTTTTATTATATAATTCTGAACACATAAGCAAATCATAATCTGAAAAAAATCAGAACGATATCTTCAATAACTACATAGCAGTTAACTTAAAAATTGTGAAGTAATTTAAGAGGAGATTTTTGGGAAAATGTGAATTTTTGAATATTCGCAATAAGATAGAACATTGCGAATAACACCATCACATTGTAACTCTAGGGCATCATTTAAAATAAGCTATCTAGGAATATATTGGTACACCCAGCAATTGGTAATATGTCGTCATGATATTTATTTATTTAATAAATAGACCGCATATAATTTAATATATCTCTATTTAGAAACGTAGAAAGTATGTTCTATTATTTTTTTTTATTAATATTTTAAATTAGAAAACATTTCCTAAAGTTTATTTTAAATCACTATTTTCATATATATCATTAGTGGTAAATTTTTGACGAAAAAATTCTCAGATTGTTACGAGAGGTCGTTGCCTAGCAATTTATCGAGTGACATTGACAAAAAAAATCACGAGCTGTGAAGCGAGTGATTTTTGATCAATGTCACGAGATAAATTAGCAAGAGGCTCAAAAACAGGATCAAAAATCTTTCTTTTTGTCAATGCCACGAGATAAATAATTAGCAACAGGCTCAAGTAAAGCAAATTTTTGCCAGGATAAATAAACATCCGGTAATAATTTAGTTTTTTGACAAAAATCTTTAAATATTTATTGAGTTTTTATGTGTTATTTAAGATTGCTTTTTCAATGTTCTGAACAGATTCCTGTCCGAATCGATTCTTTTTTGATAAAAACTGAAAACACTGAAAATATACACATTTTGACAGGTATATAAACAAAATGTTCTCTTAAAACGTCAAAAAAATTCGCTTATCAAAACTCACTTGTAAAAATGCAGCACCTTATTGGTTCGATACGAAAAAAAATAAAATGTGACGGTGTTTTGTAGAAATAAAACTTGGTAACTAGGTAGAATCCCCAATGTGGATTGGTTTATAAAGTTATGAGTGAAATAGTCAGTATCAAAAACAAAAACGATAAGGTAAAACATAGTAATAATAAGGTATTATTGCTTCTTATTTTATCAAACGAATAAAAATATGCTAATACATGGAACAAGAAAATGTAATATTAAATTCAAACTAGAAAATGATAATGTTTGTAGTTATCAAACAATGGAATCGTAGGAATGACGAAACGACACAATCATATTCTACCAGATTGCGTGCGTATCCAATCATTAATTGACTCCAATTCTTTCACTACACTAACAACTTTATATCAGTTAGGTATTTCTCAATATCATTCTGATTATTCAGTTACAGAGTTACACTAATAACAATCGCATTGTTGGGTGATCTTTCATGCTTCATACGATTCACTTTTACGTAACATTTCTGTAAAACGATCACAATTAGGTTTCACCCACATGGTGAAACGGTGATTTCAATACAGCAGAACTCAGACATCGCTAACTAGAAACTATAATGTGAATAAAATGTGCTATTCTTTGAATGCACAAAAAAGATTTGAGTGACCTATTAAATAGGGATGGTTCACGTTTTTTAATAGTGGTGGACGTCTCATCTCGCTTCTTAACCGAAATTACTTGAAATTTTTGTATAAATTTTAAAATAAAGTATTAAATAACTTTATCATATTTTCCTGATTACAAATACTATATTAGTTTAACAATAAAGTAACAGATATGGCACAAAATTTTATATATTATAATTATTGACATTGATCTCAGTAGTTCGACCTACATTTTAAAGTAGAAGCCTAAACATATTATAAAACCTACACAAATGGTGAGATATTTCTACAAAATTATTTCGATTAGGTACTTTTAAATTACAAAAATTTAATATTTTATTAAAGTTACCTAATAAGCAAAAGTTGTATAACAAAAACTGTGGTTCAACTGACGAGTCATTTAATATTGGGTTAAATTGTAAAGCACTGCGGCGACCAGCAAGCCATGACAAAATTATTATTATTTAATTTACGTTTGTCATAAATGTTGCAGTTTCTAGGTATAAAAAAAAATCTGATGTGGACACCACACGACTTCCTTGTACGATTATTAAACTATACATATTTTTTTAATAAATAAATTACAAAATATTAATTTTAACTTCAAAACTGTAAGATATATAGCGACCATAATCTAACCCGGTTCTTTTTAAAGAGAGTTTTGATTACAACAAAGAAATATTTGATTACAACAATGAATATGACTAATTTCACAATAAAAATATAATATTTGTTATTGTACGAATCATAAAATTGCACGTATTTAACGTAATTTGACATGAACATTTTTTTTAAGTTTTTGTCCTAATTCATAGCAAGCTTTATTACAAAAACAAAGAAGTATATAATTTTTAAATTTACATATCTCGCTTATACAAAGGGCTAATTTAATAATACTTGATGTGCTAGATGCAGAAATTAATTCTCTAAAACTTTTACTTGAAGCATTTATTTCTAAAATCAAAATAAAATCATTTTATTCAAGAAAAACTGTTAACAACTTCAAGTAATGTACCACTTCCGGTTAGCCTATTTTAACCAAAATCTATTATTTTATTTCGATTGACATAAAAGTCTTGTATACCAAATTTGAAAAGTTTTGAATTATATTTTAAAACAGTTTTTCATTAAAATCTATTATAGGCTTCATGTAAAGTGCCACTTCTGGAAATTGTGTAATAACCAGAAAGGGAGGTGCACAACTAGATGTTATAGGAGTCCTAAATACAAAATATCAACAAAAATAGTTTTTCGGCACCCGATTTGTCGAGATGAACACCGGCTGTATTTCCCGGACCCGTTTGCCGGATCGGAAATTTGCAGGATCGAGCAGTCTGAAAATGCTCATTTGAATAAGTGGATTCGGTGCCGGAACGATTTTGCCGGTGTGTGTGAAAACGGCCTTACAGTTTTGTATTGAATACTGTCATTAATTAATCAATTATCGCTGTCAGGAAAAACATAGAATTTAGCGAAGAGCATTTTCTAATTATGATTTTTAATTTGACAGCTTTTACAGTTATTAAGTCAGTATGAATTTATTTAATAGTTTTTAAATTTCCTAGTTCTTAGTTGAGAACATTGTCATTTTTTCATTCACCTGAAATTAAAATTTGGTAAATTCGGCAGTTTTTAAGTCTCTTATGCCCATTTGGTGCAACGGTGCGTTGACATTTAAATTTTAAGATAGACTTAAATGAAAAAATGCATATCGAAATTTTGACAACAATATACATTTTTTTATTTGACATTTCGATTCGATACGATATTGTCAATTTAAGAAGCACTTAAAATTTAAGGGCCAGTGGTGTAATCGGGCATCAGAAATTAGAAGTCATTAGGAAATACGATTACTTAGGAGCTTTAAATTAATATGAGAAAATCATGGTGAATGATATTATTATGGAAATATGAACCATGTGTCTACTCAATAATTGTAGCGTGACCTTCGTAGCTGAAGAGGAAAACACAACTCACTTTTATGATTGTTATCTTATATAATTTTGTTTGAGAGATAAGGCGTGATGGTAAAATCTATAATCGATATTTAGTATTTCTTGCTTTGATATAAAGTAACCCACACTATAAGAACCTTCCTACTCTGATACACCCACCACATCATTTGTTCTTCACAGTCATCAATCCTGAACTAATGCGGCCATCCTACTTCAGGAAAAGACTCCACATAAATCTAAACCACAACACATCATCTGACACAACTAATCAACAACACATTTACAGCAAACTTTGCTTCGCCTCAACAAAATTAAATTTAATGATACATAGCTATATACCCTTAAATATTTGTATAGTACTTCTGTAGAAGCCAGAATTTAAAAAAATATATATTTACAAAAAAAATTTTTGGTAAAATATCAACGAAGAGTAAATGGAAATGATGTTTGCAAACTAGCTAAATATAACGTTTGTATAGGTGACACGACAAATTTTCTGTATATCTTCAGAGGCTTATTATAACGATTATTCGGTAAAAAAAAAGTCAAGTTGCCACCATCTGTTAAAGTCTGGAGCTGTATCTCGAAGAGGTATAGGTAAATTGCAGTTTAGTGACGGAATAGTTAATTTTTGAAAAGAAAATTAACCCTCGATATTGAATTGTGAAACGAAACAACTGAAGGTGACTAAGAAAGGTGATAAGAAAGAATTATTCGAGCATAATGGGCTACTTACGGGGTACTGAAAATCTGAATTCTATCATTATATACCTAATATTATGTTGAAAATGTAAGCAAAAATTATATGATTTTTAGTAAATTAAGAAAGAACATTTTCTCTGACGTCAATATTTTGAACTGGAGAAATGGAAGCATATTCAAAAATGTAACCTGGAAGAAAGTTTTAATTTGAGTTTGACATTAGTTAATATTTCTCTCTTTCTGTCTCTCTTGTTCAGTATTTATAATTTTCGTGATTTTTGTTCCTTTTATTACGTTTTCCTTTTTGTTACGCAGGATTCTAAAGGATTTTAACTTAACATATACTTGTACAAGATTAAAAAAGAAAACTAAAATATTAACCAACAAGCTATTGTTCAAACGTCAAACAGGTGATCTGTCATATTTAAATTACCCGCACATACCGTTGCTATGGAGCGAACCGATGCTATGGCTTTACAGCCATTCATTGGTGCGGCGTAATTCTACGTCATACATGGCGGTAATTTAAATATTCAAATTTCATTATTTGTTTTCTGGTCAATTAATAAAAATTTAGTCAAAAGAAAAATATGGGTAGCAAGTTTTTATCATATCTTCAAAAATATTAAATAAAAAAATGGCACGCAAGTAGCCTATTGCATGAAATACCAGTGATAAAATCTTCTTAAAATTTATTTCTTATCGAAATCGTTTAAAAAAATAATAAAATCTAGCGACCTTGTGAGACATATGGGAAAATGCTCAACGAAAAGAATGTGCAGTTCTTGGGGATGCAATTCCCAGTAAAATTGAAGATATTGTGGAAATAACACTAATGATGTCCTCCACTTCATTAGCATAACGTTCGTCAAGATGTGAAACGACGTAATAATATTTTGTATTTTCCTGCGTAATATTAGCTAAGGTAAAGTGGACTTCCACCTGAGCTAACCATAGTGTTGTCCTGTCTCTCCAGAGGGGATGCAGCTTCAGATATTCTATTTACGTACGCTGCAGGTTCTGGAGTTGTCGGAGCTGGTAGATCATGGCTCAGTTGTTGTTGGAGTAGTCGCTGCAAATCCTGATTTTTCTGATACAGTTAGATCAGCTGGTTTTGAATTTCGTCCATCAAGATGGAAATAAAAGAGTTACTTGTTACTAAATCGAGGTCAGCAATTGTGGAAATAGCCAATTGAATTCCACATAAAATATCAATCACTCATATGATTGATATCGAATATCTTATCGTACTTGAATTGACTAGAAATACATAAAAGAAAATGACACTTCTGTTTCTCTGAAAAATACAAGCTCAATGTTTTTACTTCCTTGTACGTAAGTAAAGGAAGTATTGTAATCGCGAAAAATTTCGGTTTTCAAATTTCAGCGGAAATATCCATTTTGATCATCCCTGAATCCATTTTGACTAATTTCGTCGTGACGTCTGTACGTACGTACGTACGTACGTCCGTACGTATCTCACATAACTCAAAAACAGTAAGCCGTAGAAAGTTGAAATTTTGTATTTAGGACTCCTATAACATCTAGTTGCGCACCTCCCTTTCTGGTTATTACACAATTTCCAGAAGTGGCACTTTACATGAAGCCTATAATAGATTTTAATGAAAAACTGTTTTAAAATATAATCCAAAACTTTTCAAATTTGGTATACACGATTTTTATGTCAATCGAAATAACATAATAGATTTTGGTTAAAATAGGCTAACCGGAAGTGGTACATTACTTGAAGTTGTTAACAGTTTTTCTTGAATAAAATGATTATATTTTGATTTTAGAAATAAATGCTTCAAATAAAAGTTTTAGAGAATTAATTTCTGCGTCTAGCGCATCAAGTATTATTAAATTAGCCCTGTGTATAAGCGAGATATGTAAATTTAAAAATTATATGCTTTTTGTTTTTGTAATAAAGCTTGCTATGGATTAGGACAAAAAAATAAAAAAAAGTTCATGTCAAATTACGTTAAATACGTGCAATTTTATGATTCATACAATAACAAATATTATATTTTTATTGTGAAATTAGTCATATTCATTGTTGTAATCAAATATTTCTTTGTTGTAATCGAAACTCTCTTTAAAAAGAACCGGGTTAGACTAATGTTAATTTAAGAATGATAGTAGTAAATGAATTTTTTTTGTTCTATATCAAAATATTTCCGCGCTTGGCTTAAGCCTGTCAATATTTTGTAATTTAATTATTAAAAAAATATGTATAGTTTAATAATCGTACAAGGAAGTCGTGTGGTTTCCACATCAGATTTTTTTTTATCGATTTGCAGATACTCAGTTTTGAAGAATACAGTCATAAGTTCTAGAACTTCAAATTTAACTTTCGTAACTATTTCAATTAACAGATAAATAAATGTTAAAAATTAAAGTATAAATTTTGTTTTCCACAGTTAATCTGATTTTCTTATTCACTGCAATTATAGCGTGACCCTCGCATGTATTTTTGAATACCTATCGTATTTGTAAAGTTATCTTTTTTTCTCTTCTACGGCATATCGGAAACAACGTGTTCAACTTTTTTAAATTAATTAATATTATCCGACCTAACATTTATAATAGTATAAATCCCAATATATCCTTGTTGAATATGTTGTTAAGAATATGTTGAACAGAGTTTAAAGCAAATCAGTTCAGAACAATCATTAGTTTCCACTTAAGAAGACAGTATACAATTTAACATTTTCTCTAAATATATGAACAAAATACTGGTATGTAACTTAAGTAAAGTGTTTGGTGTTCTCATGTTGACCATCAAGATATTAACCATCTTCAACCTTTCTCGCTTTCAATATTCTTCCACTGTCTCGGTGACAAAGCCATTGGCAATATATCTATTTTTCCGTATTTATCAGGTCATACCTCCACATAGAAAATTACACACTGCACCGCCTTAGTATCGGGCATTCATAGTCATAGTTACAATGGCCGGTGTAATTACTCTTGCATCTTTAGAATCAATTAAGTCGGCGAAGGTGCAAAGAGCGCGCACGTCGGCTGAACTTAGCGGAGGCGATCTCTTTCAACACAGATAAAGAATATGAATTGTGACTGGGATTCAGAGCTAGATCTCGCATATTGTAGGTGGGACGGTTCGCAGAGAAATTGATTACGGAATTAACACCACAAATATAAAATTAATTGAAGGTATAAAACACTTTCAGAAATGACATTAATAACAATTGTACTTTAGGTATTTTCAAAATAATTTGATTTAGTAGCAATAACAACGAAACAGTTGTTTTTGAAAGAGTTGTTATTGGTCGACTACACCCTATAAATATCTTCATGATTAGATTTTCCAAACTGTTGTAACATAATAATTGGGCGTATGATTTTTTATTTTTACCTTAATCGAGGTATTCTATTCTACTCATATCTTTTATCTTCCCCGATTTGTGTATAGTTTCATCTTCTGGTGTATCTGTCAATTTATTCACCAGTTTCTAATCTTTCGGGTTGAAATTCATTCTTTTATTGTATTCAGTCACAAGGTCACAAGTCACAACGGAAACACATCAAAAACAGCTGTTCGTAGACGCACGCGCAGAATAGTCCGGTTTTGAATTTTGCCAATATGCAACGCGCTCCACTTTTCCGACATTCAAGTGTTATTTTATTCGACCGTAGGCGGGTAATGAAATTTGTAACAAAATTTTAAAGAATTTTAACTCAATATCTAGAAGGTTTACAAGAAAAAGTTATTAAGACGTATTGTTACACTTGACGCGTTCTATTACTGGTTAAATTGAATGTATTTATTTCTGTTGCGCCTGTATATATAATTTATTAATGATGTTTTTCTGGGTCTCGTCATATATGATCTGTTTCAATCAAGGATAGAACGATACTCGATAACGTTATAATAAGGTTTCATTTATTATTATTTTTTAAATAACGTAACCATTACAAAACGTTATGTAGCCGTAACAAAATAAATGACGATTCTCTATAACGTTATTCGTGTTCATAAATTTAAGATTTTTGCCATAGAAAAAGATCCTGTTTTTCTGATAGCATATTATTTCTGGTCGTGTTTCGGGTTCAAGTTATAAAATGCATAGGTGTCATTAGTGGCGTACTGCGTTTCAAATTTAAATATTGAACACTTCAGAAGATTAGTATAATTTTTTTTAAGTAAATATTGTTTTTAATTATTAATTTTTATTACAAATTTAAGAAAAATACAGTTATTATAACGTTATTATACCGTTATGTAACGTTATTTTGTTTTTGCTTAAATTATTTATAATGTTACTCGTATGTAACAAAATATTTTTTATAACGTGATGAAATAACATAACGTTTTGTTAGCGTTATTCCAACCATGGTTTCAACCAAATGGAAGGCTCGATTTCGAAGAAGGAGGTATGTTATAAAGGTTATACCTATTCACAGTGCCGGATTAAACCATGTGGAGGCCCCTAGGCAATCGAAATCTTACCCCCCCCCCCCAATAATTTTACGATTTTACCCACAACAATTTTAATAAAATAATTTTATTATAAAAAAAAATTAACATACTTTTAAACAAATTAATATAAAATATATACCTATAAACATTCGGTTTTCTCAATTTTAAAGTACCTACATAGTGAAATCTTTGATGTTTTTTTTAAATAAATTTACTTGGAAATAAATATTTTTTAAAGGTTTTTCGTTGTTTTTCTGCCTCTACTAAAGTATACGTGTTAGTAATCTACCTATAACACTTTTTGAAAATGGTTTTAAGTTAAAAAACTTTAAACTCTATTACTACGAATTTTTTGTTTTGTGGCATATTACAATAAGCCCTTCATTTATTGTAAATACAAAATTTTTATAGCATCGTTAATTGTTATGCAAAAGAACTATTACGAAAATCAACATAAAATGGTAAACACTGGTATTTGGTATTATAAAAATCGAGTTGTAACAGTAGGGTCTTGTAATATTGATTGACATTTTTTATTATTGTAATCAAGATTCCATTATTGTAAATAAGCATTTCTTTGTTGTAATCAAAATTTCTTTATTTAAGGATTTCTTTATTTGTAACAATAAAAAAATCTCAAAATCAAATCAATATTATTTTAATCTAATGTAGTGGGGCGCGGGGCCCCTAAAAGGCGCGGGGCCCATAGGCAATTGCCTAGTCTGCCTATTGGGTAATCCGGCACTGCCTATTCAGATCTACAGGTCATAGAAGTAGAATATTTTTCTAAAACTATATTTAAAAGACAAGATATGTGAATAAGGGGCTGTGGCAAATGAGGTTAGGTTATGTTAAGTATTTAGAAAGGTTACTTGCGAAAAATGTCTAAAATTGATAAAAAAAGTCAATGGAAAATAACAATTATTATAAATAATTCAATGCGCATATAGTATGTACCTACATACCTAGCATGCTTCTCTTTTTAGCCCCTCTTGATATTTTTTAATATTCCAAATTTTCTTCTTCCCCTTCCTTCTACTCATGTATTTTCCATTCAATTGTTCTTATTTCCTTCAAAATTCTTCTCAAATCCTTTTGAAGTTTTATATTAACGCGCCTTGTTGGGAAAGTCTGCCCCTAATCTCTTACAATTCACATTCCAAGTTACTTTGTTTCCTAGATAGATATTTGAAGAAACTTACGTGTTCTATCCTCTTTCCTTTCAACCATATGTATATGAATTAAGCATACTTTTTTAATATAAAGCTTTTAATTTTAAAATCAAATTTTTTTCGACTACCTCTTTTGTTTAAAGCTCCCTGAATCAAATCTCAAGAGTACCGGCATTACTTTTATTAAGACACCTACCCTGTATAACATATTATTCATGATGGACGTAAAATATAAATTAGAATGATAAATAATAGCTATTTTTTTATTATAACTAAGGTGACTGGTACCTAATGTTGTACTCACCATCTCTTTTACCGATGTTGCATTACGCGCGAAATAAACACAAAATGATTTGAGTAATGTAGTTCATTGAAAGAAGTACTGTTGTGAGAAGAAATGTGAATTTGTATGTTATAAATGTATTACTAAAGTTGAGTCTTAACTGGAACCTACGAGGGAACAATCTTGAAACAAACAAGTTTAAAAAAAATACAAGAAAAATTCCAACCCTGGCAAGAACCCGAAAACTCAACCAGAAGAGCACATGTAATATGTACAAGAATAATAATTGGACACATCAGAGTAATACATAACTACATTTTTGAAAGAACAAATGTCAAAATATACACTGATTGCAATACACAGACCTCATTAGAACACATTATACTACATTGTAAAAGAATGACGAACAAAGGAGGAAACACCATATACCACAAACAATAAAAGAAGCCCTGAACGTGAAGAACTACAACCCAATAATGAATTATATTAAATATATTCAATTACTCAAAGAATTATAACTAAAAATGTAAACACGACCAATATGTATATGTATATGCTAATACTCCATAGGGAAAGCAAAATTTTAAAACAAAAAATCTGATGTGACCAACACAGTACCTCCCGCCATTTACCTATGTATATAATTTTTATATTACTTTATAAATTTGTCCATACAATATATAGAAAAAGTATTAAAGCAAACTTGTAGAAAATGGAATAATCTTTAATTTCTTTAATAACAAATTGAGAAAAAAATACATTTAAATGTATTTTTTGAAGAAAAACTATCTTGAGCTTCAAGTAAACTGCCATTTCCGATTATCCGATTGCCACCAAAATCTAATCAGATATTTCCATATTAGAATAAGGTTGAAATACATGGTTTCAAAACTTTCTGAATGATAGTATTTGAGTTAGAGCGTAAAGAGGATCCACACACACACACACATACATACACACAGACTTCATTGTGAAAATGTTAAAAATGGATTCTAGGGACCTTAAAACGTGATCATTTACCAAAATCTCGATATGCGATTTTAGCACGATCCCTATACCTCTCTTACCAAGGGTAGCGGGAGGTAAAAAGTTCAGTCTTCTTGGATAAAAACAAAAACGTTATATACGATACTAATGAATTTTACAGTACGAATTATACTATTTCTATATGTGAAATGTTCTTTTCATGTGCATCCCAGTTCAGTTCTTCTCAACTCACTTATGAATCAAACTGAGCAAAAATATTCCAATATGAATACAGCTAATAAAATATTGCGCCTTGATAAAATATGTGAAATATAGTTTTGAAATTGTAGTTATTGAGTTAAATCGTTTCGTCTGAAATATGCTCGATGACTAGGTTGGGATTAAGTGTAGAATGATATTATATTTCATTTATCTCGTGCGGAATATCATTTCATTTGAATTCACCGGAGTCGGATAAGTAATGTAAGTAACGACCGGCAACGACGTAAATAATAACGTATTTGATCGAAGACCAGTGAAAATAGTCGTAAATAGTCAGCGAGCAGAACACGGAGGTTACTTTTAAAGGTTACCCATATAAATTTCAACACCTTTCTCCGTCGCTACATGTCTATTTAATTTTAACCTATCATTGCGCAACCTAACTTAAATGTTGAAGAATGTTCAGAAAATATATATTATTGATCATACAATTAAATGATCCATAGTTATTCATCAAACGTGGCGCAAGAGTGCAACATAATGCACCCAAAGTAATAGTTTAGTAAATAATAGCTATTAATTTGTATAACAGCGAAGAAGAGCAGTTTATAAAATCGGCTGCAAAAATATAAGAGGACACATAAAATATTGCAAGTACAATAAGTGAAAATATCCTTAATTTAGTATCTTTAAACCAACCTGACATACAAGGCCTGTAAATAAAGTAATGAGACTGTTTCGAGACGGAAATTGATTTATAATTTAACTGCAATTCAAATCAGTCTCCATTAAATTAGTCCCTTTGCGAAGTCAAATAGCATATGATATGTTGTTTCCAGTCTTCGTAGCAATGCTGCAACTGAGAAACCGAAATGGCCTTCAACTGGTCATTTACAGTCGCTTTTACGTTATCTGTCGTACCAAATGGCCTTTGAGGTGAATTTTCGCGGGCCTCATGTCAAGTGAATAAGGAGGCTGGGGAGTTTTTATTTTTGTTGTGGAATGAGATTTTATTCATATTAGAACATTAAAATATTTATAACTGACTCTATCAATAAACTATAACACCAAGTGTGTGTGAGTGTGTGTGTGAGTATGTGCGTGTGAGTGTGTGTCTGTGTGTGTATGTGTGTGTATGTGTGTGTGTGTGTGTGTGTGTGTGACGAAAGTTTCGGATAGCATAACTTCAATACTACGATTCCAAAAATTATATTTTTTTTCGTATTCCTCAAGTTTACATCCAGAAGAATAACTGATTAAATTTTGGTTATATTTGGTGAACTGGAAGTAGCCTCATTTGAAGATTTAACAATTAAATTTGATTTATTGATATTTATCGTTATTATATCTAAAAGAATATATTATTTTCTATACGATTTGATTGCATTTTATACTTCATATTCAATAGATATAGAGTTAAAGAATTTTAAAGAAATTAAATTTTATAAATCAGCCAGCTATGCTAAACATGGAAACTACTAATATATTCATATAATTCAAATTGACAGATGTCAGTATCAATAAAAAGTAAATTAATGTGGCAGAGATGAGGATGTTGAAGTAGATGTTGGGGAAAACACGGAAAGATAGGGAAGGAAATAACTCTAGTGTTACAAGTTTCTAGAAAGATACAAGAGAGATTATTACATTGGTTTAAAAATGTCATGAGGAGAAATGAAGAATATGTTGGTTGAAGAATGAATAGCTTAGTAATAGAAGGTTGAAGAAACAGAGGAAGGCCAAAGATAAGATGGAAGGACTGTATTGCGGAAGAGTTGAGAGAAAAGGAACTAAATGAGAACGACACGTAAAACAGAAATGAGTGAAAGAAGAAAATAAAAAATAGCGACCCCTAACGAATGGGGAAAGCTAAAGAAGAAGATGTTAGTGTCAAGTGCAATTTGCATAGTTTGTTTATGAAATAATTTTACGGGAAATTTAGAATCTTTTGCAAGAAAATTTATGTATGGAATTTATACATTATACATAGGATTGACGAAAGCTATTGTGCTGGCCACAACAGATTTTTACTAATTTATTTAAGCAAGTTATACGGTCGAGCAACTGCTAAATCATATGCAGTTGATTAATTTTGGTGTTTGTGAAGTAATGCATGATATTCATGGCCGAGCAAGATTCCAATTGTGGACCTATGGATTACGAAGCGATATCGTTTAACCATAGAAACATTTTTGAAAATATTATTAGAATTTGTCTATTCATAACCTTTTCACTTTTTATGAGTGATTCTATATTTATAAAAATTGTACTACATTTATGTCCTTTTATCTTCACTTCTCGCACTTATAAATACATTTAAACTCGAAAACAAACAAATTTAATGTACATTTTGTTCGTTGACATCAGCCTATTGAGATTTGAAATTCAAGTATATATTTAAAAATCGGATGTGGCCAGCACATTACCTTCCGGCAATTCTGTGTATTATGTATAAACTCCATAGGGCGCGAGCAGACACGTGACCTTGCTCACCTTGGCAATCAGATATGGAGGCCCGTATCAGAATGACAACTATTATGTCCATAAGTGACAAATGTCATAATTTTTCATTCAAAATTATTTTTTTTGAAATTGTATGATTTTTCCTCGGCAACTGAATTCCACACTGATAACAAATAAACCACATGTAATATGAAAATCATGAAATTTTGAATGAAAAATTATGACACTTGTCAGTTATGGACATAATTAATAACTATCGTTTTGACACGAGACCCCACATCTGCTTGTCAAGGCCAGCAAAGTCACGTGACTGCTCGCGCTTTATACATCAATTTTCTTACAAAAGACGCCATATTTCCAGTAAAATTATTTTATAAATAAACTATGCAATTTGCACGTGACACTGACATCTTCTTTTTTATATTTTTCCACTCGTTAAGGGTCGTTATTTTATTTTTTTATTTTCTTTTTCCACTCATTTCTGTTTTGCGTGTCGTCCTCATTCAGTTCCTTTTCTCTCAAGTCTTTCGCAATACAGTCCTTCCAGCTTATCTTTGGTCTTCCTCTGTCTTCTATTACTAAGCTATTCATTCTTCTTCCAATATATTCTTTATATTTCCTCATGAAATGTGCAAACCAATGTAATCGTCTCTCCTGTAACTTTTCAGAAACTTCTATCATTCGAGCCATTTCCCTTGTTTTTTAATTCCTTATCCTGTCTTTCACATCTATCTCAATATCTTCATTTCTGCCACATTATTTTTTTTTTTCATTGATACATACATCTGTCAGTTTGAATTATCTGAATATATTAGCAGTTTCCATGGTTAGTATAGCTGGCTGATTTATGAAATTTAATAACTTTATAATTCTTTAAGTCTATATCTATTGAATATGATGTATGAAATGCAATCCAATCGTATAGAGAATTATCTTTAAAAATTATATAACATTAAAAGTCAATAAATGATATTTAACTGGTTTTTAAAGAAAAACTGTTAAAAGTTGCAATAGAGGATACTTTCGGTGGGCCAATTATAATCAAAATCTAATCACATCTACATATGGATCTAAACTTGAGGAATACGAAAAAATTATAATTTTTGAAATCGTGGTATTGACGCGATCCGAAACGATCGTCACATACACACACACACACACACACACTCACACACATAAATACACACTTACACACACACATACCCTCACAGATATCATTGTAAAAATAGTAAATTCGTATTCTAGGGACCCCAAAACGTGCTTATTCGTTAGAAACTCATTATCAATTTTTTTTGACCAAAGACAATACCTTCCATACCTAAAGGCGAGCCTAAAAGTGACACAAGGTAAAAATTGATATTTCCAGAACAAGGTATACAAACGCCATAAAAACATTATTTACATTTATTATAACCGGTAGTTTTCAAAGAAAAAAATAAAACAGAAAATATGAGATGACCCCATTATAATCTAATTGTTGTTAAACTCATAGAATATATCTCACCATTGCTGAACTCATTATAACAATGGAATGAATGTTATCATCTCCAATTTCTTTTCAATGAATATATAAAATAGAAATGTACACGTATGAATACCGTTAAAAATGGCCGCCGTATTGTTCCTAACCTAAAAATGTTCAATCAACTGTATGTATAGCACATATTACAATTACGTAAATGGCATTTTAGAATAATTGCAGCTTATTAATTAAACGAACTCTTTGTCGGGAGCTTTTGAAAACGAGAAACCTTTGCTTTTGTGGCAGTATTTCACAACGCGGAATAAAGGCACACTCTACTCTGTATGATGTGCCAGATTTACTTGATCATGGCGCGCTTGTTCGAGTGGTTTACATACGTCATTTGTTTTAAATAAATTATTTTCACGCGCGAGAACATGTGAAAGGTTAGAGCAAATTTTTGTTTTTATTGAATAGTGTGCTGCAATAGACATATACATTGCTATGCTGTTCATACGTTGAAGTTTATGTAATGCCAACACATGGTTGTAATAAGATTCTATTAAAGAATTTAAAACAAATGTCAGTGTTGACAATTAACAATTGCTCTGTTTTTAATTGTATTATTACTGGAAAAGGTCACTTCTAATACCAGAAACAGAAAAATCTGTTACTTGTTACTCGATAAATTTTCTTTAAAACTATACTGACTACTACGTAATAGTAATGACAGCATTAAACAAAGTTTATTCCAGACATAAATTTGTAATTAATGCAAAAGCATATCGGGTAGAAAGGCATATTTGTGTATATAGACAGATAACATTACGTTTCATATTTATTCTTACTCCTGCTGCCCATTTCTGTGTAAATAAATGGAAAAGGTATCAATCGAAAGGTAATAGTAATTTACGTAACAAGACCTGAAAATGATATTTTACTGGATGAGCAAGTATATTCTTGGGCGAGCCTTAGAAGTTTGTGAGCCCAGTAAAGACATTTTCAGGTCACGCTAGGTACAAAATTATTTTCGCGATTCTGAAAAAAGAATAAATAAAAATCTATATGTAGGTATTCATTATTTTATTTTTTATTGTGTGGATATAAGAAATAAATAAACAAACAACTAACCGCCATGAAAACTAATCAGAAACAGCTCATTTTCTGGACGATCGCGAAAAAATATTTTACATCAACTTTATTTAGTTTATAATCAATTTAATTATTTTTAAATAGATAATTTCAAATCTAAATATCCATAACAGATTTGTGAATTATTATTTTATGTAAGTATAATTAAATTTAGTTTATTTTGATGATGTAAATATTTTTTTTAAGTTTTATTTGTAGACCCAATATTTTAGAAATAAAAAGTAGCTTTTTCGAACAAAATTTGATAACAGAAAATGTATAACTGCAGAGCATTGGTAATAGTAACTGTCTACAAAGTAGGTACTTTTCAGACCTGTATTTTTCTTGCTTAGGTATCTACATAGATTAAATTTTTTCGCCATCATAATGTGATGATTGTAAGTTAAAAAGTACAGAATTTGTATTGTTGAAAATCTATTGTAGAAAAAATGTACAGTGTGTTAATTAAAAACCTGACCATGGGCGTTTAATATGGGAAATCAGTTTTT
Source organism: Harpalus rufipes (assembly GCA_951394225.1). Classification (NCBI taxonomy): domain Eukaryota; kingdom Metazoa; phylum Arthropoda; class Insecta; order Coleoptera; family Carabidae; genus Harpalus; species Harpalus rufipes. Next base: position 14,999,268 of record OX596280.1, read on the forward strand.
CCTTGTGCAAAAGTTCCCAAATTATTTTAGATAAAAACACTTCAGGATGTCAAAAAAGGGTAAAAAAAAATTAAGGTATCTACTTATATATTTCGATGTGCTGATTCCCAACCAAAAAGAATTTTTCCAAAATTTCAGAAATTTATGTCTTATTTAGCATTTAATTCTTTTTTACTGTGCCACTCCAAACTTGAATTTTTTATTAAAAATAATGAATTATCTAATTACGTAACAGACGTTGAATTGAAAATAATTACGAATTAGATAATAATTCATTATTTTTAATAAACGTTTCATGTCAGCAGTGGCGCACTAAAAAGAATTAAATGAAAAGTTAAAAGTAATTTTGCGAATTTTGAAAAAAAAATATTTTTGATTGCGGAATCAGTACATCGAAATTTAAAAAAAATTGACTCTCTTTTTAACACTTAACAGAATTATTCTAAATTATTTGCGTATCAAATGATTCTTATTCAGTTTACAAAAAAATATATATACGATACACGGCCTGTAGCCGCATTAATGACCGAGATAATACATCACGGGTCTAAATGACACATGAACTATGTAGTATACAAAAATTTACAAATAGCTGCAGACTTGGGTTTATTTTCGCGTCACCTTAAAATAATACATATTTTTGGTAAATTTGAACCCGCCACTATTTACTCTCCAAATGAGATAAGGTAATTATATACTACAAACCAGACTTGTTTGAAATTTAATTAAATACCCTAATAAAATTGTTCATGATTTTATTTACAATACATGAATAAATAGATACCCGGAAAAGATATAAACGACTGTGACGAAGAATTGTAGATGGAATGCGAACCACTTTTTCTTCACACTAACAATCTACAAACAAATAAAGCTATAATATTGACTTATCAGCTGTCAGCTTAAAAACACCTTACAATTTTTCGCAATTATTAGAATAAATATTATCTATTTTGCCTGGCAAAGCGTTGAAATGAAACGATCGCAGTCAGCGATGCATGTCCAGTAGACAAATGAACATCGAACGCTAAGCCGTTCAATGGTACAAAACAGCAATTGTCAACTCTTGTGGTTAGGTAAATAAAAACATAACCCAGTTTGAACCACTGACACTTACTTTGCGGATAGTGTGTGGTTGTGTAGAATTACCAACCGTAACGGGGTGTCAGGAAGAGAAAATTGATAAGATGTAATTGAAAGTGCTAGTGGCATATGTTGAGGTGTAATCTTCTATGTTGTAACATGAGTTGATTACTTAAAGCAAGAATCTGTGTTTCTTAACTTAATCAAACATGAGAGCACCAAGACTATAGTTGTGGAGAGACTGTAAGGTAACTAACACCTCTTGCTTGATACCATAATAAATTATGTTCTCGTAATTGGAATCTCCTGACACTGAATTAATAGCGAGAGTGACGCCACCAAAGACATTAAAAATTAATCAAAATATGAATAATATGCCTGAATATGCTGAAATTCTGTGCTCAATCATATCAACTTTGCACACAAATATATTTTAGCAGTAATGTTAATTTTATGATATTAATGGCCTGTTACACAGCTTACTTATAGTTAATGTTTTAAACACAGGTTAATAAAAATCTGTTGTGGCCAGCACAATACATCTCGCCACTTCCGTTTTTGGTCACATAAGTATAGGGCGCGAGCAGTCATGTGACATTGTTGGCCTTGAGAAGCAGATATGGGGGCCCGTGACAGAATGACAATTAGTAATTGTGTACATAGATGTCAAATGTCAGAATTTTTCATTAAAAATTTCAAGATTTTCTAAATTCACGTAGTTAGTTTGTCATACATGGCCTAGACAAGCAGATATGGATCTCCTTGTCAAAATGACAGTTAGTAATTATTTACATAAATATCAAATGTTATAATTTTTCACGTAGTTAATTTGTCACCAGGAATGTGGAATTTACTTGTCGAGGAAAATAAACCACACGGAATTGGAATATCATGAAATTTGGGTTGGAAAATTGACCCCCATATTTGCTTGTCAAGTCCAATAAAGTCACATGACTGCTCGCGTCCTTTAAATTTCTCATGTATTTTCTTTATGTTTATGATTATTTTTATAATTTTAAATATATGATTTTATTTCAATATCACGACAAACTTTACAAAGAAGTCCCTTTTACATATTTTTAAATTCAAATTGCACGGTTGCGAAACGCAAAAAATATGTGATCATTGAATTAAATCCAGAATTTAATTCTCTACAACATTTATTTGAATCATTATTGTTTAAAATTAATAGGCCCCTTCTGCCAAAGAATAATTGTTTTCCTCATGTTAAACACCTCACCTACAACCTGCTTTTCTTGTTATATCTGGTTAGGTGAATGTGATTAGGGATGAATTAAATGTCGAGCTTTGGTCTAGCCATTTTTCTTCATATAATGTCATTTAGCAATTTATAAAGTTTTGCATAATAAATTAAAGATTTGGTGTTTATTGTAATTCATCTTTATTTAAGGTTTTGTGTATAATCTCATATTTGTAAGTTGGTTCTTCGAATAAGGGTAAATTTTAGAGTTGCAGTTGCACCAGAAAATAAGAACTATCGGCCTCGGAGAGTAATTTGTCAAAAAGAGTAGAGGATCAAAAACCCTGCAAACAAAAATATTTTAATTCATTTCTAAATATTCCCGCTTTGATGACGTCATTAAAATTCGGGGGGAACATTTGTTAAATTTCCACCAACTTTGCAGCACAAGTGGTATCAACAAACTAAGATGGAAGTACGTAAATACATATAAATTCAATCTTACATTTCACTGTCTTAATTTGATTGCATTAATTAATTAATTTTAAGCAAAATAATTATCCTGCCAAACGAATATTTTTTTAGCATTGTTAAATTCAAATAATAATTGTGAACCTGTTGATTACAACAATGAATATTTTGGTTATAAATCATTAATATTGATTACAAGAATGAATCTAACAATAAATTTAGTAGATATAAAAACAATGCATATCCTGCTAAACGGATAATTTTCTGATATTGTTATAACTGTAAAATTGTTGATTACAACAAACAATTTTGATAACAAGAATGAATCTAACAAAGGATACTTCATCAATATATCAATAATATAATCAAAAATATAGTTTAACATTTAAAGAGTGTGCTCATTTGCAAATTATACATTATGGGGGGCGCTGAAATATAACTTCGCACAAAGGCGCCTTTTAGCCAGAGAGTGGTACTGGCCCTAAGAACAATATTTTTTTATAAAAGAGTGAATTTTTCATTCATTTGGTTCAATACAGAAGAATATAGAACGAACTGGCTCTAGCTGCTTAACTGAATGATTGTCAAGGGTGTATGAATCAGAATATATCTATAATTTCAATTCTGTGTGCGCCTTTTAGCAAAAGGCGCCTGGAGCAAACATAGTACAGATGTGCTTTGACGTAGTAAAATTTAATTTTAGACGATTAATTGAAACACATGTGCTGATTTAATTACATAATTAATTATGTTTCCTATTATATTTTCCCACATTATGGAAACGGAAACAAACTCAATTTATACGTATTTAAGTTCCTCCATGCCATATTTTACTAACCTAATCGTAAAATACTATTCCGAAAGAATAAAATTTGCGAAACCTTAAGATATTTGCTTGCACTCCGGTCAAACGAAATCCATAAAACATAATTCCCTTTCGATTTGCAGCATATCAAAAGCTCATAAACAACAATAAACCTGTGCGGATGATGGAACATTCGCATTCCTTAGCTCGATCGCCTTGTCGAACCCTTATGCTTACGCGATAGGAGATTTACGCGGTAATCACAAGGGACAGCAGACCGCCCAAGTTCTCGCCTGCTAAATCAAACGTCGCGCGTAAACATGTCCAACCGTCGCCCCGGAGAATCCCGACCCGGGAATTCAATATCGAATCGAACGATGATGAAATAGAAAAGTGAAGGAAATGTTAAATATTTTGTTATGTGAAATAGATACAAGGAATTTATGGCAACCGAGGAATTATATATGTACATTTTACTTGGTTTCTTAAGTGTATTAAATCATATATTCATGTGTTTCAATGTAATATATTAAAATTTAAATAAATACATAGCCATTATCATGACGATATTATTGGTTGCGCCTATATATTCAGCTATATCTGCATATATTTCCTGTAGTATTACTTTCCTTGAGTATCTGTTGTGGAAAGAGTATCGGTGGGGCCTCAAGTTTGACATCGGTCGGAATTAGACTCATGTCATCGTTATCGCAACTGGTCACCTAACAACAATATTTATAGTATATTACAGTCCATGTCCATGATCAGAAAATGTCATAATAAAAAAGTTAGAAAAACGAGGCCACAGGATCGAGTTCTTCTAGTTTTTGAATCTTGTATCAATAAATAAAATATCTGTTGTGACCGGCACAATACCTCTCGCCATTTCTATTTTATGTAACATAACGAATTTAACATTTCTTCTAAACACAAATAATTCAAATTGTTACATTCTTTTGTTCTATAAGAAATTTTGTCCTACTCTTCTATGTTCAAAATTATTCATATTCATTAGCGGTATTTCTTAAGGGTATATGTAGTAGTATTAATACGAGTATATCTATAATTTTATTGAAAATAAAATAAGAAATATTATATATACTTCCCAGAAAAAGCTTTCAGTAATCTTAGTAAAACTGTTGACTTTTGACACAGACATTTAACATTTATCTGTTAATTCCAAACATTCAAATACATATCTCAACTGGTTTCCATGGAGTTGTTTGGGTACCAAGATTTATTATAACAGATTATTCTATATTATTATCTATAAATCTATAGGAGCTATAACAATTTTTTTAAATGCATCAGATTGAGAATTTAATCATCTTTATTATTTGTAATAACATAAACTTACAAAAAAATGCCTTAATTCTTATTTTAAATGAGATACCATTGCTATCTCAAGAACTATAAGAGCTACAAAGACGGTTAAATACGCAAACAATTTATATTTCACAAGACAAATTTAAAGAAAAGAATTTTTTTTTTCGGCCAGTGTAGTTCTCAAAATACGGGACCTAACTTTTTTTTATTTTAAATAGGAATATATATTTTTTATTTGTTCATTCATTAGAGAATTTAATTTTGAATTCAGTGATTTAATATCTTTCTACCCTTACATAATGATTTTTTGAGAAAATGCATGTAAACTTTTATATTAAGTTGATTAAAATATAAGAATGTCATGAATGGAAAAAATGAATACTTGTCAATTTTCTTTACATAGAATTGGTATACCATGAAAGAAATACGTGAATATTTTGTTGGCGTTGCCATTTATGATCAATTACAACAAAATATTCACTTTTTTATCAGGGCATCTAATTCTATGTAAAAAAATAACATGTATTCATTTTTTCCATTCATGACACACTTATTATAGCCATATTTTAATCAAATTATAAGGGTAGGTATAAAATATTATATAACTGAATTCAGAATTAAATTCTCTAACGAATAAAAAAAATAAAAAACATGTTCTCAATTAAAATAAAAAAAGTTTGCTTCCGTATTTTGAGAACCACTGGTCGCAAAAAGTAAATTTTATTTTCATATGTAATATAACAAGTGGTATGATTATCATCGGTGATATTCTCGAGTGAAACCGAGCTGCAGATTTCACGAGTCCGAAGGACGAGTTGAAATGTGCTGCTTCGGTTTCACGAGCAATATTTTCGATTATTAATCATATCACGAGCTTATATTTAATGAGAGAATATAATGAATTTTTGCAATCTAACCTAACCTAACTTTTGATATACATATTCATATTGTATTAAAACATGGTATTATACTTACGAGTTTTATTTAATATTTCGGAGTTTGAATTATTGTTATTATTTATTTTTATACTCAAAATTAACTGTCAATGTCATAAATAAAGAAAACAAATCCCTTAGTAACGACTATAAATACGGTGATAATTTCCTTGTTTTTTATCATCGCTGTGATAGACTTGTAGCTAGGGAGATTCTGAATGTTGATTGGCGGAAAACATGTCACATGACTAAGGAATTATATTCTCGTTAAAATTGACTTGTGAAATAGAAATTGTTTGCCCATTTAACCGTCTTTGTAGCTGTTATAGTTCTCAAGATAGCAATGGTGGCCCATTTAAAATGAACATGCTGCATATTTATATTTATAGGGTGTTTCAAAATAAGTGTAAAACATTTTAAGGGCATATAGTACTGACCAAAATGAGTAAAAAAACTTAATCAACATAGGTCCAATCATCAATAGTTTCCAAGATACAAGGAACTGAAAAATGAGTTTCAGAGGTCATCTTAAATGTGCTTTTGTTTTTTTTAATCAAAAAATTCTAATAAGTTAAATGCTGTAGTGATCTTGGCCAATATTTAATTTTCAAATAACTTCGTAACTATTAGAAATTTTTTATAGTCTATTTACTGACATAAACAAAATTTTGTTCAATTACTATCTTTGTCAGTTTTTCTTCGATTTTTCGTTTTTATCAGAAACAGCTAAAGATCAGGTCTATGTTAATTAAGCTTTTTTTACTCATTTTGCTCAGTACTATATGCCCTTACAATTGGATTCTAGGGACCTTAAAACGTACTTATTCACTAAAATCTGTATATGCGATTTTTAGCATGAATCCAATACTTCTCATAGCGAGAGGTAAAAAAATGATGCAACAAAATTAGAAAGAGTAGCAGCCTACGAATATCAAGTAAGCATATGATAACACAAGATGGAAAAACAAACTGTTCAAGGCAAATAACATTTTCTAAACTATAAATTCTATAATATTGGGGAAAAAATAAATAGATAAGAATACAAAAACCAACAATCATGTGTCTACGTTAACAAATAACAACATATGCAGAAGAAACATGAGGGAAAAATAAACGCAGCGGAAAAAAAATACGTTAGCAAGATTGCAGGAATAATCAAATGGAATAGGGGAAGAAATAAGACTGAAGGCAAATCAAGAATTATTATTAGCCCTTTTAATCAAAAGGTTGCATGGGCCTGCTGTAGATTAACAATAAGTATTTTTTACATAAAGTATTAATGAAATAGATGGAATTTTTGCTCTAAGTGTCGTAAACAAAAACCGGGAACTAAAATCGATTAAAGAAAACGTTTTTTTATGGTTATTGTATATCTAATTTAAAAAAAAGCAGATAAAATCTAAGTAGTAAATGGCATTAAAATAGATGAAATTGTTGCCCTTACTCCATAACAAAAAAGTAAAAGTAATATCCACATACCTATTTACTACATCGAAATAAATCAAAATATAAAAAGAAAAGGAGTAAAAAAAACTATATCAATCATTTTAGTGGCATGATCAGTCCACAGTTATCCGTCCTTCAAGCACAGTTACAGGTCTCCGCGAACACCTAACAGTCCGAATACAGAGTATGATTTATGCGAGTTCAAAGGTGAGTAGATTTAGATGGAAGGCGCGATAAGCAGATCCACTACAGACTACAAAGTCGACTTGGAGGCCTCGCATCTTCCGAGATCTAATTGCATCACTCAGATGAGATGCACAACTCAATGGGGGATCAAAAATCACTAAATAGGTTAGGATTGTTCCTAGCACAGGTGTTTCAAATGTCAAAGACTAAACTAGATGAATAATAGGTATACAGTTAATTAGTTATATGTCAAAATACGAGCAGAGACAGTTCAATACTTAATGCGATGGCTTACTAAATTTTAAATTGTGAGTTCATATCTTACATCCAAAAACTATTAACAAAAAAAGTAATAATGTATTAAAGTACAATTTGAATAATGAAAATATATACATCTAATGGCCGTTTGCACCACATCTATTTAAGTATAACTTAACATTAAGTAGAACTTAAATTTTAACAAATATTGCACCATATGCTAAGTTATACTTAAGGTACACTTACTTTAAACCTGGAATTTCTGAGGCTTAAAGTGCACTTAACCTGTAAGATCGATTTTGATCATAGATATGATTGAATACTATGATGATGAATTTTAATTTTAATTGAAGTTTTGCTAACTCTACTTTAGCTCTAGCAAGATCAGTATATTTTTTAAAGGGAAAATCCAAATAACAAACTATCTGCTAATTAAAATGATACAACATTTTTTAGTTACGAGTATTTTAGTTTATTTATTTAAATACCGACGTTTCGGCAGTATTAACTACTGCCTTCTTCAGGGAATTCTGCCGAAACGTCGGTACCTATTTAAATAAATAAACAGAAATAAAACTGAAAAAGGTTGTATCATTTTAATTGACATATGAGTTCTGAAAGATTTTTTAATAATTTAAACTATCTGTCACTTTTAATATCGGATTCTCCAAATATGAGTACTTTGGGCTATCATGCGCCTACTAAAGTGCACAAATTTTATTACATAGTTCTAGAAAGTACATGCCTATGCCTACGGTGGCGCCATAGTTACACTATATCACCATTCATTAATTAAACAATCATTAATATTATCACTAACATTTAATAATAAAGTTTTCGACTTTTAAATACTAAACTGTCAAAATTTTAATAAGCGTCAAAGTCTCTACCTTCCTGTATTACCTAAATCAAAAAACGTTGATTTTTTAACCAAATCTTATTCTTAGACAAGGAACTTAAAATTGACATGTCCAATAGAATTACACTTAACGTAAATCCTAACTTAAGTAAAACTTAGCAAAATAGAACTTAAGATTACATCGGTACAAACAGATATAAATGCAATATGGTGTCGTCCGAACTGATTTTAGTGCCAAATGATCCAACTTATATCTGAAACTTTGACTTTTACAAGACGCAGGTATGTCTTTTATACATAGCAGGGGTCATACAAGTAGAATATTTAGGAGTTAACAATTTCTCGAATTCTCAGTCAAACAGCATTTATTCACTTGGAACACTGACGTGTCATTGCACCCTTACACCTTCTTCTGGGTAAGTAAGATCTTACAAAATATCTCATGTACACAAAATACATTCGTCGTTTACATTCAGTTTTATTTATTGAATCAAACAGTTTGAAATGATCAAAAACAAAAATGAATAACTAGGTTCATTTTTCCTAAAAGTTCAGCTAGTTTAATTTTTTAAAGATGTATGATCAAGGTCATTTTCGGATTGTATGAGTTAAGATTTTAGCTCCTCCCATTATAAAAATATATGTTCTCAGCGCCATTTTTTCTTACGTGAAACGAAGTATAAAACAGTTTTTCTAAATATGAATATAAAAAACGCTGACACATTGTTCTAAACCTAAAGAAGGGTACTGATTATTAATCAATGTTAAAACAATCGATGATTAATGGAATTGAAATTCAATACATCTAATGTTTGTTTAGTAACTACACAATAACATATTATCCTTAAAACTGAAAGAATAGAACAAATTTACATGTATGAAATACACCATCAATGTTTCAACAACCGTTAATTTTTACCCATTGTTTAAACATCAGTAATTTAAATGTAAATTGAAACAGCACAATGTGAAATTCGTTGAGGAAATAATAAATAATAAACAATTCAATGGCACTCGTTTAACTTCGTACTAAATACTTTAAATAATTTTGCATAGCATTAACTTGTCAACTTTTGCTCTGGATAGTTTCGCTTTAGATTTTTTTATCTTCTCAAGGTGGTGAGAAACTATTAATGCTTGAATGATCATTAGTTTAGTATTTTAAACGTTGGTTGAACGTGTCATTAGATTTAATTAGGTTTACGATTTCTATGAACATGGATAATTATGTCATTTTTAAATGAGAAATAATTGCTATCTGGGCAAAGCATGTGCCATTTTTTTCTTGTAAACTATGTCGTTAAATGATTTTTTTAAGTGGTTAATTTCAGGTATTTTGTAAATCGATAGAAAACAACAAAATGAGATTAAATACCATGTTTCCGAGACCTAGAGGTAGATGTATTTATGTTAATACGGACAAAACAAGAATGCAACATTAATACTACTGTTTGTGGCCACACTGCATCATACTAACATAATATTTGCGATATTATTCACAATTGACAGCAAATACAGGCTGATTCATGAAGAGTCTGCCAAAATAAAACCATATATTGGAGGAGAAATTGTAAATAGGAAATGTTATATGAAGATATGTCCGGAAACTTTTCGTTACAGAGTTTCAGCCCATTGAAACTGCACCTCACCAGACACATTTTTACTCTTGTCTGACAATAATAATTTTATACCATGTCCAAAATTGGATCATATGTGACCCGAAATTTTTACGCGACATTTTGTTATAATAAGAAAATATTTATTAATGTTTTACTTTTATTATATTTATTAAAGTTTCTTTATTAATAATAATACAAATTTGTATTTGTTTAATAGTTAAATTTTATGTTAAAAGAAAACATGAAAAAATATAAAACAAAACATAAAATTATTCTTAATCTAAATAAACAATATCTTAAATAATTATAATGCAATCCAATCAAGTAAACAACATATTTCAAAATTTACTCTCCATTTTCATCTTGATCAATATAAACAAATTATTACCTTTATTACTTTATTTTTTATGGTTATTAAATTATCACATCGAAAAAAACTTAAAACTTCTTAAACTTCTATTAACGAGCATTACATATAACAAATTATTAACATATTTTAGGAGAATTCTCAACAAAAAACCGATAATCGGGTCAGTTTTGACCCTAATTTGGGAAGACAATGGTTAATAACTCTGGTACTAGTTGCACTTAAAATTTGAAATTTGGTATGAGATACTACTTATTAAGTTACATACTTATACATTCATTTGTTTCTGTATGTCAACCAGTGTCGTCTCATAATGGCGAAGCCATAAAAGTTTTTTATTGTTACTTTGTTTACCTATTAACATATTTTGATTTTTGCTTATAAAATATTACACACAGTGCAAAAATACACAAAAAGGTACTCTTGGCAAAACTTGATAAAATCAGTATAGATATTAGCAACACTGATTTTATTAACAACCCTGAAGTACGTGCCAAGTCGTTGACATGAGCCGTATCTTTCACTGGGTCGGATCAGATCCAACTGATCGTATGGATTAGATCAGATCAGCAGGTCATGTGGACGCAGATGAATTTATTCAAAAGAACGTAAATATCTCTCAAAATTTATTGTATTTACCATTGTTTATTCTTGTTTAAATTTCTTTTAAAACCTTAAATGTAACCTCTTGTCCTGATTGACTTATAAAATATGAAAGATTCTTCCGCCGCTAACGCCATTCTTGAATCTTAAGTGATATGATCTTTCTAATTCAAGTTTTTGTTAGAGTAGATGGCACTGATCTGGATAACTTGGTCTTGGGGTGGGGATACTAATCACAATTCGAAAGGACATGCAATTTACTGATCCATGTACCATGGATCTGATCCAATGCATCGAAGGAATACGGCTATGGTTCTACTTGACACCGCGTTAGTACCACGCTCAGGCTACCAGCCATTGAGAACAAACAAATAATATATTTTTTTGCAGATTGACATTAAAAGTGCGATTTTTTGACAGCTAAAAAACTGTAAAATGTCACTTTTACTGTCTATTACATAGCTACCGCTCAATAAACGCATAGCAACCGTTCAACAAGCGCAAAATAGGTATTAAAAACTCTAAATTAATATTAATTCTAAAATCGGCAAAAACATAATGGCTGGTACCACAAGCCTTGTTTTAACTAAAACGATGTTTTAAGAAATGTCAAACTTCATTATTTAATATTACTCGTAAAAATAAATAATATTAAATTCATCAAAATATGATTTTAAAGCAGAACATAGTTTGTAATCAAACAAATATTTTTAAATAAATCGCTCTTTAAACGTAAGGTTGAAATTAAATATTGAAATTTGAATTTGACATTTCTTAAAACAGCGTTTTAGTTAAAACCAGGCTTGTGGTACCAGCCATAGTGTTCAACATGGCACTAAACACAGATTTACAGCTTCGGCACAACTCATTGTCGAAGGAGCCTCTACTGCAAATCTGGTATTTTAGTGTCTAGTTAAACAAATAACTATTTTCTCCAAATCTATAAAAGTAGTCCTTTTAATGTTTCGTTTTAGGGTTAAAATTATCATTTTATGAGACCAGTGTTTAAAAGTGACAGATCATTATATACTTTTAACACTAGTGTTAAAAGTGAATTAGTTACCTTGGAAATGACGAATGGAACAAACAAGTTTACATTTTTGACATGTGACAAAATTATTAGAAATGCTAATTTAAATGAAAAGATAGTGTTTGTGGAAAAAATAGTGTATGTTATACGCGTTAAAAGAGATTTTAGTACAAAAAAAAAACTATCTGACAGAGAAATGCTAATTAAGGTTACGAATGACACAGATGATATGTTAGTAATATTTTATTTATTATTGCCATCTATTGATTAAGACGATAACTTTTCAAAACACCCTCGTATATTTATTTTAAACACCGAGTAGAAATTATGATTTTTAATAATATACATAGTGGGATTTATACAAGTTGTTAAGAAAGGGTAGAAGAAAAGTTGAGGGTATATACATTTCCATGTGCATAATTTCAATAAAAAATATTTTTTCCAAAATTTGGAAAATTATTTGTTATTTTTCATTTAATTCTTTTTACTGTGCCACCACCAACATGGATTTTTTTGTTAAAAATAATGAATTATGTAATCACGTAACAAACGTTGAATAGTAAATACGAATTAATTCATATCCTATTGAACGTCTGTTTGTTACGCGATAAAAAAGAATTACATAATTGAAAAATAAGCTATAATTTTCGGAATCAGCACATCGAAATGTATAACTATACCCTCATCTTGTTAACACCCTGTATAATCACAATATAAAAAGATACGTAAAATGTACCATTCATTTCTGTTCAATCAACTTCATTTAAGTTGAACTCGATAACCGTTTACTCGCACAATCACTTTCTTCTCTATTATTAAATACTTTCGTCAATTTCTGAACTCCCCACCCAGTATAAATCACCCATTCGATCCCAAACCATCTGTCAGCAATAAATCACAAGCGATGATAAGAGATTCATACTCCGCTCCATTACTTACGTGCTGTTTTATGATAACGGAATCCTAACCTTTCCATTCGGCATGGTCCAGATGGTATAAAATGAATTCAAGACATAGGGATAGCTTCAAGAAAGATTTGAATAGAGAGAAAGGATTCAAGCAGCTTAAGGAATCTGCCAGTGAGATGTTTCGCGGTGTTGAACGTGTGGGTGAGGCTGTAATCTAAGTAGATCGGTCTAGTGTCTCTTTCTGGTGATAGGAAATGGTAACAACAGGCAGGGTGGGACTTAGGAGGAAGAAGAATTTGAAGAATGTAATTGCAAAGGTAGCGCAAATGGTTATCGATTTATATACAGGGTGTTTACAGACTTCCAATTTTATTTTTAATGACTGATAGATACTACAGGTCAGAAGAAAGTTATGAATGTTAAAAACCTCCGTAAAAATTGTATAATAACAAAGGAAACTAGTTCAACCTCTTTAACGTTGGACTAATGGTCTATTGCGGTTTTCACTTTTCACCCAAAAATACCAAAATTTAACTAACTCTAGTGACAAATAACTGATAAATTATATTTGACAGTTAAAGTTAAAATTAAAAGCCGAGGGCTTATGTATACAACGCGAAGCTGTAATGAAACTCCCACCGAGGTATGTATATTGTTTTATTCACAATCATTATAGTAATATGTCGATTCCTAACCTTTTAGAGGTTGGGAAATACGTCATTCCTAACTGCAATGACAATCTCTTGGGTTGGAAATAACAGACTTCACTTCCACCCCACGGGTTGGAAATGTTTATGTAGGGGTTACCTAGCAACATTGTCATAGATCTCTATAATAAAGTAGGCTAAACAAATTTTAATAGAGCTGTGAAAAAACATTAACAAAATTAAAGGTTATAACTCAATGATTTATTCTGAAAATTATAGATTTAAAAAGAGGATGATTGTGAATAAAATAGTATACATACCTCGGTGGGAGTTTCATTACAGCCTCTTGCTGTATCTCACCTCGAGGCTTCGCATCTCGTTAATATACACAAACCCTCGGCTGTAATGAAACATATCCCACCTCGGATGTAATATCCTATTATTCACAATCATCCTCTTTTTAAATCTATAATTTTCAGAATAAATCGTGCTTCAAAAGTAAAGAAAATATCCGAGCATAAGAATAAAAATACACATTGTCTCTAATATAATATTTTTTAAAAGCAGACACACATAGGTATGTATCAACATCAAAGACAGAATAAAATTGTTAAATTAAAATAAATAAATGAACATGAATGTTTTTAACATAATATATTAAACCGAATTAATTAAAATAATTCTATCAGAAAAGAATTGTTAAATTTAATTAATTTTAAATAAAAGGGTTTTATTACGCAGGAACAAAGACCATTTTTCCAGAAATTTAACACATTCAGAAGACCAGCGTGCCTTAATTCATACCCCCAAAATATTATTTTTCCCTTGAATTCCTTTTGACATATATCAAGGTGTTTAACAAATCGATTTCCAATGAAGTCATACCCCCCTGAGACATCAAGATGAAAAGATCTAGACTCCGAAAATTATTTCACAACTGAATTAAACTCAATTCATATTCAAAAACCCAGGTATTAAGATTCGTTAATACAAAAGAAAATCAAAAATTTAGACAAAAAATCGTGGGAACTAGTGCATTGGGGGACTATTGTTCATATGCCACAAACTAAAATCACACAGTAAAATATTTGACCCTTAGATTATATTGACTAATAATGAATGATTATTTGAGCTACTGTAAATTACACAAAGCAAGAAAACGGAACCGAGCGCATTGTATTTACTTATTCAGTTGACATTGAAGTCACTTCCGGTTGAGAGGACACCGTGAACCGATTACACCGAGCGTTCGAAATGGTAATTTAGACGTTAGGCCCAAAGAGCTGCGTGATTGTCCGTCCCGGCCAGGTACATGACCCGACAAAAAATAATTACAGGTGTGAGCAGTGTATGTTTGATTGTATGTAATTTCCAAGCTGAAATGACTGATAGGTTATGAATATGTGGGCTGACTGCCGACGTACAATCGCCCAAAACATGTGGGAATCTAATGTACAATGTT
The DNA here is from genome assembly GCA_951394225.1 of Harpalus rufipes. Lineage (NCBI taxonomy): Eukaryota > Metazoa > Arthropoda > Insecta > Coleoptera > Carabidae > Harpalus > Harpalus rufipes. The sequence continues at coordinate 15,014,474 of OX596280.1, forward strand.
TCTCTTTCAAATTAACTGTTTTCAAATTTAAATTTTTTGCTTCTTACAATGAGAAAGAAAAGGACATCATGGAAATTTTACTTGAATAAATACATAATACAAATAAATATAAACCATAGATCCTATATTGTACAACGAACACGACCTATTCAAAACGATTTTAAACTTTTGCAATAGTACCATATTTTATTTTGTGCATAAGTGAAGAATTTATTTGAATATATTTACATTATTTTCACTTTATGTAGACAGTAAGCAGATCGTTTTTGGAATTGTCCAGATAACAGCAAAGCACTCTACAACTGGCATTAATCAATCAGATATGAAATAAGCCGGTAGCACAATAGTCAGGGAACAATAATGAGAGCGGTAGCGAAGATTTTCTACACAAAAAATAAGTTTTATTTCGTGATGACACTGGTAAAAAATTAGAGGAAACGTGTAAAATTAGCTGAAAATTATTTATTTATATTGAAAATTTACTTCCAAAGTAAATAAAATGTATTCCTTCAGATGATATTCGAACTTCTAACAGTAACGTTATACTTACCATAAAATGAATAAAAACGGTTTGAATTTGTTAATTAAAATAAATTTAATATGGAAGTAAATCTATTCTGTCCTTTATTAAACAGGGAGTTAGTAAAACATTAATTTTATTCCTGGGCTATTGTGCAGCCGCATTAATTTTCCTCGGGAGCCGGCAAATAAGTATGATATTATTATTAGCTAATAATTATCAATAAAATAATTCAAATATGAACTTCACATAACATGTCTGTGTAAAATGATAACAGCTAAAGGAAATAACATTTAAAATAATTATAAAATTAATAACAATCGGTAAAATATTATATGCTCAACATTCATTATTTTGGCTAAATTATAAGTCCCGACTTCGCTTTGTAGTAAATCTGCTACTTTTTACCTCTCGCTACGATAGGTATTGGATTCATGCTAAAAATTAATGATTAAGCACTTTTTTAGGTCTATACAATCTGATTTTAATATTTTTACGATGATGTCTGTGTTTGTGTGTGTGTGTGTGTGTGTGTGTGTGTGTGTGTGTGCGTGTGTGTGTATGTATATGTATGTATGTATGTATGTATGTATGTATCTATGTATGTATGTACCTATGTATGTGTGTGTATGTGTGTGGGGAGGTTGGAAAGACTATTTCTCAAAAACTATAATACTTCTGTTTAACTACGTATTTCTCAATTGGACATTATTGGGAAGAGCTGAAAAATTTTTGATAATAATTGGACACCCGGAAATAGCAGATTCTTTAAAAAATCTTCTAAATGTTATTTTTTGAATTTTTTTGTTCTTGCTTGTATTAAAAAAGAGTAAATTCTCTATTTGAGACATAAATATTTTATTACGAGTATATCTTTTGTAGATGTAGAGGTAAATAAATATAAGGTATTTAATAATCCGTTGTAATAAATCTCACAGCCCAAATAATGTCATGGAAACCAATTGAAAAATTAAAATGTTTATAACTGACAGATAAATGTCAGTGTCAAAAATCCAGAGACATTACTGAAGATTTTTTCTGGGAAGTACATACATTATATTATTTCTTTTTGTATTCATAGTTAAATATTCAAAATTATAGATATATTACATATACCCTTCAAACATATGAGGGACAAAATTTATACATAGAATGAATTTAAAATTAAAAAATCTAAATATAAAGAATAGATGTAAGTAGAATTTTTGGTGTAGAGTGTAGGTATATAAGAAATGTTAAATACAATAGGGCGCGAGCAGTCATGTGACTTTGTTGGCCTTGACAAGCAGATATGGGGCCCGTGTCAGACTGATAGCTAGTAATTATGTACATAGATGTCAAATATAATTTTTCCTTCTAAATTTAGAGATTTTCCAATTCCATGTGGTTTATTTTTGTTGGAGAATCCAATATTCATAATTTTTATATCGAATAATAAAAATGTCATTTTCTTATTTCTGACATGTGTCATAATTGAAGTTGTTCAGTTGTTAAAATAGATAATAAAATACATTGATGTTGAAGTTAGACTTTAGAAGATAATTATTGTATTTTGAGATTTTTAATACAATATTATAGAAAAATATGTGTTTTCATTTTATTATCTAACATGGTAGCAGAGCGTAGTTACCGTAATTGACGTAATTGACGAAGTGAGATACTTGTGATCGTGATTTATGAAAGACGTTGAACTACAAATAATTTCTGAAATGAGTAACGACAAGCCTCAAATTGAAAAATTGACGGGAGAGGAAAACTTCCAAACATGGAAAATTATTATGAAGATTATTTTGAAGTGTGTCGGTATTTGGGATGTCGTAGAAGGCAAACAAAAAAAACCTGAACCTGGTATTCGTGATTATGAATCTGAATTTGAAAAATGGTTCAAACTTGACGCTAAAGCTAACAAACGTTTAGTTTTCGTTTTATTATCTAACAATTTTATATGTAACCAAAAACGAAAGTGGCGAGAGGTATTGTGCTGGCCACAACAGATTTTTTTGTCTTGTTAACCCTTCAGTACACGCACCCGGTCTTAGGGAGCAACTACAGTTAAAATTTCTATTATGTCATCACAAGTGTGATTTTAAAATAATGTATTAATAATTTGTAAAACTAATACATACTTTACAGTTAATGAATAATCCTTTAACAATTACTTGGGTATATTTAGCGATAAAGCCATATACTTCATTTAGCCAAATGGTCCCTCAGACCGGTGCATGCACTTGTATGTCAAAATTTATTTCGTATTAAAGGGTTAAACAAATAACTACTTTAGCTTCAGCTGATTTGCAGGACTCTGCTTCAGCCAATAAAAGTTCACTTGTAGTCTCTTCATGCATAAATAACTATTTTTATATTATGAAAAAATCTATCTGGTCACGAATCTGGGGACCCGGGTTCGATCCCGACAGACGCCAAAAATTACATCGAATTTTAATGGCACAAAATTGACCCCTGTGGTGCACTCTCCACGCCAGCTATCTGTGTACAAAGCAGATTGGCACACCCAGCAATGGGTAATATGCCGTGATGAAATATTTATTTATTTATTTTTATTTATCTTTATAATAAATTTTTGGAAAGCAGCAGATATTTTACATGAAAAAAACTCCGTTATTCTTATTAATTCGTGTAGGTAAACATTTCTTGTGTGAAAATAATACACCAGAGTTAAAATGCCTATAATTTTATTCATGGTACAATGATTATTCTCTTATAAAAACAAAATTTTCTACTCACACCTCTATCTTTCTACAAACAAGCCATTTAGGGTTTTTTTGTGTGTACTTATTATCACAGAATGACGTATAATGTTAATTTAAGAATAGATGAATATATGATGCTCATTTTTTCTTTCTTCCTATACACCTACGCGATTTTTTATTATGTATATTTTTATATTTTCTCAGGAAGATACATTGGTATATAATTAATTTGTTATATATTCATATTTATTTTTACAAATGAGATTGTCATGTATTTATAACATAACATAATAATAGAAGTAAGCAAGGCTCCTTTCTCTATGGAGAATTTTTTTATACTTACAATTTAATTTACAATCTGTCCTGTCTACTTCTAGTAAAAAATATCCATTGATATTTTTACTTTATGTTAACTAATCTTAATTACATAAATTTATTTAAACCTATATGGCAGGTCCAAGGGATCAGCTTTTTCAGTTTATAACTATTTGTGCTGTTGTCGAGTAAATTTACTGCATAGGGGTTTGGATGCTTTTCAAGTTTAATTTAGTATTTGGCGCTAGCGTTGGTAATTTCCTCTTTGACTGTTTTCATATGTAGGTCTTCGTGTACCTATTACTATGTTTGTCACATACCACGGTGCTTTCATTATGGTTCTTAAGGTTTTACTTTGGAAACTTTAAATTATTTCTATATTAGAAACACTTGCTGTGCCCCACAATTCGATTCCGTAGGTTCGTATTAGTTTTAGGACCACTTTATACAAAAGAAGTTTATTTTCTAGTGAGAGTTTGGATTTGGAACCTAGCATCCAATATATTTTCTTAATTTTAGGCCAATCTGTTTCCTTTTGGTTTGGAGGTCGAATTCAACACATGATATAGTGTCCTAAGTTGCCACTATTCAAAAATATATCGAAAAATAAAGACCCGAAATTCGAACCCAATATATAGCGTGCTTTTTCTAAAATATAATACACAAGTAAGCTTTATAATAGCGTTAAAATAACAATATTTTTCTGAAATATGTTTTGAATTTGTAAATTGTAGAGGTAACACGAACGCTATCAATGGGTAGAGACTGGCATGTAAAAGAGTAAATAATTGGGTAAATTACCAAATAAATTACCGTAAATTATTAAATTTAGTTTATTGTAAATTATCTGATAATGTCCCGAGAAATTACTGAGATACATACATACATACATACATACATACATACATACATACATACATACATACATACATACATACATAAAATCACGCGTGTCCCACTTAGTGGGTTCGCACAAACCCGATAACAATAAGAACAACATCAACATCATACAACAAATCCTGTCTCCTAAACATATTAAAGTGACTGATTTTCGGTAGCGAAATACCGCATCCGGATCACAATAATAGTTACGAAATAACACATTCCTATCTAAGCAGACTTATTTGAGATTATATCAAAAATATGAGAAATTACGTATGGTTTTGCGCATTTCCTTATCCACACGGTACCATAGCATATTGGAATGTAGAGGGATTAGGAGTGGTCGTTTCTTCTTTTCTTTCTAACAGTACCTAGGTCAAAATCTGTGTTGTAAACAGGTGTGACATGGCATAATGCGTAATTCTATGGCGTGATATATTCAAATATAGACCAGAAGGGACAGACGGCTAAATTTTGTCAAGTTAGCAAAAATGCCCAGCTAAGACTCTTGCCGAACGTTGTAAGAGTTAGTTAGTAGTAATACAAATCACTTCGCTTATCCTTATCATATTCGCCCAGCGTTTAAGCTACGCACGTATTTGTAGAAGTATTATTATTCATATTTTGTGTTCACACTTTACTTATTTTACTTCAATATATTTCTTAATTTAAAATAACCGGCATTAGTATTTTAAATTAAACCTATAAAGGTGTTGTGAAGAGGAATCCACAAGGTTCCAGCCGTTTAGCCTAGCAGTTCCGTGACGTACGTCTGGTACGGGGTTAGTATCCTTACTCCACATTTCGCCTGCTCACATTTTCAGTCCAACCTGCCCGCAAACGCAATAGGTGGTTCCTCAACCTGTCGCTAACCACCGGATCAGGTTGTAATAATCCTCCCCTTCACCTAGGCTACTTTGAGAAGTCCTCCCTAATTGTAAACTGTTACATTTGGGCAATAGACGGAAGGATTATTTTCTATTTGTTACATTTGACATAGTCGGTAGAATTATCCTTCCAACGGGAGTTTTATTTACGCCCTGTTACACAGGCAATAGGCATTAAACTTCCAATCTCCATTTAAACTGCGTCAACTGAAAGATCTTTTTCTGCATATGTTAATACTCAAAAGAAAAATACAGAGAAAACAAATAAATAGTGACCTTTTAATTCTTTTCATGTTTCTAAACTCGAATCTAAAATCAATGTTCATGAATTCACTTAAACTAGAATTTATATGATGTGTAATATTATATATGCAATTTTTTTAAGACTTTTTATCTTCCTGTTTGATATAACATTTGTATATTTTAATATTTATTATGATTTTAATTTTGAAATTATATGAAAATATATTTATTTATATTTTTTTGCACACACGGCAATTCTATTCCGTAGTTTTAAAGTAATTTTTCGGTAATTTCTTAGTAATTTACGTTAATTTAATAATTATGTAATAAATACATAATGTAGGTCTTTATTGACGAATTCTATAGTTTATGGCAGAGTGAGCGAAGCGAGCAAGGTCAATAAATAGGGCGAATCAATTAAACCCTAATTATGTACGAATTGCATACAAAGCTTAACGTAAGATTGTGAAAATAGTTTTTTTAAATGTACATAATTTTAAGTAAAATGATTCAAGTGTGCTGTCCATTAGTTACGAAGTTGTTGATTTGGTATCAAAGTGTCAATATTTTGTTCGAAGCAAGATGCAAACGTACTGTTGTAATAACGAAAAATAATAAATATTACTACTAACTATTACCAACAACATCCAGGCATTTATACAAAGAAACATACATACCACGCCTATCGGAAATGGTGTTCAGTAACATAGTTACGATAACTTGTGAAGACAGCATCTTTACGTATTTCCACAATGATCGAACTTTACCGGTATAAACGTTCATCAATTCATCATTATGGCGCAAATATTCTATATTACGATTGATGATAAATATAGGCGAAGGAGTTGGAATTAATAAATTTCAAAGCGTCATTCCTTTTTTGAAACGAAAAGGTGAAGAATATAACCCGAAAAAGTCCTTCATATTGACTAAGGACCATATAGATGAATTTTTGATTAAAGCTGACAATAAGCAATATTTAAGTACGACTGTAAATTAAAGTTTTATTTATAACATAGTTTTGAGGCCATAAAGTACCTCTTTACAGTACAAAGTAAAATAAAGTAACTTTATTTTGACAGTTGTGAGTATATTTATTTCAATTTACATTATAATCACATACGCTGTAACTATTAACTAATAATACACTCTGTTGCTTATCATTAACTCCGATTATAAGGACAACCTAGAACAAATTATATTTTAGCAGATGTCAAAACGTTATTAAAACAATCTCACCTTTTTAAATAAAATATATTATTCACAAAAAATAAGGTAATTTTATATACGTATGTAGAGTAGTGCCTCAAAGGGCCAAAATAGGAAAAATTATAAGGTTGTTAGAACTGGCAGTTCTACAAAATGAAATGGTAAAAGAAAAGAGGTTACTATGAGAAAACAACGGGTTGCACGGCCAACAATTGGATAAATAAAAGAAAATCAAAGGCTGGTACTATATTACCTACTACCTACCCCAGGGATAGCATTCTAGAATTAAACTCATTTTTTTTATGCATTTCACAAACAATTACTAATTGCTATACATCTAGGTTGTAGAAGATGTATATTTTTTGGACTAATAATGTAATAAATCTTTCTATGTGGGCGACAATAATCCCCCAGATGTTTTTTTTCTTTGTTAAGCGTTATCTTTACTTTATCGGCATAGGTTGTCAACCAAAAAGTTGATAAAAAAGGTGTAAAATTTGACTCAACTATCGCTGGAATTATAATTGAGCATTTTATCCATTATCTCACCACGGCTTTGGAAGTATAACATTATTTAAACCAAACATAACTATTAGGCATGGTTTTATTAAGAGATATAATTAAACTAAATTGAGATATCAATTAAATATCAATTCATGACATAAAAACCACCAGGAAACATAAGAACTAGTTCTCTCTTTAAAAACAAACATTCAAATTAATTACGAAAATTATATTTAATTTCCACTTATAACTTTCTAATAATAAACACATAAATAATTGACCAAAAAGATAATGACACAAACGGAGCTTCCTTCGCTTGATTTATGTATATATCTCGATATCAAAAACATGCGATTATCAAAAATTCTCGCTATAAATTTCAAATCCTTGATCTTTGTTGGTGCTACACGACTTTAATCTATCTAGAGCAGTTAGAGCAGTCTTTACGAGAGTTATCTAAATCTCAAAGCGTATCGTTGACATTTCGAACGAAAAATAGTGCAGAACAAAACTAAGAGATAAAAACAAGTGCTATTATTTATTTCAACCAGTGAATAAATTATTGGAACATTGATTTCCAAGCTAATAGACCCACGCAGGTACATTTGTTGAGAAATAACAACTGAGAAGAGAATTCAGTTAATTTTAATAGAGAGACAAGTATTTGAAAAGATATTCAACATTAACAAAACTGATAATTCGTGTTCGTAATTACACAAAAGTTGAATATGGTATATTATGGCGACAATTTTACATGAACAGAAGTAAAGCCTATTTAACATTAAACTTTTTTGTCTAGATGTTAGAAGATACTAGTTCTTAGTTGTCATCCAAGCTAAATACGGTGTTACCAACTGTGATAATGAAAACAATTTAATCAACTGTTTTTACATTGTTTGAAATAAAGTTTGACACTTGTAGCAAAAATTAACAAGGAATCTTTCGTAAATCTTTAAACTACATTTTTACCTCTCAGCGAATAAGCACGTGTGTGTGTGAGTGTGTGTGTGTGTGTGTGTTGAAAGGACTATCCTGAAAAACTATAAGACTTAAGGCCTATTTAACTATGTATACCTCCTTAATGGGAAGTGCTGAAAAGGTTTTGGTGACAATTAGACAACCGGAAGTAGCAGTTTCTTAAAAAATATCTTTTAAATATTATTTTTTTAAAATTTATATTAGTACATAGAACATTAAATTCTGAATTTGATGAATTTAATATTTTTTATTATATCTTTAATAGATTTAGAAATAAATAATATAATTTATAAAATAATTTCATGTAATAAATTATGCACTATTCTATCTAACCAATTCAATAGATGGCGCTCACAACAGCGTTAGTTTTAAATAGTTGAAATTAAAAAATCTGATGTGGCCAGCACATAACCTCTCGCCGTATATTTTACCTGGCTGTATGCATAAAGCAAAGAATATTTTTATAAATACAAATAATATATTCATATAAATCTATGACGTATAAACTTCTTTATTATTCAATAATAGCATGTCTCAACATGAAGATATTTTACCATAAATTATGTTACAATAAATTACAAAGTAGAGTTTACCATATATAAATATTAGGCTGGTAACTGCAATTTTCAATTCGAACAACGTTGTTTACTTTCTCTTCATATTCTTCTAGTAAAAACATTAATTTTGGGCGGTCTAAAATGTATATATGGATTGTGCATCTATTCTTACATATCTTCTTTTACATTTTATTTTTTCATACATGTTATATCTAAATAACACTAATTCCCTTTAATAAAGTGACGGATAGATTGCACTCCGATTATTCTTATATCGATGTGTAATTTTGTCAATATTTACAACTTACTTGAGAAGAATTTGATAGCTTTTTCGCAATTCAAAGTTACTCTAGTCTATAGTACTGGTGTACATTGTCCCATAATGTTTGAAACAAATTTAAGTCCTTCAACCTAGACTTGTCATCTCCATAATAGTCACAGATCAAGAATTAAGGGATTCTCCAAATACATTTTTCTTTCATTACTCATTATTTCTGATACTGACATTTATCTGTCAGTTACAAATAATTTAAATTTGCAACTATTTTTCATGGCATCCTTTCGGTTGTAAAATTAATTACAACATTATTTTATATATTATATTCCTTTTATCTCTAAATCTATAAAATATGTATAAAAATATTTAAATATATCAGAAAGAGAATTTATTTTTCTTTAATATTATCAAGAAAAATTTTCAAAAAATAATATTTAGAAGATTTTTTTTCAAGAATCTTCTACTTCCGGTTGTCCAATTGTTACCAAAACCTTTTCAGATCTTCCCATGAATGTCCGATTGGGAAATACGTTGTTAAACAAATTTTAAGTCTTATAGTTTTTGAGTAATCCTTCCAACATCCCACACACACACATCCACACACACACACACACACACACACACACACACACACACACAGACATCATCGTAAAAATGTTAAAATTGGATTGTAGGGACCTTAAAACGTGCTTATTCAATAAAATCTGGATATGCGATTTTTAGCATGAATCCAATACCTCTCTTAGCGAGAGGTAAAAATGATAAAAGGTATTATAATGTAATCGAAAATTTGTATATTGTAGTCAGTAGGTATAAAATATAAAATATTATCTACCTGTTTTCCAAATCGGATAAAGCTGATACTTGACATTAGACATAAAAATGACACTAGATGTCACATGTAATGTATATTGACAATTGTCTGGAATTACATTGCGTGAATTTGGCTCCAATTTCAGCCCATCAGAGAGTTCAAATATATGCCCTATTCTCTACAATATTGAACTGGTAACGTGGAACGGAGTATACACAGTTTAAACTAAACCAAGGAAACTAGATGAAAAATTCAAATGTCATAAATATCATTGTCAAAAATCAACAGTTTTAGTGACATTACTGAAAGCTTTTTCTGGGAAGTGCATTTAATATTTCTTACATTAAATATCGTTCGAATACGAATTAAAATATGGGTTGTTAGACATTTTATCCATTCTTAATATTATCCGCCTGTAGATAAAATACGTCTTTACTCACTTGTGCCATAAATAACTATACTTACTGTTTTATTAAAATTTTAAAAATCATATAAAACCTGAAATTCATTATTCTGCATAAAATAAAATAAAAGTTTTGTAAGTTGTAATTCATATTTATTTCCAGAGAAGTAGCTATAGCCAATTATAGAAAATTATGCTATTATCATAATTATCCATATTTCACGAATAAATTCAACATCCCATGCATGAATTATGTAAATTGGCAAATTCATTACACAGTAGTAATAATTTTGCTTTTATTATCACAATATTTCTTGTCATGTTTTATATGCTTGCAAGTGAAATAACATTAAATCAAATATAGCGAAAATAAATCAAAATATTACAGTTTTTAATATTTCAGTTCACACGTAAGCAGCAAAATTAATAGATCCAATAAATCTCTCATTCAACACTACGCCGTTTAGCACATTTGCAATTAATTTCAGCTATTATTAAAAAGGGTAAAAAGGCTCTCGGGATCTGGAGACACGAAGATCGATGGCTGGTATAATTTAATTATTATAATGGCACGGGTTATATATCTGCACAGTTGGAGTTCAATAAACGCAGCTGACGCACACCTCGCGAATGTAGATTTGTGACTCACTAGTTAATCTAGAAATTAAACTAACCTGTTTTGTTTTTCATATCATAACTGCAGGATTTTTATGCAGTACATTCAATTTCAATGAAGAAATGCACTGGAATGCATCTTTTATTTACACTCGTATAAGTATTTTCTTGATAACTTTCGTTGGTATTTAGTAGGCTACTCATTTTTGTTTCGAGTAACATTCGTTATAAATGTTTTAAAATAAACTTTATTACAAAAAAAATACTTTAGTTAAAATCGTAGTCTTTCGACATCTAAAATTTTTTAGTGGAACCATCAATAATTTCAGAAATAAAATTAAATATCAATCGCACTATAAACTTATAAGAACAATGCTAATTCTGTGGCTTAAAGCAATAAGAATCAATGTCAATATTTCGTACTTTTGAGAATAAGAGATTTAAAGTCAACGGAAAACTTCATTGTTAATAACAGCGACAGAAAATATATTTCTATGAAACTTAACATTCTACAATATTAATGTTGATTAGAAATGTCACTAATTCTGTAATTTAAACTGTCGAAGATAGTAAAGCCCCCTGAAATTTTACACACATTCACATAGAACGTCTCTTCTATTGCTAAGTTATGTTAATATTTTTTGTCTTACATAGTTGAATATTATGAAGACTAATTAAATTACAAATTGTAACATCAACAATTTAGAAATAAATCCGTAATATATAAAAGTAGGAAAACCACATATAAAATGAGAACAACAAAATAATGCTGAAATTAAACTGAAGAGGTCATGTTTCATCATGTAATCACACCAATGGTAAACTACAGAATTAAAAAATCATACGAGGCATGGAATTCAATCAACTGAATTTTTTTGAAACTCGCCTCCACATTTAAGGTCAATTGAAATACTTCATCGACTTAAAATACATAAATGCCAATAGTAAAAGATCTATTGTGGCCAGCACAGTTATTTGCGTCATTTTTATGTATTTTATATAAATTCCACACAAGTTTATTGTACTATTAATAATATTATTTCACATACATATTTTGTAAATTGTAATTAACAATAATATCTGTCAATTAGTAATATTTAATTATTGAAACTGTTTCCACCAAAAATTGCAACATTTATGAAAATTAATTTTTCATATTTTTATCTCAAATACATTGAATATGAAGAAAATAATGCAATCAAATCGTATAAAGAATTAAATATTCTTTAATATTTATAATAACATTAAATGTCAAAAATTACATTTACCTGTATTGAAAAACAGTTAAGAGCTTCATATTAAGGAATTCCGGTTGTTCAATTGTAGCCAAAAGCTAATCAAGTCTTTTTTGGATGTAAGAATAAGGCAGTGGTCACACTGGACAAGTGGGATCGACTAACGCCGATTGATTGCGATCGATTAAAAATTAAACTAACACTAGCTTATGGGAATGGTCACACTGCATGCATCCACTATGGTCGAACGATGTCGATCGTCGACGAACGGTTTGATATATCAAATATGTTTGATTTTCTAGTCGGTCGACAGCGATTGATGTGTTTACGCATGCTCAGTGTTGTCATATTTTTCATACCAACTTAACTGTTTTGACATTTGTGTACAGGTTAAAAAGAATATTGTTAGAATATTACAGCCATATTACTAGTATCATGACGGAAATGTGGAGAATTAATGAAATAGACCATAGTTGAAAAACTGTGTAAGAAATAATGTACAATTTTATGATCAAAGCACACCAGGATACAGTAATAATTATAAGACAATAGAAAAATTATGGATGCAAATTTCTCTAATATAAAAAACAAAAACTCATAAGGTTTGTCATTTATTTAAATATTCCTGAAAACATATATTTGCGGCGTTCAGTGCAAGAAAAAAATAATTTTCTTTCAATTTAAGTTGGTATCATTTTTGTGGAAATATTTACGTCGATTCATGCAGTGTGACATATCTCCTAAAATTTCGGTCGGTCGCTATTAATCTACGACAGTTGATCTTGGTTGATCGATTGCATTCTACTCAATGTGACCACTGCCTAAGGAATGCGAAAAAATGGAGTTATCGCGGCCAAAACAATCGTCACACACACACAAACGCGCGCGCACTCACACGAACACGCACGCTTACACACACACACACGCACGCATACACACACACATACACACACACACACACACACACACACACACATACAGACATTGTTGTAAAAATAGTAAATTCGTATTCTAAGGAATCCAAAACGAGTTTATTCATTAAAACTCATCATCGATTTTTTTGACGTAGGTGACGCAAGGTAAAAAAGTCGCCATCATAGATTTCCGGTTGATTAGTTGGGGGATAATCTGGACGTTAAACAATTTTTTATATTTTCAGTTTGTGATTTGTTGAATAGTGTCTAGTCTACGCCGTTTCCAGTTGCAGGGCCTGTTATTATGTTTTGCCTGTTATACTCTTGTAGAGCATGCCTGGCGTATTCAGGATTTAGTTTCACCTTGTGAACATATGAACTACTCTGGTGAAATCTAAATCTGAATTCGACTTTTGGTTTGGCTGTACCTATCATTATTTTTTCTCTCCACAATAATAATGCTGTTTTTCTAATTTTTTCTTAACAATAATTGTGTTAAACTGAACAAATATGAGTACATTGAGGATACTGTTATAAATTATAATAATAATTCAATAAATACGTTTCAAATAAAAGATTTTAATAGCAACTAAATAAAAGTATATTCGTATTCATTTGAAGAGCTTATTTTTAGAATTATAAACTGCATTCACGCTCCCAAACCCTGTCAAGTTTTCAAAATAGTCTGCTACTACCCACTTTATATTCTTAAACCTCTTACGTTACAACCCGAACACCTGTACACCGCCAACCGCCCACTACTCATCTTCTCATCCTCATCTCTAGGCCTGTGTACTCAGATGCAGCGGAAACGGCTGCTGAAGAGTTTTTGCCACTTGTTCCCCAACTACCGAGACAAACAGTCTGTATCTGTCACCAAGAGAGTGTAAAGAATATTCTCATGGCTAACTGCGATGCACTAAATACATAATGACATCCAGAGAGCGTTTCCGGAGTAGAGTTACGTGGGAGGAGATGGGATTGATTAAGGTTAGGGAACAAGTGTTTCTGACAGGGTAAGATGGGATGAGCAAGTGTATGACAGGGTTAGATTTATTTTAAGAACTGTTAGATGGGGTAGTTTATCAATGTCACGTTATAGTAAACCGAGTAATTTTTATACGAGGGTGATATAGAATGTTTTCTATATAGCATGAAACAAAAGACAAGCGATTGTAATATTTCGCTGTGAAGTTACTATGAGACAATGACATTTGGCTAGCATTTTGTTAATTTTGCAAATTCTGCGAATGTTGAATAAAAGATAATGCGTGCAGTGAAACAGCATTGATGAGTAGCAGTTACGTTCTTGACAAAAGAAGATAATGGACCGACAATTATTCGTAGCCGTGTGTCTAAGTGTCTGGTCGCAAATCTGGGGAAACTGGTGCAATCCCAACCGACGCAAAAAAGAAATATTCTTACAGTAAAATTTTTGAAAGATGTCCGATCAAGGTTATCTACGGATTGTATGAATTCAGGTTTTTGCTCCGCCCAGTCTGACAAATTCAGTAGTGTCGTTTGTTTAGTTTTTGTGAGGGTACATAAGATATTACTGTTATTTTATTATTATAAAAATATATGTTACAATAAAAGCATTCAAAATTCAAAAATAATTCAACTGATAAGTTTATTAGCAAATGTAAAACCAAATATGTGAAAAATAAGATACTGACACAATGTCAGTGTCAGTGATACTGACAGAAAATAACGTTCTTCGTACGGCTATGAATCAAGGTAATGTATCTGAATTAATATATAAGCTTACGTTACAGCGAAAGTATTATCAACAACGAGCATCGTTTTAAAGTGAAATGTCCTAACTTAGTCGAAACAATATGAATTTTAGAAAGACAAGCGTGTTACACCCATACTTATCGCACACGCTTATTTCCTTTGTAAAGGAAAGAGATAAATGTATGCCAATTTGTTAATTCGTTCATGATATAAATAACCTTGATCGGACATCTTTAAATAATTTTACTGTAATTTTAAATGGCGCAAAAATTGGCTACTGTAATACACTCTCCACGGCAGCAATAAGTGCCCGTGAGCTGAAGCCTGGAAAACGCCTGCACGGGACAAATATGTCATCATTATTACCGAAATTTGTATAAAGCATTACATTAAGTAATGTCAGAGGGCATAGGTAATTAATTCTTATATTATAAAAAAATCTGTTGTGGCCAGCACAATACCTCTCGCCACTTCCGTTTTTTGTTGCATAAGTATAGGGAGCGAGCAATCATGTGACATTGTTGGCCTTGCCAAGTAGATATGGGGGTCCATGTCAGAATGATGCTAGTAATTATGTACATAGATGTCAAATGTCAGAATATTTCATTAAAAATTTCAAAATTTTCTAAATTCACGTAGTTAATTTATCACCAGGAGTGTAGAATTTACTTGTCGAGGAAAATAAACAATATGGAATTGGAAAATCACTAATTTTAGAATGAGAAATTATGATATTTGACATCTATGTACATAATTACTAGCATCGTTCTGACATGGGCCCCCATATCTACTTGTCAAGGCCAACAAAGTTACGTGGCTACTCGCGCCCTATTGTATTTAACATTTCTTGTATAACTACACTCTACACCAAAAATTCTACTTATATCCATTCCTAATATTTACATTGTTTATTTTTAAATTCATTCTATGAAGAAATTTTGTCCTACTCTTCTAATTTTTCGAGATGTGTCCAATTCTTTGTTGGGATTGACAGTATTTTTGAAGGGTATATGTAATATACCTATAATTTTAAATATTTAACTATTAATACAATAAGAAATAATATATTGTATGTACTTTCCAGTAATGTCTGTCATTTTCATTTTTCAATTGGTTTCCATGACATTATTTGGGCTATAACAGAATATTTATATGTATCAGATAAAGAATTTACTCTTCTTTAATACTAGAAAGAATAAAAAATTTCAAAAAATAATATTTAGAAGATTTTTTTAAAGAATCTGTTACTTCCTGTTGTTCAATTATTACCAAAACCTTTTCAGCTCTTCCCAGTAATGTCCGATTCAGAAATACGTAATTAAACAGATATTAAGTATTATAGTTTTTGAGAAATCGTCCTTCCAATGTCCCATATACATACGCACATACACACACATACATCCATACACACACACATACATCCACACACACACACACACACAAACACACACACATACATGCATCCACACACACACACACACACACATACACACACACATACATACACATACACATACACACATACACACACACACACACACACACACACAGAGAGAGAGAGAGAGAGACAAACATCATCGTAAAAATATTAAATTCGGATTGTAGGGACCTTGAAACGCGCTTAATCATTAAAATCTGGATATGTGATTTTTGGCATGAATCTAATACCTCTCTTAGCGAGAGGTAAAAAATGGGCACATACAGGGATACCAAAAATGTACTCCTTAAAAAAACTACCATTACTTTTGTTAATTTTGAAAAAATCTTTTTATTTCGTGATCTGATCAGTACGTTGATTACCATAATGCCATTGCAATATGTACCCCAAATTGAGAAACACCAACATTTTACCGTGAAATTATGGTTGCACTTCGGCAGCGTTAAAAATCAAATGAAGTTGAATCAAAGTGTGGAATACACTCGTATATTCAGTAGTTATACAAGAGGTTTGAAAATAATAGACTATATAGTTGAGACGACGAAATGTGTTACCTAGGAAACACAACCACACCGGAGGTGGAGTTGTGTTTTCTGGTAAAAAATCTATATGTTCAGAATATACAACGAATTTTTACAAAACTTTTACGAAATGTCAAAAGTATTACTTAAGGATGACATAATTACATATGATTCAATTGTTTGTGACCAAAACACGCCAAGAATTGTGTTTCGCGAAACACAACTTAGCAACGCAAATAACCGATGTTATATAGCGTAATTAAGAAAATTAAGCTACCTGATTAGTCTGTTTTCCGATGAGTTGTATAGTAATACGTAATATAACAAGTGACATGATTATCATCGATGCGTAAAACCGAGCTGCAGATTTCACGAGTCCGAAGGACGAGTGAAATGTGCTGCTTCGGTTTCACGAGCAATATCTTCGATTATTAATCTTATCACGAGCTTACATTTAATGAGAGAATATAATGAATTTTTGTAACATTATGTTAACCTAACTTTTGATAAACATATTCATAATGTATTAAAACATGGTACTTACGAGTTTTATTTCATATATCGGAGTTTGAATTATTGTTATTACTTAGTTTATACTCAAAATTAACTGTCAATGTCGTAAATAATGAAAACAAATCCCTTAGTAACGATTACAAATAAGGTGATAATTTCTTTGTTTTTTATCATCGCTGTGATAGACATGTAACTAGGGAGATTATCAATGTTTATTGGCGGAAAACATATCACGTGACTAATGAATTATATTCTCAGTAAGATGTCTCCAAACCCTCATAAATAGCCTGTTGTGTGAGGCGGTAAAAGCCACTTTACCATAATTTAATAATGGCTATATCATCTGACGTTTCGCCCAACAGTCCGGTATACAATCATTCTCTGTAATATTCGATAACTGTTACATTATTATTTTATTAATTTTTAAATGTAATAATACCTATACCTTTTTTTTAAACAGTTGAGTACTTCATTACATATGAACAAAAATTATTCATGTTTTCTGGTACAACCTCAATTTCACAGTCATACATTTATTTTTACGTCTGAAGTCTCGGTTATGTAGATTTAAGTAGGCAGACATTATACACTTAAACACACACTTGTGCAACATTAGAGCTTCAGGTAGGTTTGTCTAGTGACAGTTTACATGCCTCCAACTCGATGTTTCATTTTCTTGTAAAGTGGTAACTACCTATTCAACAAGCGGTGTATTGTTATTTTAATTCTCAAACTTGGTAAACTCTATTCAAACTTTTTGTTTACCAAAACACTACAAGAAACGTTTGATAAATTATTGTGTTATTTGATACTCGGATATTTATATGTAAATTACTTTAAATTATTTCATTTCGAGCATGTCTGCCACAATTAAAATTATTTATACGAGTATTTATTTCATTTGAAATCCTAATACTGAAAAGTAAAAGTAGAAATAAGTATACTCGTTCCAGTGAATCAATTCAGTAGATGGTGCTCATATTAGCGCTAGTTTTAAATAGACGGAATTAAAAAATGGCGATATTCAACTACTGTCATCTGACAGTTTATTAAAATATTAAAACGATGTAATATCATCGAAACTTTGTATACTATAGTCTGGTATAAAATATAAAGCATTATCTACTTGCTTTCCACATCGGATAAAGATAATAGGTACTTGACACTGAACACGAAATGGCACTAGATGTCATGTACACTGACATTGGTCTGAAATTAGATTGGTTAACTTGGCTCCAATTTCATCCAATCAGAGAATAAAAAATATGCCGTATTCTCTATAATATACTGAATTGATAAGGTGGAACAGAGTATAATGATACATAACATAACTTTTTTTTGTGCTTGAATATGTTATAGATTATAATAAATGAAAGTCATATTGATTATAGTAAAAAACATAACGTCCTTTCGACAACATTGGATCTCATACGTTTATAGTATACTGAACTGTAAGATAGTTCCAAACAATGTTCTAAAAATATATTTCGTAAATCGCATAATATCCTATTTTATCGGGTCAACCACGTTAAGCGTTCACGACTTTATGTTAAAATTAAAGAACAATATGACAATCATTTATGTTTTTATAACGACAAATATGATAATATGATTGAATTTGTGCAATGTGAATTTTTAAAAAAATTATACTTCAAGCAACATCGACAGTATCCTTCCATATCTTATTCCTACACTTCTTTACAGTCTTTCAACTTTGTTAAACTCTCCCTTCGACGCCAATGTGCCTATTTAATATACTTATACAAAATTATTCATAATTTGGTTCATGATCCTGAATTCCTTTCTTTCCTTCCCTTCCACAACTGGACACAATAAAATGCTTTTTCCGTCGACCGTTTATTAATAGGCTATCTTAATGTATAGAAAATCATTCATTAATGACCCCTATTAATGCATGATTTTTTATTAAAAAACGATTTATTGGGTGCGTTCACCACATGGAACACAGCATGTATTGCTAACGCTAAGTTGTAGCAAAAAGGTAGACAGAATTAAAAGTCATGCTTTTGACACATACTAGCTAGGTATATTCACGTAGCATACCTTTAAAATGAATTTGAAAGAATAAAATTCCTCAAATAAAAAACCGCTTGTGTTGTCTAGCATTAAGTACACTGAACGCACCCACTGAAAACAATTGGTGACAAAACTTATTGATTTCTGACGTAAAATTTGACGTTCGGTCAACCATTACTAACCTAAAAAAATTTGTCATGGAATAAAATTAGATTTTCCATTTAAGTAAGATACGGCCAACGAAAAAATATTGTAACTAACACGTGTGTTAATTGGCGATTAATGATCTCAACAATGTCTCGATCATTAATCGCCCTCATTAACACACGTGATAGTTAAATAACTATTACCTGCCTACAGCTTCTACAAATATGCTTTTAAAATCTCCGTTATTTTCTATGTGCACGCTCTTTAATTCAGTTCATAATCAGGTTGATATTTTGAATATTCCAATTTCTGCTTTCAGGAATCAATGTTCAAAAATTTTGGCTGACTCTTTTGTTTAGTTTGTATTTCTTAACTTTTTTCTTTCTTTTGCGGTATTGTTTATTATGTATGTTATATTTGTATCTTTGTTATATTTTTGTATATGTTTTGATCTGTTGTTGGGTCTTTGACCTGCTGATCTTTGTGTTAAATAAATAAATAAATAAATAAATAACTTTCACCACTAATATAATCTTCGCCACTAACTAAATTTAAATACACGATAAACACAAAACCAAAATTAAGAAAACAAAACTAAATAAATAGTCAAAATTACAAAGTAAATGATAGTGTATTAACTTTCATTGGGCATTTTAAGGTTGAATAATTTGTACTACTCATTGCAATCAGAGATGGGCGTCTACTCATCTACTTTAATTGCCTACGTCTACGTGTCGATATTTGGACCATTTTAGGAATTTTCTGATTTTATTTTTATTTTAGGGAAATTTTCATGGTTATGTTTTCAAGTTTCATTTCACATACAACAGAGGAATAGTTTTGGTATATACCATTGAAAATTGTTATAATTATAACGTATTTTATGTTGGATTGTACTTTTGTGATTTTTATTACCATACTTCATTACACATACGAAAACCGTAGATTGCGCTTGAGAGCCAACCGTTTTTACATGCATTAAATAAATAATTTAAATTCGTGAAACCAAACTTTGTCAATAATAATTATTATTACCTGTAAAATTGTACAAGACCTGAATATAAAAATTACAACAAAACTTGGTTAGACATCACTTAATTCTACAGATTTTATTTGATACTTGACAACTGACAAGTAATATTTTTTTTCGTTTTTGTGAACTAGATTTGCATTGGGCAATCAAAAGGCAGAATTTATATCCCTATGTAAGCCAACGCTATTTTCTTGCGTGAAAATAATAATTCTAGATTTGTATGAATAATATAGGGATATTTCATGTGTTATATATTCCGAGATTTAGGGAATAAGGGAATTCTAAAAGTTCGACAGCGAATTTTTATAAAGGTATTTTAAGCTTTCATAATTAATGTATTATTTACAGTAAATAAATTCAATTTTTATTATCTACATTGTCTATGCTTCTGAATATGTCTGTCATTCTCGACACGTAAACTGGTACATTGTCGACGTGATGTAATCTACACGCCCACGCTTGACTGCAATTTTCATTAGACCTATCGCTTGCAATACGTCGCAAAGGTGACGTGAAATTTTGTCGTAGATAGATTTTCTAAACGAAAATTTGAACTCACGTTCACAAGTTTTGCCGGTATCCAAGGCACTACATATTTTTTAATCTATGTTGATAATACTCGTATATAAATATTCTCTATAAAATTAATCAGTCACATATTCCATTGGACGACAGAAACTTAAACAAATTGTGTACGCTTAGCAAACATACAATTTTGTGGTTTTTTGTAACAGAAAAAGATAGTTAAAAGTACTGCTCTGATAACCTAACCTAACGCACATTTTTTTAATTCTACAGATCTGGTATCTTGTCGCCCAGATATCCGGCTTCCACTTCTGTCACCCAATTGTGCGACTCGTAGATACCAAAAGAAGGTTTCAGGAGGAGCAAAAGTATATTGTCTAATGTATGATGCCGGAATTAAAACAAAAAACAAAGAAATGTGTAATGTTTTACATGCAATAAAAAATACATAATTTATTTTTATACAGTTGACATACTTATTTTTATTAACAAAAAAGTCACTATATTTGACAAGGACATCACATATTTGTTTGTCTTTTTGTTATAATGGCTAGCATTTCTAAATTGTAAACTTCAAAAGTTTGTCAACTAATTTCTGAATTTGCAAACCATACAAAATGAATTTTGTTTATTGATTTATAAGCAGAATTTTATTCTCTACTACTTTTATTTCAAGATTTTTTAAAAAAATTAATTGGGATGCAATGCGCAAGGAAAACTCTCTTTCCTTGTTAAATGTGTATGTAACGAATTTTGAGTACCTCACGGTATGAATGCTCTTACCATAGCCGTGTTCCTTCGGACTGTGATTTTGCGAATCTTGATTAGTTTAATCGTGATCCTTTTGAATCATGATTTAAAAATTGTATCAAGAAAACAACTTGAATAATATAAACACCATCTAGCGTCAATATCATCATATGGAGACCAATGCAAACTAATATATTTTATAAATAATCTACTGTTGAGAGTTATAGTCAGCACATTAAAAATAGATCATATAGAAGTAAAAAAAAAGTTCTTGGTAACATTATGAAGTATGTTTCCTTGAAACAAATTTTGTATGTAACATATTTTCAAAAGTATGGGTCATTACATTCTTTTGTAGGAAAACCATATTTCCTTTGATGCAACAAACCCCATATTGATAAATTTCTACGCTCGAAAATCCATTGTCGTTAGCCATTTATAAATTAGCTCTGAAATAAATCTGTGTGAACACTCAAAAAGGATGATTCAGAAGGGAAAGGGGAAGGTTGTCTAGTAATCACAAAATGAGAAAGTGCGGATAACGAATAAGAAACGAAAAAACATACTACTTCTTAAAAAGGATGACTTAGATTGTGAATCATAGCCCGAAGGAACACGGCTAATATCATTTGATGATTTACCATTTTGAAACGATAAAAATCTGTCATCTGCCGAAAATCTATGTAAATACTAGAATGACTACCAGAATAACAACTCGTGTATAATACATAATACCGATGTTATCTCTAATGGAATGATAACCATTTCCGCTGGGTAGTAATTTATGCAGTGCATCCATTACAATTCGCCAACAATACGACTGGTTGGAATAAGTAAAGTTGGCACGAGCAGTAAACAGTGCATGTTACATTTATGAGTGAAAACATCTCATTTCGTACAGTTATAGTTCTGCGAAAAGGCGGTAATATTTTAACTAGATTATGCAGCCGCACCACCTTGCGTATAAAACATTTTGAGTACTTGTGGTGCGCCACCTACGGGTGGCTGTTTTACGATCAAGGAGTGCGTGTTGCGATGCTCTGCTGTCTGTGGGTGGATTAGATATTGTTTTTCCAGCACTAGCCACCACGAGTCTAACTCATTGAAGACTACGGTCAAAATTTGTCCATAATTATTTGTCCGGAAATTATATTCGAATACATACTACTACGAGTAATATAAAAATTTAACGCTTTTCAATATTTCATTGTATAATATCTACATTTATAAATATGTACTTCTCTATTTAATTTAATTATATTTTATAGGAAAATAAAATATAGGAACTATTAGGTGTGGGTTAAATAATATAGAATTATAAAAAAAGATAAAATGCTTTATATGAATTATTTTGCTGTATGTATGCGAAAAATAATTTTGAGAAAAATAAGAAAGAAAAAGGTTAACTATATTAAACATAATATTTTAAGGAGGGATTGTATTTAGAAACTTATGAAAAAATAAAAGAGGAAGATGAAGAAAGAAATTTGGAATATTAACTGACATCAATGAGGAAAGAAAATGCGACGGGCTGAAGAAAGAAACACAGAACAGGCTATAGTATGGAGGCACCATTTACACACAGACTTGTCCAATGACAGAATTTACTAACGATGACGATGATATTATAAAGACAACATTTACCTATTACATGTCATTTCTATTTATTTGTTTAGGTAAACTGTGAATTATTATTATTATGATTATTACGCATTAAATGAAAGATGTCTTATATAATTTGAATTCAAATATCAGCCATTTGATTGCAAAGAATATCGTTGTAAATAAGACATAATAAAATATTTATTTAAAGGTAGGTATCTATATAAGTTTTAATTTTGAATTATGTCAATCCAATCTTTAGGATCGTTTCAAATAAATGAATGTAAAATTCATTATTTCAGCAAAAAAGTTCACATATTTTATATTACATACTCTATAGGTATATAAAATACTCTGCAAATACATAGTTGTATTCTATAAGCTAAGTTAGTATAAGTTTACTGGTTTATATTTTTACCTTGCGTCACCTCTAGGTAAGGAAGGTATTGTCTTTGGTCAAAAAATTCGGTGGTGAGTTTTCATTGAATAAGCACGTTTTAGGGTCTTTACAATACGATTTTACTATTTTTACGATGATGTCTGTATGTGTGTGTGTGTGTGTTCGTGTGTGTGCGTGTGTGTGTATGTGTGTGTGTGTGGACACCGTTTCGTGCACGATATCTCCAATACTAGAATTCCAAAAATTACAATTCTTGCGTATTCCTCTTCCTTACAACCATATGCAGACCTGTTTAGATTTTGGTTATAATTGGTCAACCGGAAGTACCCTCATTTGAAGATTTTAACAGTTTTTCTTGAAAAAATCAGTTAAATGTTATTATAACTTAAAGAATATATTATTGTCTATACAATTTGATTGCATTTTATATTTGATATTCAACAGATATAGAGTTAAAGAAGAATAACGATAATAAATTTTATATAAATTTCATAATTCAGCCAGCTATGCTAACTTAACCATGGAAACTGCTAATATATTCAGGTAATTCAAATTGACAGATGTCAGTATCAATAAAATGAAATCAATGAAAGAATAAGGGAAGTATCTCTAGTGTTAGAAGTTTCTAGATATAAGAGATACGATTACATATTGGTTTGATCATGTCATGAGGAGAGATGAATATATTAATAGAAGGTGGAAGAAACATAGGAAGACCAAATATAAGATGAAAAGACTGTATTGCAGAAGAGAAAAGGAACTGAATGAGGACGACACGCAAAACAAAAATGAGTGGAAGAAGAAAATTTATGTATGGGGCGCGTGCAGTAACATGACTTTGACCCGTGTCAAAATGACAGCAATTAATTATGTCTATAACTGACAAGTGTTATAATTTTTCAATCAAAATTTCATAATTTTCTTATTTCATGTGGTTTGTTTGTTATCAGGAGTATGGAATTCAGTTGCCGAGAAAGGGAATCACATAATACCAAAAATTTATAATCTTTTGCAAGAAAATTTATGTATGGAATTTGTACATAATACACAGGATTGACGGAAGGTATTGTGCTGGCCACATCAGATTTTTTTTATTATTATATATTATTAAGAAAATTAGATCAATAATATATAATGTAACATAGCTCTAAGATGGTTGAGCATAGTGACTGCTACAGTGGACATTCAAAATGTGTTTCGAAGTTTCTTTACAGTGAATACAGATACTGTTTTCAGCTAGGTGTAACAAACTTACTCGTATATTATTGTAGATTCTAGAGGAGAATGAGTAGAAACGATATATGCCTTCGTTCTGTTCATCCCTTTTTCTGAGAGCTAGTTGACAAAAATTAAATGAACTTCTTTGTCTAATTGAGACTATGAATGTTTTTTCTGTGTGAAGTTATTTATGGCTAGCCTTTTTCATTTTTTGACTTTTCAAAAATCCACACATAGATCCTTTTTCATTGCGCAAAACTTTTTTATACTCCGGTAACCATCACAATGTGGTTTATGTCACATTAACAGCAATGGAATAAAATGTAAAACAGTGGACGTAACCTTCAACAAGTGATTGAATAAATCTGCGTTTCGTGAAAAGCCTAAGTATATATTTCTTATCTGTAGTCAATGGTTCATGCAGGGCCGGATACAAAGTCTAATGTCAGCCCGGGCAAATAGTGACAGTGGCAGATCGGCCCGAATCAAAATTAATCCGAATTTGAAATTCCGGCATGCCCGATTTTAAGATTCGGCCCACCGTGTATTTGCCCGGTTGCCCGGTGGCAGTATCCGGGCCTGGATTCATGAAGTGCATAGATTTTCTCACAAAAGACAAATTTACAATTATATTACTAAAGTTCAATCTGTTCTTTAACTAGCGGAAATGAATTAAACATTTCTGGTTATTTGGACCCGCAAAATGCGTTAGTGAGGTTGTGGGCATACGTCTCATGCGCCTAGCAGGATCTGTCAGTATGTTTACATTTTGAATGAGTGCTGTCTGACACAAATGTTAACTAATCAACTCAAGGCGATTTTTATGTTTGTACAATCGAATCCTTCAAGAAATTTAGTTGAAAGGGAAAACAACAAGACTTAAATTTGGGACTAATTACTACTTCTAACGGAACTCGACCTGCCGACGATTATTTTTTTTCGAACTTAAGTATTTACCGATAGTATTAATAATTGCATTAAAACTACATACATAATACTTACTTGCAAAATTGGATTCTAATATTTTTTTTTTGTAAAATGCTAAGAGCAGACATATTTGTTTATCACATTAGAGTTTTGCGATATATAAATTTTGTTTTCCATATGTTGCCGATTATCGTTATTACGTTATGTTCATTTTCTTTAATTCACTTCTTTTTCAATCAAAGTAGAACATCTTTTTTTGTTAACGAAACGATGATTTACGGTATTTATATTTTTAACGGGTCCTACTGGCCGCATTAAATTAGTTCCTTAAAATTCCGCTGATGTCGCATGCGATTCTGCGGGTGTCAATCTCAAAGCTGTGTTTACTTTTCAATTTTAAAAAAATCTTAATTTTTTTTCTGACGTTAAACTTTGAAGTAATTATTTTGTATTTAATTCTTTTATGAATAACACCTCTGGACGAAACTCTCTGTACGAATTAGTTGTTGTTCTCATTGAGCGCCTCTCTTGTTTTGTTTCCTAAGCGAACGCAGTGCTACCTGTTTTGCCTGCGAGCCCATCCTTAATTCATCATCATCTCTACACGAGTGGAGTGTGGAGGAGCCTTCAGACACTACTCAACCACATAGTTATGAAATCATGCACAGGTTGCTAGTCTGCGGTTGGTAACGTTCTTATACTTCATTGTTATAGTTACGGTTGAACTTGTACTTGTGGTTTTCAGAATATAAATTTAAGCATGGGGAATGTTAATAGATAATGACCTTATTTTGTTACTTTGTTGTAAAATTTCATTTGTTAAATATTCGCTTGTTGGAAAATAATAAAAAGATCACTTTGAATATTTTGGTCTCTATCTTAAAAATAATAATAATAATTTTCGGTTATTTCAGAAAATTCTTATAGTGAGTTAAATAATTTGGAACTTCGTAATACAGTCCTCCCATCTTATCTTTGGTCTTCTTCTGTTTCTTCTACCCTTACTACTAATCTATTCATTCTTATTTCAATATATTCTTCATCTCTCCACAAGACAGGTTCAAATCAATGTAATCGTCTCTCTTGTATCTATCTACAAATTTCTATCACTCGAGCCATTTTCCTTATGCTTTAATTCCTTACCCTATCTTTCCGTGTCTTCCCCAACATCTACTCGTATCCCAACATCCTCATCTCTACCACATTCATTTTCTTTTAATTGATACTGTCATCTGTCAATTTGAATTATCTTAATATATTAGCTGTTTCCATGGTTGGCATAGCTGACTGATTTATGCAATTTATTTCCGATGGACCAATTATAACTAAAATCTAATCATGTCTGGATATGGATCTAAACTCGACGAATATGAAAATTTTTTAGGAATCGTGGTATTGGAGTTATGCTATCCGAAACGATCGTCACATACACACACACACACACAAACGCACGCACACACATACAAACATCATCGTAAAAATAGTAAATTCGTATTCTAGGGACCCCAAAACGTGCCTATTCATTAGTAACTCACAATTGGTGACGGAAGGTAAAAATGCAAAATTTATATTTTCGCATATATATCTAGTAACCTATTCATTTTTTTTTTGCAAATAATGAAACAAAATTAAAGTGGTCTCCTAACGGGACAACTTTTGTCTAATTTAACCGACTCCGTATCTCTTATAGTTCTCGAGATCCCCATGTAAAAATATATGCTGCAGGAAACAATGGCTGCGTCTTCATCGATTATTAATGTTTTAAATTCTTTTATTTGAAAACACGCTAAATACTCAAGATACTAGTACAATTATATATTATTGTACATCGATGTCTTTAGTTTACCACATTTGTAGAAATTATACCACTACTATAAAATTGAGCATGGCATATTTACAACTTTTTTTATATAAAATTCTTATAGATATGATCAGTACTGGGCTATAGTAGAGAGCTCGCGCCATATCTTTGATAATTATTTCTTTAATGTGCGTGTCCTTTGTTCGTCTTGTTAACACATTTATTTTTTTCAAAAAGAACATATAATTTGATTTATGAAGGGTGATTGAACTTTGAGTTTGTACAAATATTTTATTTATTCTGTGGCTACATTTGGAAAATATAATAGAAATAGAGGTATAATAAATAAATAGATATGTTATAGTTATATAAAAAATATTATAAAAAATATATATAGAAATATAATATTGTGGGAAAGATGCTGAAGAGTGATAAATGGTTTTTTTTTATTAATATAAAGAGGTAACATCTAATTGGGTTTGTATATTTTAAATTTAAATTTATAATATTTTTAGGTTAGGTGAGTGAGCATGTCAATCATAGATACCGTAATGAAATAAATAATAAATAAAAATAATATAAAATATACTAACCGTCAGAGAAATTTTAAAGGAGCCTTGGCATGTCAACTGCTTAATGTCGAAGAAAAATGTGTTATATTATATTGATGTTCATATTTATGTTAAATCGATAAGCCACATAGAATAAATAAAACATTTATAGAAACTCAAAGTTTAATCACCCTTCATAAATCATGAAAATATACTTTGGTCTAGAGTCGTTCATCAATAAAACATATAATTTCTTAAGCATTTTATTTATATGTTAAATGACAAAGTAATATTATTATTAACTTATCAAGTAGTCATCACTGACTGAATTTTGAATAATCTCTTGTTTTAATTTTTATCAAACAAAGAGTGAACCCTTTGTTATAATTTTTATAGCTCACCACTGGATATAACGTATTTTGGCACTAAATCTATTTTAACTTCAATGCTTTATTTGTAGACTTAAATGTTGACTGCTAATCATAACTCTTTAAGAGAATGTATCACAGTAACGTTTATATGAAAAATGAAATAGGTTAGATTCGAATTCAGACATAACCAAAACCAGGTTACAGACAGCAATACATTTCATTTGTTATTAGACAAGAGTCATCTGTAAATCAATTACTGCACGAAATGATATTTGTGTGTGATATCCACCTGCCGCGAGTATTAGTGAGGAAGAAGCGAGAAAGGTATAGGCCGGGGTCAAGCGATGACCCGCTAGCGGGCGCGCGGTGCGTGGGCGCAACAATGGGCAATCACTCGCCATCACGTACACTACACCACCGCCGTACACACCTTCATGCATGCCATGTGTATTCACACTCTGGGGAAGGAAGGATATACAATAGTCACCGAACAGACAAGTTCAAGTTCAATGTTTCTTTTTAAAGTGTATTTAGGTACAACCAAATTTGAACCTAACAGGCTTTTAATCTTATTTCATATTTTAAGAATTATTAGATTATAAAATAAATATGGCTGTAATACTTCTTGACTGGAAAGGTGATTGGAAAGAAGAATTTACTGGATATTAGTCAAATAATCATTTATTTTCTGCCTCTACCGGTTTCAGAGTGCCATTGTTAATTCAAAGTTATTAAGAAATATCTAATTTTATCTGACGATTACATGAGTTTTTTTAATATATTTATTTTTTTAAATTTTGACGACCATTGTATGTAAATTATGTTATTTATTAATTGTTATATGTATTTATCAATGTTACTTAAACTCTACTTTTTCACCTCCAGAAGAAGACACATGAGGTGTCGAAACCGGTAGAGATATTCAGTAATTTCTTCTTTCCAATAAAATAAATATATTCGTAAACTGCTCACTTCGACTCCAAGCTTGCACGGTAGATACAAAGGTTCACTTCAAGTCGAGGTTGAAATCGACATTATTTACGAGGTAAAATGTACGGATTATTGCAATCAGTTTTATTACGATTAATATCAGAATTATATTTGATAAAAAAATATATTGAATAAGATAACACACCTTACCTTGTACAGACCATTATATCCTGCTTTTTCATGACGGATGACAGATGTCTAGATCCCATTTTTTATTTACCGTAGAAGTGGTTGTAACTAACTACATAGGTATATGATATACAGAGTACCCATTTTATTTGTTCCCGCCTGAAATTTTAAGAATAGGCAAAACAGAATACATTTCGTAAGCCACTTGGTAAATATTAATACTTTAAATCGAATAATCACAGTAGGTATAAGAGCAAAAAAAAAAATTACTAACCAAGTCACTTATAAAATGTAACATGAATTACTTATTCATGAATTTTCAGTCGGGAACAAATAAAATGGGCCCCCTGTATTCGTAAGTTTGATCTTAACACTCTGTACAATTTCCATTATTGTGAAAAACTGACAGATCGACCAATCAGCGTAAGCCTGTCACGTTTTCGCACTAGTGTGCGAAAGTGGCAGCTAACTTCTAATATGATAATTATTTTTTCTTGTAAATGTTCAATTTGAACGGAATTAGAAAACAACTTGTATTTATATAATTTGTTGTAAAATTGTGTTTTCCGATGTGACCTATGCTCAATTGTTCTAAAAAATACATTTAGGCCTAGTATTTTCATCTTTTATTAAACTTTCTGTTAACTTACTATCAGGAAAAAGAAAAGCATAGCATCGATATGTTAAAATTACACATGTCAATTTTTCGATGCTATATTTTTCTCTTAACTGACACTCAAATTAACGGGCGTTTAATCAAAGATGAACATACTCGACCCCATTGAAAGCATTTCTGTAAAGTAAGAATAATAATTTTAGCGTTATGAAAAGTAGGTAAGTACTATTTTAGGTTTTTCCTATAAGAATGCTAGTATTTTGCAAATAAACACATTAATAGCTATTAATTTCTCAATTAAAAAAAAAATGCTTGATCCTATAGTCTATTTTACTTTGGAGATCATTATCTATAGGTGCACTCTCTCGACACTCACGGACACCATCCTGAAAATATTTTATTCTAATGACATTAACATGTACTTATTCACAAAAATCCTAATTTCTAATTTTTAGAACCTATATACAAATCAATTAGATTTTTTTAAATCTGTTGTACGTAAAGAAAAAATGAAAGTCTGTGTTGCTTTTGATTACCAATAAGTAGCATATAATTTGATAAAGTACATGAACACTTAAATATGCATGATATGAATACAAATTTTCATATAATTTTGCAATATTTATGTACCGCTCGTATTGTATAGCTCGTACAGCATACGATATTCAGACTCCTTAGAAAGTCCCAGTTAATGGGATTATTCAATTTCCCGTCAGCCGTTCTCCAAATTTGCAGAAACAATTCTCACATTGAATCCTTCCATTCCATAACAAACTATCACAAACAATTTAACACGTAACCTCTGGAGTGTACACGCATTCTTCATTAAGCCAGGCGCACGCATACATAACCTAACATGCGAACATGGTTTTAACTCTTTCCTTAATTGGATCGCTGCCTCTGTTTCCATTTTTCAAAAGCGGGCAACAATAGAAGCCGAACGGTACATTTCATACTCGACAACACACGTTGTGTCTAACAACGCGTGTTGTTTGTTGTTGTAATGTTGTTGCTTCTAGATCAGTGGGGATTTTTAACTGATGAATGATACATGATTTGTTAAATTGGTTTAAAGTGTGTGGGCGAACTGACAAAACGTATTACTTTTTTAATGACCGCTTTGATACTAGGTTAAGCATTAATGGTGTATTCTCTTTCATAGACGGAGTAAAAAAATTTTACTTTCCAAATTGAATTTTTCTTTTGCTATTCTTATGTAATATTAAATCATGTGGAAATTTGTTATACTTTTTCTACTTAATACTATTTTATTATAATTATTTGTTGATGACGAATCAAATTTTAATTGCCCGAAATAATATATTTAATTAAAATACATATTTTGTGCACCGAAATGGTAGGTATTTATACGAGAGTAAAAAATATGATATGACCAGCACATTAATCTCTCGTCATTCTAATTGTTGATTTATATAATAATGTTACTTGGAAGTAGAAAAATATTTTTATCCACGACTGTCAAATAATCAACCGTTTTTTAATCAATTAATGACCTTTGTTACTGTTGCTAACTGAATAATTTTGACAGTTGGAATAATATTATTAAATCGTTATGACAAATTACAAACAAATTACTTTTAATAAGAAATTTTTCCACACAAAAAGCCAAAATTATACTAGTTTTCTAATTTTTTATAGATTTATTTTCTTAAGCTTAAAATGTAGTTGAATAGTCCTTTTAAAATTTTCTGGTAAATGCCAAATTACTTCATAATTTTATTATAACAAATACCTAGCTATCAATGCTATATTTATGTTTGTAAACAAACTATTTTCTAAAAATTATTAGATTATTTATTATTTTATAATAGTACGGTATGTCATTTTTTGACAGTTGTGGATAAAGTATAGTATTCTATTCACGAGTAATGGCTATTACTCACTCGAATGATTTACATCACTCGCCTTTCGCCAAACTTCATTCTCATGAGTAATAGCATACATTACATGCTCACTGAATAATATACTATTATTTTGGTAAAATTTAATAGATATTTCTATTAAAAGTATTTTACGAATATAGTATTTATATAAACAGCGCCCTCTTCATTTGCAATCATATAAACTTTCATCCTTTAAATAAAACAAATAAATATATCATCACGGCATATTACCCAGTGCTGGGTGCGCCAATCTGCTTTGTACGCAGATATTGGAAATGATAATTACATAATCGTACCGTGCGGGAGTTTATCAGACGTCATTATACGGGCACTCATTGCTGGCGTGGAGAGTGTATCACAGGGGTTATTTGTGCAAATGAAAATTTTAAATAAATTTGGCGTTCGTTTCATCATTTATTCTGCTAAATCAAATATTAATTTTTTCCTCTTACTCAGAGAGGTATTGGAGTAATGCTAGAAATCGCATGTCCAGATTTTAGTGAATAAGCACGTTTTAAGGTCCCTAATAATAATAAAAAAATTACGATGATGCATGTGTTTGTGTGTGGATGTATGTGTGTGTGAGGATGTTGTATGTACGATTTCTCATTTCTCAAATTCTATAAGACTAAAGCCCTGTGTAACGGAGTCCTCAATCTAACAGGAAGAGTTGAATAGATTCTGGTAACAATTGGATAACCGAAAGTAGTACTATTTTAACAAAAATCTTCTAAATATTATTTTTTGAAAATTTATGTTATTACAAATATTAAAAACCAAAATTCTCTATCCGACACATTCCAATTTTTTCTTACACCTTACACCTTCTATGGATTTAAATATATAGATATATAATCTATAAAATAAACTGCTGTAGTAAATCTCACATCCCAAACATATCCATGGTAACTACTAGAGAAATTAAAATGTCTGTAATTGACAGAGAAGTGTCACTAATTTCAGTGTCAAAAATTTAGAGATAGTACTGAAGGCTTTTTCTGGGAACGATATTTAATATTTCTTATTGTATTATTAATTATATATTTAAAATTATAGGTATATTACATGAACCCTTCATAAATAACGCCAATCCCGTTAATGAATTGGAAAAACCTCGAACATTTAGAAGAAATAAAGGAAATTTGCCCATAGAATGAATTTAAAATTATAGAAAATATGTAAATATAAAGATTAGGTGTAATTATTTTTACTTCCTTGTACGTAAGTAAAGGAAGTATTGTAATCGCGAAAAATTTCGGTTTTCAGATTTCAGCGGAAATATCCATTTTGATCATCCCTGAATCCATTTTGACTAATTTCGTCGTGACGTCTGTACGTAAGTACGTACGTACGTACGTCCGTACGTACGTATCTCGCATAACTCAAAAACGGTAAGCCGTAGAAAGTTGAAATTTTGTATTTAGGACTCCTATAACATCTAGTTGTGCACCTCCCTTTCTGGTTATTATACAATTTCCAGAAGTGGCACTTTACATGAAGCCTATAATAGATTTTAATGAAAAACTGTTTTAAAATGTAATCCAAAACTTTTCAAATTTGGTATACAAGACTTTTATGGCAATTGAAATAACATAATAGATTTTGGTTAAAATAGGCTAACCGGAAGTGGTACATTACTTGAAGTTGTTAACAGTTTTTCTTGAATAAAATGATTTAATTTTAATTTCAGAAATAAATGCTTCAAATAAAAGTTTTAGAGAATTAATTTCTGCGTCTAGCACATCAAGTATTATTAAAATAGCCCTTTGTATAAGCGAGATATGTAAATTTAAATATTATTTTTTTGTAATAAAGCTTGCTATGGATTAAAACAAAAAAAAATTAAAAAATGTTCATGTCAAATTACGTTAAATACGTGCAATTTTATGATTCGTACAATAACAAATATTATATTTTTATTGTGAAATTAGTCATATTCATTGTTGTAATCAAATATTTCTTTGTTGTAATCAAAACTCTTTAAAAAAATATGTATAGTTTAATAATCGTACAAGGAAGTCGTGTGGTGTCCACATCAGATTTTTTTTTGTGTGTACAAGAAATGTTAAATTCAATACTCATATATCCCACAATGGAAAGGGATTGTGATAGCTACAACAGATTTTTTTAGTGTTTTTCTTCGTTCTTGCTTCTATATATCTTCCGCACATTGGATCATTAAACGATTCTTAGCTCCAAACTTTTAAATATGGCAACATATTTTCCCCATATATTCTATCAAACATTTATGGATATTTTATGTGCAGTGCCCTCTTTTGTCAAAAACTTTACATGTCCGAGTATAATGCTGCTGCATTTCTCTTTTGAATCAAAAGCGTAGGAAGCAGACAAATGTCACAATAACTTGACAACAGAAAATTGTGATTGTCGTTTGTTATTTTCATGGCTATGTAGATTACATAAAAATACGAAATTTATAGTATTTGTTTTTTAGTACGCCAATGCATTCATTGTTTCATGTCCATTCAAAATTTGATTTTGTTTTCAGATAATCTACATGAAGTTTATACAAAGTAATCGTTTCACATTATTGTATCTTTGATGTTGTAACAACATGATTATGTAAAAATATTCTCTTATAATTGTTCCTAAAAACCAAGTCAATAATTTTCTAATTATGATGTCAAGCTTAACAAATCAATTCCCATTTCCTAACCTGATATTAAGTACTTAAACTAAATAATACATCACTATTATTACATATTAACAAGATCAGCTTTCTCAAAATCTCGTAAAAAATCAAACTTTCATCTAATAAATATTTATAATTAGCTGACTTATTGACAAGCGGGGAGTAAAAATCGTAGTAGGTTAGGAAAATCAATAGAAGACAGATGAGAGATCAGGGAAGTCTATTGTTATCGTAACGAGTATTTCTGCATATGAATGGACGGCGAGTAAAGAGTTCTTGGGACGTAGGAGTCGCATCAGACTTATAAATCATTCGAGCAAGAGTGTTTGTAAGAATGAGATGGAGTGACGCGGCGATGGCGGGAAAAATCTTGACGCCAGCCATTGGGAAATAAAGGCAGGAAGCTTGAGAAACTCTAAACACTTGCAGGGTGTGCAAAACTAGGAATTCAATATTAATATTTCAAATAAATATAAATAGTTGTAAGAACATTTATACTGATTTGACATGACCAAGATCCGAATCCGGTTACACCAGTGCTGAGATCCGGATTCGAATAGTATCGGTTTCAGATCCAAAAATATTCGTAGGTACACCCGAATAATTGAAAGTTGAAATATTCGGATTTCAGATCCAGATCTCTGTATAGAACCTATTATGAAATAATCCTCTATACATTTCAGTTTACTGCAATCTCAAATTGGTATTGGTAGTAGCCATATTTCTGATAGACACTGTTATTACTTTTAGATCCTCTAAGAAGAAAATTATTTTTTTCCAAAATCATATACATATATATAAGGCCAAACTCTTTTATCTTAAACACGTATTCACGATCGTAAAGTACATTTTCGCCGTCTGCTAAGAACATATGGTTATTGTTTCTATAAAATGTAGATTTGGATCCAGTATTAAGAACCGGATTCGGATACAAAATCAAGATGCAGTGGGAATCCTGATTCAAATAGATCTGAATCTGGCGTCGGATTAGAAGCTTAAATTTACCAAGATTAGCTTCTATATGTATCTAAATCGGAAATTCGCGGAACTTAATATTTTGGTTTCTGAATATTCAGATTTTTTTGGTCCTTGCAGGTATACCATTTTGACCATTCATACAAATTACATGTGAATTACTTTAGCTTTGTTTTTTATTATATTTCAATTAATTTCTTACAGTCATTTCTAAAAAAGGTCGCTAAAGTCTAATTTGTTAATAATTATAAATTTCGGAATTTGGACTTTTTTATCTAGGCTGCAATTGAAATCATTAAAATTATAACTGCTACGAACTAAAATGAGTTTTATTTTCATAAATTCTTCCCGTGTCACTGACTGATATTCCTGACGACTTGTTTTCTATTTGAAAGCACCTGTAAAAGAATATTTTCTTATTACTATTGTGCAACAATGACATATTCCATAATCTGATTTTAAAATATGTGAATGTTTTAAACTTTATGTGTACTTAATGTCATGAAAATGACTTTCATGATATAATAATAATTACCTATTTAATGATCTATGAATCCTTCATATTTCGTTTTGAATATGAGTTGTTAATAAATTTATGATCGTGTGAAGTAACCATTACGTCAATTAACATCCTTATACCTGATTTCTTAATAAGCATGTTAATATGACATTTTTGTTTATGACAAATGAAAACAGGTTAAAGGGAATAACAGTTTTCAAAATTTCTTTATTGAGTACCTACTGTAATACGAGAAGTACTTTTTACGCTATTTACAAATTTGGAAAATAGTTATATATAAACGAATGAAGATATAGTTCAACATAATTGTTATTTTAATTG
The DNA here is from genome assembly GCA_951394225.1 of Harpalus rufipes. Taxonomy (NCBI): domain Eukaryota; kingdom Metazoa; phylum Arthropoda; class Insecta; order Coleoptera; family Carabidae; genus Harpalus; species Harpalus rufipes. The sequence continues at coordinate 15,051,217 of OX596280.1, forward strand.
CGTGAAGGCTGATATGAAGTTTTCTCGCAAGAGGTTTGTACAATATTTTTTGTAAAGAACAAATTTGTTAACGCAGTAAAAATTTGGACGAGATTTGTATAGATTGTGATATTTTGAATATGAGATTTTGTTTAATAATAATAATACAGATGGCACCGACACATACAAATATATTTTCTAATCATTATTTTTCGTTTTTTATGCGAAAGTTTTTTGTATTCGTACGCGTTAAATTTGTTGTCAAAATCAACCTTTTTACCTTCCGTCACCACTAGGTAAGGAAGGTATTACCTGGTCAAAAAAATCGATGATGAATTTTAAATGAATAAGCACGTTTTAGTGACTCCGGAATACGATTTTACTAATTTTACGATGATGTCTGTATGTGTGCGTGTGTGTGTGACCGCGGTTTCGGCCGCGATATCTCTAACACTAATTACAATTCTGACGTATTCCTCTTTGTTATGCAGACTTGATTAGATTTTGGTTATTATTAGTCAACCGGAAGTACTCTCATTTGAAGAATTTAACATTTTTTGAAAAAAACGCTGTTAAATATTATTTACACATTTAATCTTATTATAAATATTAAAGACTATTCTATTATCTATACGAATTGATTGCATTCTATATTTCATATTCAATGGATATAGAGTTAAAGAATTATAAAGGAATTAAATTTTATAAATCAGTCAGGTATGCTATAACCATGGAAATAGCTACTATATTAAGAACATTCTAACTGACAGATGCCAGTGTCAATGAAAAGAAAATGAATGTGTCAGTGATGAGGATGTTGAGATAGATGTTGGGGAAGCCACGGAAGAATACGGTAAGGAATGAAAGAATAAGGGAAATAACTCGATTATTAGAAGTTTCTATAAAGATACAAGAGAGACGATTACATTGGTTTAAACATGTCATGAAGAGAGATAAAGAATATATTGGAATAAGAATGCATAGATTCGTAATAGAAGGTGGAAGAAACAGAGGAAGACCAAAGCTACGATAGAAGGACTGTATTGCAAAAGATTTGACAGAAAAGCAACCGAATAAGGACGACCCGCAAAACAGAAATGAATAGAAGAAGAAAATAAAAAATAGCGACTTCTAACGAATGGAAAAAGCTAAAGAAGAAGAAGAAGACGATGTCAGTGTCAAGTGCCATTTCCATAGTTTGCTTATGAAATAATTTTACTGGAAATTTAGAATCTTTTGCAATAAAATTTATGTGTGGAATTTATATATAATACACAGGATTGACGGAAGGTATAGTGCTGGCCACATCAGATTTTTTGTACTAATAATTAGTTCGATCCCGGCCAATGTCAAAAATTATTTCGAATTAAAAATGGCATAAAACTGACCCCTGTGGTGCACTCGCCACGCCAGCAATGAGTGCCCGTAAGGTGACGCTTTGTAAGCGCCCGCACGGAGCGAATATGTCATCATCATTACCGAAATCTATACAAAGCAGACTGGCACACCCAGCAATTGGCAATGTCGTGATGATATTTTCTTTTTATTAGTTTTTGTACAAAACTATTTTTACCTCTCGCTAAGAGAGGTATTGCATTCATGCTAAAAATCGCATATCCAGATTTTATTGAATAAGCACGTTTTAAGGTCCCTACAATCCGATTTTATCATTTTTACGATGATGTCTGTGTGTGTGTGTGTGTGTGTGGATGTGTGTGTGTATGTGTGTGTGTGTGTGTGGGATGTTGGAAGGACGGTTACTCAAAAATTATAAGACTTTAAATTTTTTTAACTACGTATTTCCCAATCGGACATTCATGGGAAGATCTGAAAAGGTTTTGGTAACAATTGGACAACCGGAAGTAGAAGATTCTTGAAAAAAAATCTTTTAAATAATATTTTTTGAAATTTTTTCTTGATAATATTAAAGAAAAATAAATTCTCTTTCTGATACATTTAAATATTTTACAATATATTCTATAGATTTAGAGATAGAAGAAATATAGTATGTAAAATAATCTGTTATAATAAATTTTACAGCCGAAAGAATGGCCATGGAAAATAGTTGAAAATTTAATTTGTTTGTAACTGACAGATAATGTCAGTGTCAGAAATCCGAAGACATTACTGAAGACTTTTTCTGGGAAGTACATACATTATATTATTTCTTAATGTATTAATAGAATTGGAAACATTTCGAAAAATTAGAAGAGGACAAAATTTCTTCATCAAAAATGAATTTAAAATTAAACAATCTAAATATATATGGAATAGATATATGCGTAAGTAGAATTTTTGGTGTAGAGTGTAGGTATACAAGAAATGTTAAATACAATAGGGAGCGAGCAGTCATATGATTTTGTTGGCCTTGACAAGCAGATATGGGGGCCCATGTCAGAATGATAGCTAGTAATTATGTATATAGATGTCAAATATCATAATTTCTCATTCTAAATTTAGTGATTTTCCAATTCCATGTGGAGCAGAATTAAATGTTAAATATCTAAGGCATACAAGTAAACTTTAAACTCCTGGTGATAAATTAACTACGTAAATTTAGAAAATCTTGAAATTTTTAATGAAAAATTCTAACATTTGACATCTATGTGCATAATTACTAATTATCATTCTGAAACGGGCCCACACATTTGCTTGTCAAGCCCAAAAATGTAACATTACCGTTCGCGCCCTATACTTATGTAACCAAAAAAAGGAAGTGGCGAGAGGTATTGTGCTGGCCACAACAGATTTTTTATTGTACAAAAATCGTATAATATTGTACGCAATAAATTGCAGCAATATTTAATACCTATCAAAAATGTACAAAATATTGTGAATTATACAATATGAAATGAAAGTTATAGATAACAAAAAGATGTAAATGTAAAAATATGTTTTATTGATATTCGAAACTGTGTAATATAAGTATCAATTTGAAGAATTAAGATAGCAGTACTATCGTTTTAAATGAGATAAATATCTCAAATATATAACTTTACGACAAATTTCTCTATATGAAATCTATATTACCTCATTTTACACCCATATGCCTTATTTCAGTCAATTTGCGATACCATAACGCCTAACTTTATATGATATATAAATTCCATTTTAGATTTCTCTCATTTTATATACGGTGTTAACAGAATTATACGATCAATAAAGAAGAGATAGATTTACGTAAGTGATGTCAATATCATTTCGCTTATGGGAGACATCAAAACAAATTAGTCTGTTACTTTTCTTTAGTAGTCGATTCGTTGTTGAATAAACCGCTCACGTACTATCCAACAATCTGTAGTAGGTTGTGAAAGAAAAACAATATTACGCTAGATAATCTAGTCTATGATAACTTGATCATTATTTTGTAAAAACTAAACGTACTCGTAAACGATGTAATGATACTTATTTAATTATCTATTTTATATATTAATAAAGTTAAATTGTCACTTGCTTGTTCTAATGGGGTATTCCGGTGTTACAAGATTTATGCAATATACAGGGTGTAACAGAAATAAGTGCATTAAATTTAAACAGACATAGAACTCGTCGAGACCAACAATATTTCTTAATGACGCCTTTTCGAAATCTCAGTTTTTTTTAGCATTTTTACACCCCTATAAATTAACGACTCGTTTATGTATTTTCATAATAATTTGATCCAGTGGCAAGAACAATGAAACAATTGTTTTTGACAAATGTGAGTTGTCAACTTTTTCAAATAAATTTTGACAAATAAATCGATTACTAATTATTATAAAAATTATAATCAGTCAAAATGCCAGCCTTTACGAATAGCGAGTATACAGACATTGTGCTAGCCTATGGTGAAGCTCAGCTTAATAATAATCTTAATAACTATTTCATAGGATATGTTTGATTTCAAAATATTAATCCGAAATGCATTTAACCCCTTGAGTACTCCTGGTACACATATGTACCGCAAAGTGCACTTCAAAGACTAAAATGCAAAATTTTCATTTAACTTAGTTAAAAATTGTACCGCTTCGTACAGTTTACTAAACATATTGCCATCTACCAGCAGTTTTTAAAACCTCAACAACCGTAAAGAACTGTTTACGAACTGGTGCGCATACATTTAGTTTGCAAGAAGACTGTGCGTACGTATGCTGAATTGTTTTTTTTTTTGTCTTCATTGTATGTACGTCAACGTGTGTATTAATGTACTACTTTATATGAAGGTAGTACAATTGATATGATTTTTTTTATAAAAAAATATCCACTCATTACCTCTCTGGTACATATTTGTACCAGTCGTCTTTACGACGAACAAAAACATTGTGTCAAGAATGTGGTGCGCCACTTGCAAAATGTGTTTCGCTTTGTTTCATACAAATTAAAAAATGTATGTATAATATTTTCTATTTTCACTCTGAATAAATAAGTTCTATAGACTATTTTTTTCATTCATCCCCATTTTTTATTATATAACGAAGACTGTCGGTACACATACGTACCATGCATAAAGACTAATGGTACATATGTGTACCTTTTATTATTACAAAATTCAGCAGAGATTTTTTTTCTTTTTTGTTAAAGGCATTTTTTAGATGATCTGAAGTAACTATATAACAAAAAAAAAACTCAAAAATACTTGCAGGAAAAAAACCGTCTCCAAAGGGTTAAAAAAATAAAACATACAAAACTAGACAATGGGGTCCTATAACTTAGTAACAAATAGGATAAAAGTGAACGCAGCTTATACCAAAAATTCAGATATAAATTTTATCCTTAAAATGTGTTTTGTTTTATTCAAAAAACTATTAAAGCAAATAATTTCGGGTGTTATACAACTTTTACATTTTTTTAATTAGGAAAAACAAGTGCATTTTATTCACAGAGAATACTTATACTTCTCTAAACGTAACTACGTAATACTGGTAGATTTTTCCTGAACGATAAGAAGGGAAGATTCACAAAGTACGTTTCTTGAAATATTAAAAACTGAACATAAAAAGTATAATAGATTACAATTTAAATTGATTTCCAGTTAAGCAACAAAGAATCTGAGCAATGTGGGTTTATAATTTATTTATGTGCCCCAGACAATTTCTCATACAGTTTCAAATTTTATTGTACTTTATAAGAAAATTTATTGAATACTGCTGTACAAATTTATGGCTCAATTACTTAAAAATTCTCATGTTTACCTAATTTTTCAATAACCATAAAGTTTTTTTCACAACGAGTATCGTATTCTCCGAATTGTGTAAAATTTAGATTTCACGTAATTATAGTGATTACTTTTATTTTTATGGTTTGTTTAACAGGCTATCAGATTTAATATCTTTTTTACAGCTCCTTTTCTAGTAGGCGCTGACCACACGTGCGCTACGATAGCCGTATTCACTTGTTGCCAAAACGCGACAAGTGTGCATCGAAATCTCAGCCTCCTAGAAAGCGGAGATAATATATTCGTTCTTTTTCCAAACGCCGTTTTAAATAACAATTTGTATGGGAAAAATTAAGATATATCCGTGATAGGCTGAATATAAATTTTCTCAAATTAGAATTCATTGATAATAAATATGTATTTTAAAAGGTATTACATTACATACTGTCCTGCTACTTGCGAATGCTATTGAAATATATTTATTTTGCGTAGGTTTATTCGTAAAATATGCAATGTATGTCGATAAAATGTAAATAATTTAATTAATTGACTACCTGCAGAATACTCGTTTTTCTCTATTACCTATTTGATTTCCACATTATCATACAGGATCTGTTTTTTAATAAGCCAATGTCTAACAATAAATTCTCTATACAATGTAGCACAATTTTTAAATTAATTATGAATTCCAAAGTAATATTATTGACCTCACATTTATTTACTATGTATAATACGGAAAATAAATAGTAGGACCATTGATTAAATAGTATATATAGATTGGCAATGCTATAGTCAATCCGCGTAACACATTTTAATTCTGTACGAGTAAGAGCCATCTGCGCTGTAGTTGCACACTATACATGTGTCTAATTCGCTACAAGATAGCAGCATGGTAGTACACATCGCCGGGCGGAGCATCGGGATCGGGCGGAGCCAAAAAAATTTATAATGAGAATTTGTTAAACTTATTTCGTCATTTCTTCAGAGATATTTAATTTAATTATAAATTTATTTTTAAAAATAAGCTTACATTCTTTCATAATTAATAAAAATTCATTTAACATTTCATTGAGAAACGATTTAATATGAATTTACAGGGGATATGCATTCATTTATCATTTAATAGAGAAATGATTTAATATGAATTTACACCGGATATGTATTTGAAGGTTTGGACCATCCGCTTCGTGTCATACTCCAAACTTCCTTCTCACAAAATAAAATGTCACTTTATACATCATAAATAGTTATTCTTTTTAAATAAGGTGCTTACCAAGCGGCATTGAATTAGGTTGGATTAGAATTGAATCATAGCTGCTAAAATTACACCCGATAACTTGAAGCACATAAAATTATTAATTTTTAAATACTGCTAAAAGCGCAACTTTTTAAGATATTCCGCAAATAAAACAATGTACCTATTTTAATACAATAAATCTTCTCCAAATAAGTTTTCTTGTTGTTTTACTTAATAATTATAAATTAAAAGAAATTTTTTAATATCTTCTTTGACCACCAATTAATAACAAAAGAAAAAGTACCAATTAGAAAAAAGTTTATATTTATTTAAACAAGAATAATATAGAACTATTGACCTAAAAAATTATTACAATATTCAATGTTTTAATTATTATTTGTTCTGCAAAATATATATTTTTTGTTCTACAAGCTTTTCTTGTGATATCTGTAGATTTCCATTTCAAAGTTTGAAAAACTTTTATTTTAATAAATATTTTTATAATAAATTTTTTGTCATAGCATCCATTACTTGTATTTTAACTAATGACTATAATGCAAATTTATGCACTGTATACTATTTTTTTAAAATTGCTGGTTATATTGTTTGAATGTAAATGTTCTTTTCTAAATTCACTAAAAAAAATTTAAAATTTTTACTGTTTGTTCTTTCGGCCTGCAAAAATATTATATTTAATTCACTTTGCCATAGTCTTTAAGAACTAAATAAATTTCATTTTCATCAAGAAGGTTATTTTTCCTTAAAATTTTATTACAATTTTCGCAATTGTATTGTTTAATACGAAAAACCAAATATCTAGAGAAGTATACCACACTACATTCCTCATATAAAATATTTGGCGATTGAAATTGAGATTCATTGTCATTACTATTTTTCACATTTTTTGGTCGTACAATTTCAACATTGTCGATCATTTCATTAGGCGCTGTAATGGATTCCGATATTTCTATTTCAATAATTTTGTCGTCATCTATTTCACAGTTTCCGCTTCCAACTGGTTTTAAAATTCTTATATGAATAATTCTTTGCAATGTTTGCCTAAATTGTTTTACAGTTTGAGTTGGATTGTACCCCTCTCTATTTCTAATTATTGAAAAGTGGTTTTCCATACAATCTTGTTGCAATCTATTTGTTAATAAAAACAAATAATTCTCTTCTTTCATGTCCGCAAATAATTTTGAAATGCCATTAATATTTTGAATGAAACCATTAATATATATTTCTTCTTTCTTTGTCATCTTTATCAGAATATGAAATCTTACAAAAATAATTTCCAATTCATAAAATTAACTTAAATATTATTTATTATCTCAACTTTTTTCACATCTTGGCTTAGCAGGTTAATTATGGATCATTTTGTAATTAATTAATTCTATAAAAATACACTTCAAACATATCGTTGAATTCGTAATTTTACGTAGATTCCAAATACATATGTAAAAATAAATAGGATGTCCTATTTGAAGAAAGTTAATGTCACTTCCAGTTAAACCGAAAGCGCTACCATCATGCCAAATACCATGATTTGTGAGCCCCTAAGCCTACTTTACAAATATGTATAGGGAATTAAAAAATAATTATAAATAAAAATGTTATTTTGAGTGGCACTTTTTCAATGTCATCCTGTATATATGTAATATACTAATATCCTATGCACATTTGACAAAATGGCTTAATTAACTTTTTTATATAGTTCAGTATACAGGGTGTTAAAAGAAGAGTAAAAATAATTGGGAATATATACATTTCGATGAGCTAATATTTAGTCAAAAATATTTTTTTCAATATTCATAAATTTCTTCAAGTTCATTTTTGGCGTCCCTCAAAATAATAACGAATTAATTTATTTGTTGTTCATAAACAGTTACGTGATTAAATAATTCATTATTTTTTATTAAAAATTTCGTGTCTCCGACTCCAAGCGACTTGACACGAATACATCCGAATATAATTACCGCCAGCCTGATCGAATGTTAGTACGGCCAAATAATAAAATTATTAAAGGTGGCAGCATAATACGTATCTTTACAACGCGGTACGCAAATGCTCATAAGGTTGCCAATCTATATATATTATTTAATCAATGGTAGGACACTGAGAAGATGAATTCTATTTTCTATGCTGAAGTCGTACTGAAAATGAAATGAAATAATTCTATAAAAAAGCCTTATCTACTGGCCTGGAATATGCTACTAGTTTCATGAAGATAATTCTTTGTCATCTTAAACATTAAGAAATTATATTTCATTTGTTGAACACGTATGACATTAAAAAATAAACTAAAAATTGAATATTTATGAAACATTCTATGTGCCAAAGTGGATCAATCTCTCTAAGTATTATAGGTACCTACTAAAATACTAATGATATCTAAAACGTTCCTAGGATTCACAGTACTATATGAAAGTAACTACTTTTTCAGGACAAACGTAAAAATAAAGTATTATTACAATAGTATATTGAAGGACATGTATTGCAATGATCCTTATTGTAATAAGAGTACAGTTTACGTAATCGAGCCGTAGGCGAATTACGCAAAGTACAGTATTATAAATGGACTTTGTAATATATGTTTTTCCGTACTATTTTTCCTATTTCGCATTAATTTACTTTTCTTACAAAATTATTATTGAAAGAAATATTAAAATATCAAGGTTATTAATACTGACAGAGTTTCAATAAACATTTGAAATTTATTTTCCATTTTGCACTTAGACTAAGTTACCGATTTCACAATTTACAAAATCTCCAAAAACATTTGTATAAAATTGTTGACTGTAACACTGTTTTTGGTAAAAAAAACAGTTGTACAAAATTCACTTTGTAAACGCGAAATAGGAAAAATAAATTTTATTTACCGATATCAGGATAATAAATTTATGTTTACGTATACAAAATTAGACTGGTAACTAAGTGATAACTATATCTCACCTGTCACCTCACAACATAGAACTTCTATAATACCTTAAAAACAAACACCAGAAGAAACATAAAAATAAGAAGAAGTACTAAGAATTGTCGCACACACATATTTACCGATGCGGCGATAAATTTCCGCTAAATTCATCAAAGACATCCTAGACCCGTACTATAAATGTCACATAATAACCCAAATAAAAGAACTCCTCCATAAGCTCAAAATACGAAATATACACGTCATATTAATATGGATACCATCTCATATAAGCATAGAAGGAAATTAAAAGGCAGACCAACGATCCAAGGTTGCAATGAACAGAAATGTAATTCGAAAATTACATACTCCCAAAAATGATGTCAAACTAATAAAATCAATAAACTAAGAGATATTAAACAAGACCTAAAGCCAATCGAAAAGACAAGACATAACCAAATAATGTACACTGGACTACGAATAGGGCATACAAAACTTACACACATATACATATTCGACAAAACAACACCTCCAATTTGCGACAACTGCAATACTAGGCTTACTGCAAAAGACATAATCACAGAATGCAACAAATACACACAACAGAGACGAAACCACAACATCCCGAACAATATCAAGGAGGCCCTCAAAGAAGACCAACATCAAGCAGAGAAAACTATAGAGTTTATAAAATGTATTAACTTACATAATGAACTATAAAATACATATAAGTAACAAATACATATGCAAACTTATTGTACCAACGCTATGACCACAGTTGTTACAGCGATTAATTTAATTAAATAAAAAAAATAACTGTATCTGAACGATAATATTATTACCATACTGACATGTCAACAACAGTATACAAAATGAAAATAAAATAAAGTGAAGGTATAATACTCTTCATCAATACATACAGATAACGTTAGTGTATCATTCTTAACATGGTTTACTTTATTCTAAAATAATAAACATGAAGAATAAAGGACACAGTTTGAATGTTTGTGATATTGACATATGTCAAAATAATTGTTCTGTTTACCAAAGCATTCTGAAAGTGGCAGTAATAAGTGAATATTAAAAAATAATATTTATTAATAATGTCTTTATTTTCTAAAATCCATAAACTATAGAACAAACCACGGATGTAATGAATAATAACAAGTCTTAAATGTCTTAAAATCTTTGCTCTATAAGAGACATCTGCAGCAGTTATGATACCCATAACAACCCTAGGTATGATAATAGCTCGAGGATTATTAAAAAATCTTTCAGTTCCACAATATTGCAACAAACAACCATTTGGATTATATTCTATTAATTTGAAATGAAAACAACGGTAGCATATACTACCGTCTTCTTCAAGGAGAAACATAAATAACATTTCCATCATTACTTTTCATAACAGTACAGTAGTTATTAGTAATGGGGAAGTTTATCGTGATTGAAATTACATGTGAAATATTTTTTAATCGTAAATATATGAATAATTATAACTGTATATTGAGGCATTACACTACATACTTCTGGCTGTGGGTTTGTTTACGTTTTCGCGGAGTGAGGTTATGAGTTTTTAGTTCGAATTGGAATTGTATTTGTATTCAAAACTATTATACGATACTTAATTTTTAATATTGAATACTATAATACATTAAATGAAATAAATAGAACCAGTCGTTTGCGCAAGAAGAAGAACAAAACTAAAATAATCACAATACAGAACTGTCACTGCTTATAAACGTCAAAACATATGGGTTCCATTTTTAAAATTTCCTGTTGCCATGTGAACCCAGCGCGCATCTGCTTAAGGTAGACTATATTAAGGTTCACTTTCCGTGAACTTCTGTGACGTCTTTATTTTAGAAAATTTCATGTATCTATGAGTGAATTACAATATAGAATTAGAATATCTGTTTTGAAGACATTCTTAATAAAATAAAAAATTAAAGAAATACACTAAATTTCCCCATTTGCAAGAAGCAGCCTATGAATTATGCAAGCAACTTGTTAGCACTTAAGGTACAACAACAGATTGACAATTAGAGCTTTTTAGTTTAATTTTGGGGCACGTAGAGCTTTATACATGTTTATTAGCTTTATCACTTTCACAGATCAGTTTTTGAATCCAATATTCCAATCACGAAATTTAAAAAAATGGTACTTAGAATCTTAATAGTTATAATCAGTTTATAGATTTGAAGCTATCTGGTGTAGATTAATGAGTCAGAGGAAACAAATATAAGAAATTTTGAATTATATGTGGTACTCTATGCTTTACCATCACTCTGTCTCGATTTACAATCAGTATTTAGTGTACTCCTATACAGGATGTTTCCTTTAAAACAACCAGCGCTTTTTTGGGCGAACTAATGACTTTAGAGAAAAATGTTATATACAAAAAAATACCAGGAAAAAGGGCTTAATTTATGAGGAATAATAAATAAAAAATTCAACCAGTGGTTCTCAAACGGTAGAATAAAATTATATTTTTTTAAATGGCAACCTATATAAATTTTTTGTCTATTAGATAGAGAATTTTTTCTGATTTCAACGATATAAATATGATATGGGGTTGTATAACAATTATTTCGAGAAAAATGATATTAAAAATCAGAAATAATTTTACAATATTGAAGTAGGCTATGCAATAAACAACTATTAATACGACTATTGCCTAGGTTACGATAGTATATTATTTTCTTATATCTAAAATAACTTGTTTTACTAAGAAATTCATAATAACAAATGAACTACATAACGAAGAAATATCAAAAAATAATAGTACTAACATAAAAAGAAAAACAATATGATGGAAATTATTTACAAATTTATGCAATCTTAGGTATTTTTGGTATTTTTGCACTTAAGAGTTCTAATTAGTCTAAATTTGTTAATTCTTGCAACTGCAAAACCATTTTTTATTAATAAGTAATTAAACAATTACGAAAACAAACACTTAATAACGTAAGTAACAAAACTATCTGTCACCTGTATCATTTGTTTGCATTTGTTTATTGCATAGCCTACTTCAATATTGTAGAATTATTTCTGATTTTTAATATCATTTTTCTCGAAATAATTGTTATACAACCCCATATCATATTTATATCGTTGAAATCAGAAAAAAACTCTCTATCTAATGGACAAAAAATTTATATAGGTTGCCATTTAAAAAAATATAATTTTATTCTACCGTTTGAGAACCACTGGTTGAATTTTTATTTATTATTCCTCATAAATTAAGCCCTTTTTCCTGGTAATTTTTTGTATATAATATTTTTCTCTAAAGTCATTAGTTCGCCCAAAAAAGCGCTGGTTGTTTTAAAGGAAACACCCTGTATAAGATAAAATAGTTCCACTAGTTTCATGTGAGTAAAATAAATTCACTGACAAAAAGAAAGATTCAATATCGTTTAAATATTTTTTTTTATATTAGGTGCCCATTTTTAAAGTCAACTGCTTGTATTCTAGTTAAATATGGTATTTAATATTCATATGTAATAACTTTAGTTGTCAATTTTGGAATTTGAACCAACCCTATTATTGCTTTCATGCTAACGCTGAACTATGTGTATGTAATGTTAATATGGAAATATCATAGCCGTATTCAAATTGCAGGTACTAAATTTATTTCCGTAAAACGATAAAGCAAAATCATAGAGCGAGCAAAATGAAAATAACGAGTTGCCATACATTTCACTTAACAGCGTAGAAAATATGGTATTTTAATACGCATATAAATTAAAATTATGATGACAATATTGCACACATAAAAATACTTGACATCTCAAATTTACATATACCTACATGCGCAACATTCATTTATTTCACAAAAGTAGAAAAACAAAACAGTGTTGCATTGTCGCAGCCCACTTGATGTGCCTATCGGAGCGGTTGCAAAAGCCGAGACAATTGAAATTATAATTCTTCTGTAGAATCCATTGCCGAGCTGGCGTGCTGAAGTTAGTTTCACAGATTTGAACGTAATATGCGAGGGAGTTACATGGTGTAAATGCCTATAAATATGTCGCTAGATATGGCACTTAACAGACTTTCCTTCCTAACTTGAACCCAAAGAAAAGTTATTTGTTTATGTTCGTCTCTACTATTGTTTATTCGTTTTGTTACACCTGAAAGTAGGAGCCGCATTGACGCAATATTCTCAGAATTTATTTTACTTAGGTTGGATCTTAAACTCTCACATAAGTTACAAGTACAATTGAACTTTACGTAATACACGGAAATATGTGTGTAATAAATATTTTTACTAGATATTAAATAAGAATTTGATTAAATAGGCAAATAAATATACTGGGTGATTTCGAATACATTCGGTTATTATAATTATAACAGGTCTCGTAGGAACCCTTAATATCTCAAATATAAAGCATTTATTCTTACAAAACCGACATTCCAATATACGTTTAACATGTGTCACATAAGTTTTCGGAAAACACTGAATGGACGATACTGTGATTTAATGAAAATATATAGAATCTACTTATTACTACAACAATTAACGTAGCTTAAGCTATTTTGCACTAAGTTTATATACACAAACATAAAAACTCGATTAACTCGCAGACAGACATACAAAATCTAAGTATCATTTACAATGGCATTTCTTTTATACGACGCAATTGAGTTCTGACTTGCACCATAAGTCTTTGGCGAGTTTTAAAATTTATTTTGCTTTCTCTTTGAAAATTTCTTTTCCTAAAATGTTTTCATTTTAGGGCTCCTACAGATTGTTCTGTACCTTTCGTGACGGCCAAAAAGTTAGAATATAAAGTGAAAACAAAGTTTTCAGATAAAATAGTGCTGCGTGTGTGCAATTTCTGACTTGATTTCATCAATTTATACTATGTAAATGAAGATATTAAGTTTTGATATAATTCAGCTTCGCGCCACTATACCAGAATAACAACGCAGTGCTTGGAGGCAAAAACTTAATATTTACCCCGCAAAATAATCCCACTATTGTACCTATTGAAACGATAATATGTAGGAATGTAGGATAACTAGCTCTATCTTAAATATGAGTACTAAAACTTAAGCTATGTTAATTGGAGTACATAATTATACCCTTAAATAAAATATTTGCCTTTATAATCAGAAACTGCCGCAAATTTTCAGACATTTCTGCAGTTGAGTCCTAACACTTCACTTTTGTACAGTCTAAACTGGACTATTTGCTTATAATGCTGGCCACATCAGATTTTTTTTTCATTGTCTTTATTGTCTTCTATTGTGTGGACTATATACATTTACTTCGATTCTTTACTTATGTTAATAGCTGATAAATTATTAATTAATAATAAAGTATTATTATTATTGTTCTAAATCAGGTTCAATATACTTGCCACAGTATCGTCGGTGCAAATGTTTTCCCAAAACTTATGTGACACATGTTATATCTTCATTAAGGTAAGTAAAATTTTACAAATTTTGTAAATATAAACTCATGTACATGTAAATAAATAAGTATAAACATTTTCATTAATATCGTACAAAAATTCAGAAAAAAAACCTTGTTTTAACGCGTAATTCCATAGGTTTTATGAGGATCATTATTACCTAATTATTAAATATATCTACTTATTCAGTTTTAATTTCAAAAGTCATTCTTATAATTCTTCTGAGGACGGAAAGGAATGTCAATATTGAATTAAAAAATTAGTTCATAAGTTTGTGAAACATACCAAATGTTTAATTATTTTTATTTAAAAAACACTACGATTAAAAACTTTATCAAACTACACAATATGAAAACTTATAGATTAACAGAATCAGATATGAATAAAAAGCGTGACAAAAAGGTGAGCCAATAAAATGGATGATTTTAAAACCTTAATAATTTTGACATTGATCGATCTGGCAAAAAATATATAAAATGCTAAATGAAAATACATATACATAGATATGTATAACCTATAACTGTATATCATAATACTTTGATTTATATCAGTATACAGAAAGATTGGCATATATGCTTGCTATTATGTGTATATTTACAGGAATTGTAGAAACAATTATAAATATCATTGCTATAGTATTAGTTGTTTTTTTTTAAAGTACCCCTGATCATAGGTATAAGGCTAAAATTTATTTTTATATTATTTAGCAATATCATATATCTAGCTCATTATAAGAGATAAAGAAAAATGTTAAAATAATTTTATACGATGTTTTACTTAAAATAGCGAGATTTAACACAAAGGTCTAAATTGTAGCCATTGGGAATAGCTTTGCTAATTTATTACAAAGTAATTTCAAAATAGAATATTATATTTGTTTACATTTATTCGTATTCGTGGATATAATTTTTTATTTGATCTAAACTTAACGTTTAATTTCAAATGCAAATTAAATAATAAATGGAAAATAAATGAATTAACAAACTCTGAAAATATCATAATCGTCAGTAATCTGTAGCTATCTTAATGTACAGACAAGTTCATTGACCAACACTACTTCTAATAGAAAATAAGAAATTTCCAAATAGCTTAAAATGTGATATAATTATATAAGTTAAATAAAAATTGAACAAATTATATGGAATTTTTTTAATTAATAGTGTGAAATGATAAAATCCATGAAAAATTGAAATAAGAAATATTACATTACATATTTCATCTATATTGAATAAGAATTCATATTTAACATCTAGTTTTTTATACAATGTACTTATATAGAATAAATTGAAAAAATAATAAAAATCAAAATTCGTGTTTTTGTGTAGAATTTCGAAATTACAGTCATCCAATTTAGGTATGACCGTCTGATGTCAACAACGAGGATATTTTTTTTTTTTCGTTTTTTAGTAACAAAGCAGACAAAGATGTTCATACAAGTACGGTACAAACAAGGATAAGTATGATATTTTACCGACTATGTCGTCCCATCTTTTCCACATCTTAATCTGTACTTCAAGGAAACCATTCCATTCCAAGTTTTATGCCCCGTAAGGTGTATTTTGGAATCCGTTGAGCAGGTTAACGTATCTGTATGAAGAGTATATTTATTCATAAAATAATATATCACGAGATTGTGAGCACGGTTTTATGCCGTGCGTACGGAGCCATTACAGTAAAATATGCAAATCTCGGTAATAAATTCCGAGGTTGGTTTCGTTAAGGTGCTCGTCTTTTTGTGTCGGGTGCTACTGGTTGTGCGCTCCAACCTGTAACATCACGCCGCCTCGTAACTTTATCTTATTAAATATTCATTTAGATAGATATATGATTACTTCACGACCACGAGATTGCTTTATATTAGATGATAACTACTTAGCACTTAGCTGTTAGAAGTGTTTTATAAATAGTTATTTACCTCCAGAAAAATTCATTAATAAGTGCATTGAACAGTTATTTATTAAACCAGACTAAAAGGAGGTGTAGGTATTATTTATCTAATACGGTTCACATATTAATACCAATTTATATGATTAAAAATAAAAGAGCTCAGGAATATCGTAAGAAAAACAAAATGGAACAGGAAAAGAAATGAAAACATAAAGACAATGACAAATCAAGAACTATTTACATAACCAGGAGAGAACAGAAACAAATGAGCTGATACGCACAAATAATAGGATGGATCAGAACAGCCCAATACAAAAATTAATAGAAGCTGGAAGCTTGAGATTTCCCGATATTAAACCGGGTTGCTAACTTGTGTACACTGAGTTTTTCTTATCGACAACTTCAGTAACTTGTAGGTTATTCCGCAACTTTAACATACGTTTACGAGTACATGTTATCATTTTTAAAATGTGACTTTAACACATAACCTAATACGTAGTCGTCAGTATTGAAGAATTGAAGTGCTGTAATAAGAACAAAAAAGACCGACTATTTCTGACTGACTGACTGACTGACTATGAAAGGTCGTTTCTCAAAAATGGGATTCAAAATTAGTGTCCGTGTCCGATTAATAGCGTGTCCTAGGTAAAATTTCGCATATCAATATCCCTATCAAGGTCCCTAGAATCCAATTTTAACATTTTTACAAAGTTCAGTTAGCGCGCGATTTTTGATTAGTGTTCCCGTTAATTATACCTACGTCAAAATTCGTCTATTGGTGAGGTGAGATCGCTATTTGCTAATATTTTCTCTGTTGACATTAACATATTGCCTGTGAACTTGAAAATTGAAAAATAAAAATACTCCATTGTCTTTAGTGGACTTCTATAAGTTGTATCTCCCTATAGAAAAATATTCGGCAAATCACGAACATGGCCTTTGCACGACGTCTCGTTTGGGAAGTACGTGTATGTGCGAGTAACTTAGTCTTATACTACTATAAATCAAACAAAACGTAAAATTAGAACATAAATATCAGACCAAACTCTTCTTGTTATTTAGTTACGGTAGTACTTTTCAACGACTTGCTAAATATTATCCACCGAGGCTCAGTGTTCACATTAAAATGTTCCTTATGTTCGTATTTTTACCTCTCGCTAAGAGAGGTATTGGATTCATGCTAAAAATCGCATATCCAGATTTTATTGAATAAGCACGTTTTAAGGTCCCTACAATCCGATTATAACATTTTTACAATGATGTGTGTGTGTGGATGTGTGTGTGTGTGTGTGTGAGGTTGTTCGAGACACGATTTCTCAAATTCTATAAAACTAAAGACCTGTTTGACTACGGATTCCTCAATCTAACAGTAATGGGAAGAGTTGAATAGGTTCTGGTAACAATTGGACAACCGGAAGTGGTAGTTTCTAAAAAAAAAATTTTTAAATATTATTTTTTGAAAATTTGTTACTACAAATATTAAAGATAATTAAATTCTCAATCTGACACATTCAATTTTTTTATTATATCTCGTATAGGTTTGGAGATATAGTATATAATAATATAGAATAATCTGTTGTAATAAATCTCGTTGCCCGAAAAACATTTGCGATATTTAAATTTTTGTAATTGACAAATAAATGCAAAATGTCAGTGTCAGATTTTTCTGGGAGGTATGAGTACATTTAATATATATTATTGTATTATTAATTAAATATTTATTTAAATTGCAGGTATGTTAATATTACATATATCCTTAAAAATTACCGCTAATACCGTCAATGAATTTGAAGTATTTTGAACATAGAATAGTAGGATAAAATTTCTCATAGAACGAAAGAACAGAAACAATATCAATTATTTGTGTGTACAAGAAATATTAAATTCGTTACTTATAGGGCGCGAGCAGCCATGTGACTTTGTTGGTCTTGGCAAGCAGATATGAGGATCCGTGTCAGAATGACGGCTAGTAGTTATTTACATAGATGTCACAATTGTCATATATCATAATTTTTCATTCAAAATTTCATAATATTCTGTTTATTTGTCATCCATTAGTATGGAATATACTTGTCGAGGAAAATAATCCACATGGATTTGGAAAATCATAATGTTTCGAATGAAAACTTACGATACTTGACACCTACATATATTACTAGCTGTCATTCTGACACGGGTACCCATATCTGCTTGCTAAGACCAACAAAGTCACATAACTGCTCGCGCCCTATGCAAGATAAAATGAAAAGGCGAGAGATATTGTGCTGGCCACAACAAATTTTTTAGTTTAAAAAGTAAATGTTGTTTTATTATATTTATTGGTATTAAGGTTAAATGGTAGACGTAAATAAATATTAAATTCTAAGTATAAGCGGCCCTTGACAGATACTCTAAAGCAGTGATCGCCAAACTCAGCAAGCACAGGAGCTACTTTTTAAATTTAAATTAATATGACGACCTACCTACTTATCTATTGAAAGATATTTTTTTTATATAATTTTAAATATTACTAGGTCCGGTTGCAGAAACGTTCATCAACGCTTTGTTTAATTAACGGATCATCAAAACAAACAAATGCAACTCGATTTTTTGACAGCAATGATTTAAATGTCATATGAACAAGGAAACTGATTCGAATTTGTTCATTTTGATGGCCTGTTCATTAAACAAAGCGTTGATGAACCTTTCTGCAACCGGGCATAAGTGACCAGAATAACAACATCAACATATATACGTAAGATACGTATATAAACATAAATTGTAACATTGGATTACTAGTAGAACGTAATATATGGAAACTGGATAGTGGGGTTAATAATTAAAATTGTAAGAATTTAAGTGAAGTACAAACTTTTTAATTTGTCAAGCTTAGTGTAGCCGACAGTCGAAATAATTTAGTTACATTTTAAAATGTGGATGTTATATCACAATTTTGTAATCAAGTTTAAAAAAATATATTATTAATCAATAGTTGAAATTTTGATAAAATTTGTAATGACAATTGAAGATCTAAGTACAGGCACATCACCATAATAGCTCGCTAATAATGTTTTGCCGGCCGCTGCTCTAGAGCTACGAGTAGATGTTGTTCCTGTATCATTTATTAAAATTACGACTGAAATACTTACAGTATGTATACCTAATAAACTTTCAGAATGACGTCATCTAAATTTTTTTACTATGAATTAAAATACGTAATTCAGAAAGGCAGCAAAGATATTACACTCGCAATTTATATGTTAGAAGCAGACAAAATATGTTCTCTTTGTGATATACCGTACGCAAGATAAATGTATAGAGTACGAAGAATGTGTTATACGAGATTTTTAATAAATAGTTAATTGAAAGAGATTTAGCCTGAACAAGAACATGAATTGTTCAATCCCACGATCTATTACCCTATGCAGTGGACCATATATTCCCATATATTATAACCATTATCTAATTTCACTATTGGAAATATCAGTGAGATAATAAATCCTGTAATGATTAAAACAGTCCGCAGGTATGTCGTAAACCAAACGGGCTGTTAAAATGCTCTAAATTAAAAACTGTCCTTTCTAAACTGCCACTTGCTCGCTAGTTATAGCTAAATGGAGCAATTTGCATTTAAAATGGCGGCTAACTACGCAATAATATTTCTCCTCCAGTATGTTGGGACAACTACGTTTGATTTAGGTTTTAATTAAGCGTTTACTTCAGCCCCCTGGAGTTTTCTATTTCTCGCTCTTTACGGTTGAATTAATAGACTATTTATGCTAGACAAAATACACTAAAAGATTTACACTCAGGTGCAGTAAACAGCCACTCTATAACATAGATAATTATCTAGATTACGTGGAATGTGCTAGAGACACCATAAAATATAGATAAGAACAAACATAAAAATTGGGGGTAATAGCGAAATTCATGAAGCATAAATGAGTAAAATGTAATAATCATCTATTTTCAGTAATAAACTATCACTTTAGATAATAAAATTCGCTATAAATAAATTTAAAAATGCAGAGTTAAATATATCTCCGTATAGAGTAAAAATATATGTGCAATTTATGTTAATCGTATTAAATATATTGAGATTGCGTGTGTAACTACTTTCAGTAGCTGAAATACAAGTTGTTTTATTACATTTTAGTATTGAGTTATTGATACAGCTACTGTATTTTATAAACTGAACGTGAAATTAGCTAAATGCATTAATTTAAAATGAAATTTAATTAGCTAATATTGGAAATAGCCTTTAGACAATTCTCACCAGTTTTTGCAACAGCCTACTTAATGTTATAATATGCCCTCCAGAAAAGAGCTGCTTAATTGAACATAACATGTGCATATAATTACACACGACATTAGTTTATGGTTTGCTTTAACGTACAAGTATTATGCTTAATAGAGAATACAGTCGAACTACGATAACTCGAAATATTATTTGCCACAAAAAATTCTAGTTATCAAATTAGTAAAAAAAATATGTATGAACGGCTTTATCTACATTTTCATAAATTGTTTTTTGCAGTCTCTTGCTACTTTCAGATGGAAATTTGGAAATATACCTTATGTTCTAGCCACATCCTTTTTTTACCTCCCGCTACCATTAGTAAGGGAGGTATAGGGATCATGCTAAAAATCGCATATCGAGATTTTGATAAATGACCACGTTTTAAGGTCCATAGAATTCGATTTTAACATTTTCACAATGATGTCTGTGGGTATGTGTGTGTGTGTGTGCGTGTGTGTGTGTGTGTGTATGCATGTATGTGTGTATGTGTGTGTATGTGTGTGAGTGTGGATCTTCTGGTCACTCTAGCAAAAATATTATCAACCGCAGAATTTTGAAACCTTGTATTTCGACCTTACTCTAATATGAAAAGAAGCCATTAGATTTTGGTGTAAATCGGATAACTGGAAATCGCACTTTACTAGAAGCTCAAAATAGTTTTTCTTCCAAAAATACTTTTAAATGTCATTTTTTCGCGATTATGTTATTATTAAAATTAAAGATTATTGAATTTTTCACAGACATGCATTAATATTTTTTCTATATATATTATAGATAAATTAATAAAATAATCAATTTTATAAATACCGGAGTCTATGTTTTAAAGAAAATCACCATTTCTTTGTTACACAGTACATATTTCAAATGTATGTAACTGACATAAATTTCACTGTCAAAAAAGAAAATTGTAAATAGAATAAGAGTTATATGGAAAGGAACTTAATATACATATTTTCCAGCATTAGTAAATATACAGGTATATAGTTAAATAAAAAAATAATAAATATATCAGCACGGCATATTATTCGTTATTATACCACAGTTATTAATAAATTAGACAGAATTTTCAAGTTTGATGTCGGTTAAACAACGCTCTCAATCCTGCGATTGTAGTAATCTTTCAAATTCAATAATCAAAGGTTGTTACATAGATTAAGACCTCTAACTGTACCAGAACAAGTCAATCACTGGTATGGTACTAGGTTGCTTATGCCTTGCATGGGCTGTAGTACCATTGATAATATAGAATTTACTAATATACGATTACTTATAAAACGAAACGAGTTCAATTTTATATCATAGGGGCTATCACATAGATTTAAAGTCTGTGTTCCTGGGTTGTGATCGGCATATTTGAACTACGGACTACATACTATACTTTATAACCTAACGCAAATAGGTACATATAAACTAGCAGACCTTGTACGAACGAAGCATTACTGTATATGAATTATGTAAAAGAAAATTTCTGAACTAAAACTTTTAGCGGAGCAGTCTATTTATTAAAATAATTTTAAATCTTCTGTTAATTTCAGTCTTATTTTGATCATCCCTATGGACAGTGGTAATTCATTGGTTAGTCTTCTTGCATTCTAGCATGCAGTCTATGGCTATGAAGCAATTTCTCAAATCCTGCCAAATTGTATTTGTGCTTACTGCAATACGCCATCAGTCAACCTCAGTGGCGGTTCTTCCATTACGTCTGTTCACTCAAAAACTACGAAGATACGTAAAATAAAACTAAGAAGTCGGATTGAGTGTAAAATATTTATTTATTAAAAGGCACTTTTATCCAAAGATATTAATTCAATTATATTTTGACACACAAGATATATTTTATATTTTTTCACTGATTATTTTTCCATGGATAACTTATATATACTTATATAATACATAGCATACTTATATAATACGGAACAACGTCATTTAGTCAATGACTTACCAAATTTATCAAAGCAGAAAAGTAAAAGCGAAAGAATAAAAATAATGAAATATTTTGAATTTAATGATTGTTTTAATAAAGTCAAACATGTACTTCAACATCCTCATCTCTGCCACATTAATTTACTTTTTATTGATATTGACATCTGTCAATTTGAATTATATGAATATATTAATAGTTTCCATGTTTAGCATAGTTGGCTGAATTATAAAATTTAATTTCTTTAAAATTCTTTAACTCTGTATCTATTGAATATGAAGTATAAAATGTAATCAAATCGTATAGAGAATAATATATTCTTTAAGTTATAATAACGTTAAATGTCAATAAATTAAATTTACCTAACTGTTAAATCTTCAAATGAGGGTACTTCCGGTTCACCAATTATAACCAAAATCTAATCACTAGTTCTTCTGGATGTAAACTTGAGGAATACGAAAAAATTATAATTTTTGGAATCGTGGTATTGAAGTTATGCGATCCGAAACTTTTGTCACACACACACACAGACACACAGACACACACACACACACACATACATAGATACATACATACATACATACATACATACATCATCGTAAAAATAGTAAAATCGTATTATAGGGACCCTAAAACATGGTTATTCATTAAAAATTCATCATTGAATTTTTTGACCAAAGACAATACCTTCTTTACCTTAAGGTGACGGAAGGTAAAAATAGAAAGCTTATATTACCAATTATATTGTTTCAAATCAAGTAACTATTTTGGTAAGTACATACTATAAATATTTACCAAATATGACCTACCAAATCCTCAACCCACTAGTCAACCTTAACATATCAGTATATCACAAATTTAAAAATAAAGTATTTTTCTCCTTCTCCATCACTGCTCGCATACTGACCTAAAAAGTATGAGTATTATGTATTATTAACGAAATTTTAAAAAATACTGTACAGATTTTTTTGTGTGCCTACATAATCAATCCGGAAGAAATTTCTGATTAAAACCTTCCATTAACTCATATATCACCACCCTCTGTTTCGGTTCTCTTTCACATGTTGCGAATGTTATGTCGTGGGTGCGGACAGGCAGGCAGAGCAGGCGGGACAGGTGTCCTGTTGCTGTTGCTGTGCCATAGGAACAGGAAGTGTGCGAGACTTCCCGTCTCACCTCTGCCCCCGCACATTGCACATTCTTATACCCCAGGGGGATCCAAATTGCCTGACACTTGCCAATGTGTGTCGGAACGAGCAAAAAATAAACATCGTCTCTTCCGCTTCATTTAGAGAGATTTGCTTGGCAGAATTGAAATGTGTTTTGGTCAGCAGAAACTTTGCATTTCTCTGTAAAAGTACATTGCGGTATCCTTACATATATATGTCCAATAAGCTGACATTTCTTTCAAACTGACTTTTTTAACTCTTATATCTATTGAATATGAAGTATAAAATGCAATCAAGTCGTATAGAGAATAAAATATGCTTTAATATTTATAATAAGAATAAATGTGAAAAAATGATATTTATAAGTGTTTTTTCAAGAAAAAGTGTTAAAATCTTCAAATGAGGGTACGTCCGATCAACCAATTATAACGAAAATCTAATCACGTCTACATCTGTTGTAAGGAAGAGGAATACGAAAAAATTGTATTTTTTTTTAAATTGTAGTATTAAAGATGTGATTTATTTAACAGTGGTAAGTTTTTGTATCCGTCTTTGCGAATTGTTATGTAAATACTTAAGATAAGTTATCAATAGATACGTTGTTATAATCGCTCATAGTACTTTTTTCAAATTTTACTGTTGATAATGAATTTAATAATAAGTAACCTTATAAGATTATATAAAATATTAGTCATTTTAGGTTATGTTGCCGCCGCATGCCAGGTGTCAAATACTGATACTTATTTTTAGTATTTTTTTATTAGTTGACAGGTTGACACTCACTGGAAATAGCTATTACAGGGCATTTTTTAAACATTTATTATTAATTTCCATTACTATTTGATTTCCCAAAAATGCAACTACATACATAAACATTGCAACCAAACTCCTGTATATTTTAAAATTAGAAGAGAAAGAAAAGAAACATACAAAATCACGAAAATACAAAAAATAAATCACTGACTTACTGGTACAACCGCACGCATACGGCTGTGATAACCAAGTGAAATGTGAATTTCAAAATTGTATAACAATAATAACAATTAAATATTTAGAATTATAGCTATATACATATACCTATCAGAAATCTCGTCAAGAAATTGGAAGAAATTCGAACATTTAGAAGTGTAGGAGAAAACTTCCTCAAAAAATAAATTTAAAATTATAAAAATAATCTAAACATAAAAAAGACATGAGAAATTTATAGGGTGCGAGCAGTCATGTTACTTTGTTGGACTTGACAAGCAAATATGGGGGCCCGAGTTAGAATGACCGCTAGTAATTATGTACATAGATGTCAAATGTCAATTTTCCATCCCAAATTTCATGATATTCCAATTCCAGGTGGTTTATTGTCCTCGACAAATAAATTTCACACCCCTGGTGACAAATTAACTATACGTAAAAAAATATGACATTAAACACTTATGTAAATAATTACTAACTGTCATTTTCACAAGGGCCTATCTGCTTGTCTAGGCCAAGTATGACAAACTAACTACGTAAATTTATAAAACCTTGAAAATTTAATGAAAAATTCTGGCATTTAAAATCTATGTACATAATTACTAATTATCATTCTGACACGGGCCCCCATATCTTCTTGTCAAGGCCAACAATATCACATGACTGCTCGCGCCATATATTTATGTAATCAATAAAGGTAGTGGCGAGAGGTATTGTGTTGGCCACAACAGATTTTTTTTAAGGAATTAGAAAAACAAGATATGAGATATTTTCGAAATTAGCGAAAAACGAGTACTTGCTTGTAGCTCAGAAACAAAAGAAGATCGAAAATTCCTGTGGCGATTATTGAACCTTTCTCGAAAAGTTGACTTTGGAATATGCAAATGGTTTTGTTCTATCGTTAATATTATCGAGATACCTAAAAAAAAAAAACGAAAATGAAACAGCCTGTACTCGAGTAAGTTATTTCAGAAAAAACTGGATATACCGCATATTTTACAAGGTGTCTACTACTGGTACATTTATGTGAGAACTATTAAAAATTTGATAACTGATGTCAACAACTAATGCATTTAATTTCCTCATTATAAGATAATTAATTGTAATTGTCATTTTTTATAGGCATATTACTTCCTAAGACATCAATAATATTATCTTAATGAATAGGTTTTACATGTTTTAGTCATGTGAAATGTTTCGTTTAATTTCATTTAAAAAATGCCTTAAAGAAGTGCAAACCACTATCCAGTATTATTTCTTACTTGGAAGTTGTTTATTTACATAGGTAAATAAAAAAAACCTGCAAAATTTATATTTGCGCTTATACCTATCGAACGACCCATAAATTTACAACACAATACACAGCAATCTAATCTCGTATCTCTTTTAGTTATTGAGATTTCCATGTTGAACATATTATCCTGGACACCTGTATCTACTGAATTTTTATGTTTATATAATGCACTTTACCTTAAGTCTACGTCGCTTCACATCTACTTAAAGCTGTTGTGGAGAGTATATCACTGGAGTTACTTCTATTTATTATAACCTACGTGACTGTCGCGAGTTTTTGTCGATTTTTTTTGATAAATATTTTAAATAAGATCTTTAAAAGAATAAGTAAGTAGATTTTAACATTAAGCGCTTCCCTTTTATCGTTTGGTTTAGTTTCAGAGTAGTGTCATTGTTTTAATATAATAGTATCATACCTTGTGCATAATTTGAAATATAGAAAAAATATAGAAAATATCTATATTCCACCTTCCAGCTGGTCGGTTAAACCAGATCCAGATAAAATCACTTATGACTTTTTATTTGATTAGCAACGATACATCAACTTCGTTCACAAATTGCAGTCGATTTAAGCATCCATCAATAAGCACTGCGTCGAAGCTCATGGCATGAATAAATCACCTGCGTTGCGGAGCGGGCCTCTCGTGTTTACATCCCGACATGAATCACGTCATTTGCGCCAGGCCGCGCGGTGTCACTTGAACGACGTCTTAAAATCAGACATACAATTCACAATCACTCTACCACTGCCAGAATTCACCACTAGAAACAGGTCACTAACTTCACAAAATCTCTGATTATATATTTCTGTAGCTTAATACAAGATCAACCGTTACCAAGCACTGCATACAGACATAGTTTCATATCCCTCACAAGTTTAACTAATAGCCAAAAATATATATCTGAGACTTAAGTCACTGTACATCGTCGATTCCTTGTACGTTTTGGATTAACCATTTTTGATGTAGTTCCTTACCTATTAATTTTAGATTAAAAACTGCACAAGACGAGATTAACATCAAACGTAGTTTTCTTTTATTTTTCGAAAAAAAAGTTAAATAATATTTGCAGTTTACAGCATATTTCAGAGTACCATATGGAACCAGTCATTCTTATGTTTTATGCTGTTTGTTTGTTCGATCTAATAACCAAAAAATCTGTTGTGGCCCGCACAATACCTCTCGCCATTCCGTTTTTGGGTTCCATGAGTATAAGGCGCGAGCAGTCATGTGACTTTGTTGGCCTTAACAGGCAGATATGGGGGCCCGCGTCATAATGACAACTTGTAATTATGTACATAGATGTCAAATCTCAGAATTTTTGATACAAAATTTCAATTTCAAAATTCACGTGGTTAATTTGTCACCAGTAGTGTGTATTATTTTGGCTATAAGATTTATTACAACAGATTGTTTTATATATTATATTTCTTTTATCGCTAAATTTATAGAAGATATAATAAAATATTTAAATGTATCAGATAGAGGATTTATTTTTCAAAAAATAATATTTAGAAGATTTTTTTCAAGAATCTGTTACTTCCGATATCCAATTGTTACCAAAACCTTTTCAACTATTCCCATAATGTCCGATTAGGAAATACGTAATTAAACAAATATTAATTCTTATAGTTTTTGAGAAATTGTCCTTCCAACATCCACACACACACATACATGCACACAAAGACATCATCGTAAAAATGTTAAAATTGGATTCATTGGGTTTTTAAACCAATAAGTATGGATGGTTTCTGTTCGATGGGAAAATCTTCTTACAACTATTTGGCACAGCAATGGGTTCTAATATCAGCTCTATTCTCGCAAATCTCATAATGGTTTAAAAAACCGACATCAACGATTTTGAATTACACGTCAAATCACCAGACACATCAGTTAGTAAATATTGCCATGAACTTGAAAAATAGGGCTCTAAGATTAACATCACCTTGCCTAGATGGCAACATAAAAAAATCAAGTTAAAAAACAACTTTTAGGCAACAACTACCGAAAACATTAACTAATAGAATTATAAATAACAACCCAACAATAAACCAAAACCACGAAGTACCTAACCAAAAAAAAAAAAAGAATTATTATACGATCCCATACATACAAAATTTATCACACAAAATTAAAAAAACTATAACACAACATTTACCAATAAACATTACATTTAAACAACACAAAACAGTCGGACAATTGTTCAGTAATACTAAACACCCAATTAACGTAATGAATCGGTCCAACATCATATATAAAAGACTGCGAAAAAGTTTACATTGACAATCAAAAAGGTCTTAAAGACTAGACTTTCAGAACACGAAAGAAATTCTAAGAAAAGCACGAATATTACGAAATTTGCATTAGTCCACCATACCCAAAATCATACCTTTAACTTCAAAGAAACCAAAATATTAAAACAAGAAACTAATTTAAATAAAAGATGGACCGTTGAAATGTTAAAAATTCATAAATTCACAGCCCAGAACATTTAAGTATTATTTACAAACGAATTTTAGAAACACAATATAAAAAAATCTGTTGTTGCCAGCACAATACCTCTCGCCACTTCCGTTTTTGGTTACATAAGTATAGGGCGCGAGCAGTCATGTGACTTTGTTGGTCTTGACAAGCAGATATGGGAGTTCTGTCCAAATGACAATTAGTAATTATATACATAGATGTCAAATGTCAGAATTTTTCATCAAAAATTTCAAGATTTTCTAAATTCACGTAGTTAGTCATACTTGATCTACACAAGCAGATATGGAGGCCCTTGTCAAAATGACAGTTAGTAATTATTTACATAAATGTCAAATGTCGTAATTTTTCACATGGTTATTTTGTCACCAGGAATATGGAATTTACTTGTCGAGGAAAATAAACCACATGCACAAAGCAGATTGGCACACCCAGCAATGGGTAATATGCCGTGATGAAATATTTATTTTATTTTATTTATTTATGGAATTGGAATATCATGAAATTTTGGATGGCCAATTGACATTTGACATACATATATGTACATAATTACTAGCTGTCATTCTAACTCGGGCCCTTATTTGCTTGTCAAGTCCAACAAAGTCCTATAAATTTCTCATGTCTTTTCTTTATATTTAGATTATTTTTATAATTTAAAATTTATTTTTTGGGGAAGTTTTCTCCTATACTTCTAAATGTTCGAATTTCTTCCAATTTCTTGACGGGATTTCTGATGGGTATATGTATATAGCTATAATTTTAAATATTTAATTGTTATTATTGTTATACCACAAGAAATAATAAACTTACCAATATCTCCGAAAAATTCTTCAATAATGTCAGTTAATTTGACGTTTTACTGTTATGTTACCAAAAAAGAATATCTAAGATTTATTTTCAGCTAATAAAACCATATTCGTACTAGGGCAAATTCTGAATCGGTTCTTATCCACTGTCATGTGTTCAGTTAAAATAGACTTAAGTTCAAGTTTTAGAATTGAGCTGCCAAATAGGTTATGAACTACTGTTGGTTTTTGACAATGACATTTTTCTGTCATTTACAAACATATGATGGTTACTATAGAGTTGTATAGGCTCTGAAATTTATTACAACAAATTATTTCATATTATTATTTACTATATCTCCAAACCTATAAGAGATATAATAAAATTTTAAAATGTATCGAATAGAGAATTTTACGTTATTTAATACGAATAATAAAAAATTCAAAAAAATAATATTTGGAATTTTTTTTTTAAGATACTACTACTTCCGGTGTTCCAATTGGTACTAAAACCTATTCAACTCTTCCCATTAATGTTAGATTGAGGAATCCGTAGTCAAAAAGGTCTTTAGTCTTATAGAATTTGAGAAATCGTGTCTCCAACAACCTCACACACACTCGCACACACACATACACACACACACACACACACACACACACACACACAGACATCATTGTAAAAATGTTAAAATCGGATTCTATGGACCTTAAATCGTGCTTATTCAATAAAATCTGGATATGCGATTTTTAGCATGAATCCAATACCTCTCTTAGCGAGAGGTAATATATTCAAAATAAATCCATAAAATTAAAAAAAAAGAATAAAATAGAACATTAAATAACATTTTTTTTATTTAAAAACAAATTAAAATCAGTTATCCCCTTTTTAAACTACCAGGGTCAACGAACTGCGTGGGTTCCAGATTCATCTTGCGAAAAAATCTGTAGCAATATGTATTATTTAAACTTTCGTAGCTCAGATGTATGCACGTATTTGATCACTTTTTAAATTGTATGGCGATATTTTCATCCTTGTATCAAGTCATTTTCATAATGTAATTGTTAGTTTTTCCAACAACTATATATTAACATATATGTAAGTAACTTTAACAAGATTTTGTAAACTATTATTTTCCTAAAATATTTGTACTAAGTATAAAATGTATTCCAGAACCCTGATGGTTTATTAGAAACCGAAACGACGGATTGTTAAATAAATGATAATTTAGTAAAATCATTTTACCAAGAATGCATCTCCAATAATTTTTCCCTAACGTAAAAAATCATGTTTCAAAACTTGAAATTTCATGAAAAAAATATGACGTTTCAAGATTAAATCGTAAAATATTAGCATTAACATAATTTGCGCATGGTCTTTCTACGCTTTGGCTGTAAAAAGCCAAAATATTTTCTATTATGCTAAAGTTTACAATACAGCTACGATGCATCCATTCTTTAATATTGATAAAATCCATACTTTTTGTAAATATCTCTTAAAAAATTTTTTTTTATCGGCTCTAAATATCACTCTTAATATTAATTTGCTACGCTATCTTCATATGCAACACACTGTGTATATATAAATTCAATAATTTAATACAAAGAACATTTAATTTTTGATCTGTAAATTCGATTAAAAGTAATCTTCGTGTACGTTAGTGTCTTTACCACACATTAATATCTCTTGAAGTGTCTAGTCCTAGTACGCGTGCGCAATTATAACACGCGGTAATTGGTCGGAAACAAGCAGCTGGAATATATTAACGTCGCTAAATGATTTCTTGTTGCGAGTAATTGGACGGACGACGGACGGAACCCGGGATAAAATCCTTGTCAGACTTAGATGCAATCGGACCGCGTACACGCACAACACAACATACAGCGCAGCGATCGGATTGTGGATGCATGTGATTAGCTCACATCGATTGAAATGTTTCCGGATAGAAGAATGTTGTTTAATGGATGGAATCCTCTAATCATGAGATATCACAAACAGTTAAACTTGTCTCCACGATAACTGTTATTTACGTAGGAAATAGATGTTGGTTTGTTAACAAGGAACACAATAGTCCTAAGTCTACGGTTTTTTTACCTCTTGCTAAGAAAGGTGTTGGATTCATGCTAAAAATAACATATCCAGATTTCAATGAATAAGTACGTTTTAAGGTCCCTACAACCCGATTTTAACATTTTTACGATGATTTCTCTCTCTCTCTCTGTGTGTGTGTGTGTGTGTGTGTGTGTGTGTGTGTGTGTGTGTGTGTGTGTGTGTGTGTGTGTGTGTCTGTGTGTGTGTATGTGTGTGTGTGGATGTATGTGTGTGTATGTATGTGGGATGTTGGAAGGACGATTACTCAAAAACTATAAGACTTAATATTTGTTTCACTACGTATTTCCCAATCGGACAATCATGGGAAGATCTGAAAAGGTTTTGGTAACAATTGGACAATCGGAAGTAGCAGTTTCTTGAAAAAAAATCTAAATACTATTTTTTGAATTTTTTCTTGGAAATATTAAAGAAAATTAAATTCTCAATCTGACACATTTAATTTTTTTATTATATCTCGTATAGGTTTGGAGATATAGTATACTCGTATAATAATATATAGAATAATCTGTTGTAAAAAAATAATCTCGTTGCCTAAAAAACAATTGAGATATTTAAATGTTTATAATTGACAAATACATGCAAAATGTCAGTGTCAAAAATCAGATTTTTCTGGGAAGTACGAGTACATTTAATATATTATTGAATTATTAATTAAATATTTATTTAAATTATAGGTATGTTAATATTACATAATATCCTTAAGAAATACCACTAATACTATCAATAAATTTCAAGAATTTTGAACATATTAGAAGAGTAGGACAAAATTCCTCATAGAACGAAAGAAGAGATACAATTTCAATTATTTATGTGTACAAGAAATGTTAAGTTCGTTACTTATAGGGCGCGAGCAGTCATGTGACTTTGTTGGCCTTGGCACGCAGATATGAGGAACCGTGTCAGAATGACGGCTAGTAGTTATTTACATAGATGTCACAATTGTTGAAGTAAAACATAGTTTATAGAAAAATCGTTCACCGTTAATTGTTTTGTTCTAATGAGAATACCGCGGCACACTACGTGTGATATAATTAAAAGACTTGGCAGCAGAATATCACTATAGAGCCAAAGGTAGTTGTAGAAAAGCTAGAAAAATGGATGAAACCAAGAAAAAGAAGCTTCAGACGGAATGTATTGGGAAAGACAAATAATCTTTAAGAAAATTAAGCTGAATTAAAAATTTCACATATGTAGGTACGTAAACATGTACCTATATTATATCAAAAAAATATAGTAATAAGAAACATAAAATCTGCACCAAAGTATAGCAAAATGCAATTATTAATAAATCAAAAAAGAAGTTGCTGCGTGAATTACATCTGA
Organism: Harpalus rufipes; assembly: GCA_951394225.1. Lineage (NCBI taxonomy): Eukaryota > Metazoa > Arthropoda > Insecta > Coleoptera > Carabidae > Harpalus > Harpalus rufipes. Next base: position 15,084,114 of record OX596280.1, read on the forward strand.
AGCGCTGGAATAAAAATTTTGTAATTACCGATGCCGAATTCTATTTTACGTTAGGTGATAGTGATTGTGCAGGAAATAAAAGTTATTTTCATAAAGGCATTCTAGGTCCGACAGAATGTAAATTTAATCGACATACAAAATGTCATATAAAGAATTAAAAATACAATTCACCACTTCAAAAAGAAGAATGTTTTGACAATATTAGCTGGACTTTCAATAATAAATTAGATTAATGGCAATTTTTTTTCAGATTATGTTATTTAACTGTAGTTTAAATATATAAGAGTAGTTGTTTGAATTTGTTGTCCTTTGTAAGTTAAATAATAATTTTATAAAGTTTTTTTTAATTCAAACTTAAGGTATCTCCTGTGCGTGTACAAAATGTAAGGACTTTTTAAATCATAAACATTTAGGAATTTAGCATTTATTATAGTTTTGTAAATTGTTGTTTTATGAATAGAATATTCTAATCATGAGATATCGGAAACAGTTAAGCTTGTTTAAAAGATAACTGTTACTAGCTTTTTATTATTAGGAGGACTTTAAATGAATGTTTGAATTATTAATTGTTTAATAAATGAAGATATTGTCGTTTAATTTATGATAATCAGATAAGGTAAACATAATCAAAACAATACATCCTATGAATATTCATGTCAAATTAACATCTGTTCCCAACAAATGATTGTCTGTAATTATATTTTTAAAGACTGTAAACACAAGCTTTGTTACTTAAAAAATACATAAAACATTAATGACAGTATAAATAAAAGTACAAAACTATCACCATTATTGTCACAAATTAAAAATGGCATGTGGAACTACATATTTATATTTTCCAAGAAGTTTATCGAGAAAGGAATTTTTATTGGTTGAATATGAATAATTTATTTTTTAAAGAAGTAGTTATTATTGCATCTAAAATTATTGCAAAATTTTTATTAAAAAAATATAATTTATTTGTATTAATAATATAAGAAAAATCTGTTGTGGCCAGTACAATACCTCTCGCCATTTCCACTTTATGTTACATGTAACGAATTTAACATTTCTTATCTTGTACAGTGTGTCCACTGTAAGCGGGCCACCATTGCTAACTTTCTTATTTGAAGAGATAGAAAGACGATTAATTAGACAAAGTTGGGCTATATTATACGACAAATTTAACGGTGGAAAATACAAAACAATTGAACATCAAATACGCGACTTATTCAACAAAATACCTTTTTTTTTAATTGAATGCCATATTGAAAATGGTACCATTTAAAAGATTTTTATTATCTGAATATAAACGTTCATTATCACTATGCCTCTAAAATTAAAAACAAATTCAAGCTGAAATTTAAATATTTTATTTCATATTTTAATACACATATATCATTGTTGCCATGGAAACAACAGAAACTAACATTAAACAAAGAACAATTGACATTTTATTAATAGATGCTGTCAACAAAATGGAAAAATATACTAATGATGAATTAGTTGATATGCTTTTTGTTTATGCAAAGTGCAATAAAAATTCTGTAGCCAGTGCGTAAAAGTATTTAGAACTATATCCCAATAGACCTCAACCCAATAGAACATATTTTTTAAGTTTACTAGTTAATAATTAATTTCGTTATTTGTTTTTGTTTTTTCCATAGCAACAATATTGTATTTGTATCAAAATATGAAATAAAATATTTAAATTTCAACTTGAAATAACTCTTTGGTTTTTAATTTTAGAGGCATAGTGACAATGAACTTTTATATTCAGATCATAAAAATCTTTTAAATGGTACCATTTTCAATATGGCATTCCATTTAAAAAAAATGTTAATTTGTTGAATAAGTCGTGAATTTGATGTTCAATTGTTTTGTATTTTTCACCGTTAAATTTGTCCATTTAATCGTCTTTCTATCTCTTCAAATAAGAAAGTTAGCAATGGTGGCCCGCTTACAGTGGACACACTGTACACACAAATAATTCAAATAATTGTATGTTCGCCTGTTCTTTCGTTATATGAGGAATTTTGTCCTACTTTTCTAATATGTTCAAAAAATTTCAAATTGATTGACGGTATTCGTATTAGTGGTATTTCTTAATTACATATATGTAATATTAATATACCTATAATTTTAAATATTTAGTTAATAATACAATAAGAAATATTAAATGTACTTCCCAGAAAAACTTTCAGTAATGTCAGTAAAACTGTTGATTTTTGACCCTGACATTTTGCATTTATCTGTCAATTACAAAAATTTAAATATTTCAACTGGTTTTCATTGAGTTGTTTGGGCAGCGAAATTTATTTTAACAGATTATTCTATGTTATTATATATTATATTTTTAAATATATATAAGCTATAACAAAAAATTTAAATGTATCAGATTGAGAATTTAATTATTTGTAATAACATAAATTTTTAAAAAATAATATTGAGAAGATTTTTTTGAGAAACTATCACTTTCGGTTATCCAATTTTTACCAAAACCTTATCAGCTTTTCCCATTAATGTTAGATTGAGGAATCCGTAGTTAAACATGTCTTAATTCTTATAGTATTTGAGATACTGTATTTCCAACATCCATACACACACGCGCAAGCACACACGCGCGCACCGACACACACACACACACACACACACACACACACACATACACACACACGAACATCATTGTAAAAATGTTATATTTAGATTCTAGGGATCTTAAAACTTGCTTATTCACTAAAATCTGGATATGCGATTTTTAGCATGAATCCAATACCTCTCTTAGCGAGAGGTAAAAATAGAAAAATATATATTTCGTTGTTGGAACAGATATGATGAAATGCAACAGTTCAGTAGACCTATTACGAGTACTTACCTGAAATTTTTACCATTTTTATTAATGAACTTCAAATATTTGTACGTACGCTCTCGCCCCCTAAATAAAGTGTATTCAAATTATTGTATTCATACATGTCTGATTTTGCCCCCCCCCCTCGCTCTTTAAATTGTCATTTTATTGTACCAATATTACTATCTTCTAATTGGCAGGATGTAAAAACAACTTTTACTTTGGCGCAAAAACGGTTCCGGATCCGGACTGTTTCGATGGAAAAAGAATGGATGTATTTAAGTATATAAAAAACTTTTGTTGCGCAATGTACAAATTTATTTATATAATAATATATTTAACATAACAAAATAATATAAGAAATGGGAGTACACAAAAAGTTGCAATCAATAAAAAAAAACATTTATTAAATTTTCATATACCTGCACTGTTCGAATAATATATAGAACGATCCTTATTGTAATTCAAGTACAGTTTGCGTAATAGAGCCGGAGGCGATTTACGCAAAGTACGAGTATTACAAATGGACATTGTAATATGTATTTGTCATACTATTTTTCCTATTTCGCATTAATTTATTTTTATTAGAAAATTACTATTCAAATAAATATTAAAATATCAAGGTTAGTAACATTGACAGTTTCAAGAAATATTTGAAATTTAATTTATTTTGACATTTGATATGTTGACGTTGACCACAATTACATACAAGTTAGATTAGATTTAAAATTTATTATTATAATATAAACCTACAAGTAAATACATTTAATTTAAAATAATGCTTTACTGTTGGATGTAAATATTTTTGTATAAAAAAATCTAATTTCAGTAATTTTCCATAGTAATGACAACTAAAATGAGGTATTTATTTGACACAAAATTACCAACTTCACAATTTAAAGAATCCCCAAAAACATTTGTACAATATTATTCATTGTAACAATGTTTTTGATAAAAACAGTTGTACAAAATTCACTTTGTGAACGCAAAATAAGAAAAAATATATTACAGAAATCTATTACAAATTATATACTAATACAGGTGTTTCTTTTAAAACAACCAGCGATTTTTTGGGCGAACTAATGACTTTGGAGAAAAATGTTATATACAAAAAATGCTCAAGAAAATGAAGCTAATTTATCAGTAATAACAAACCAAAAATTCAACCACTGGTTCTCAAACGGTAGAACAAAATTATATATTTTTTTAAATAGCATCCTATATAATTTTTAGTCGATTAGATAGAGATTTTTTTTTCTAATTTCAACAATGTAAATATTGTATATGGTAGTATGAGAATTATTTCGAGAAAAGTGGTATTCAAAATTAGAAATAAGTAGTAAAAAATAGCTTTATGACTAGTGTAACCTATGCAACAGACGTATCAATACATGTGTATTGCATAACCTATTGTAATATTGTAACATTATTACTAATTTTTAATATATTTTTTCTTGAAATAATTATTATACAACCTTATACAATATTTATATCGTTGAAAAATAATCTATATAATGGCTAAAAAATGATAAAGATACCATTTAAAATAATATAGCTTTGTTCTACCGCTTTGAGAACCACTGAAGAAATTTTAGGTTTGTTATTACTGGTAAATTAGTCCCTTATTCTTGATCATTTGTGTATATAAGATTTTTCTCTAAAATAATTAGTTCGCCAAAAAAGCGCTGGTTGTTTTAAAAGAAACATCTGTATATAGTAAATGTTTTCTTTGTTCTCATAGTACATATAAATTACCTACTACTATTTTAGATTTAATATAGGGTCACTTAAGTAATAAACTGAATATCTGGTGAATAATGTTGTTTTCTTTTATTGCACTACTTCTCATATAAATTACATTTGCCACCCAATTGGAACTATCTTTCTACTCATTTGAATATAACGCAACACAGTTACTTAAAAAATGGTTAAAGTACCTATTTTGTCCATTCATCCTTTTGTTCCCACTATTAGGTATGCACAAATTCCATAAAAGCCAGAATCCCAGATAAGAGTACAGAGTACCCTAGACATACGTGCATAAACTAAAAACTATCCGGTCTCAAGTCACAAGTTCATGATTTCGTAACAAGTTTCCCACAACATAACCTCACTTGTACAAACGTCATCTGAAATCTCCGCACTTGCTAAGGCTATCTTAATATGCAAAAGAGATAAAAATACAGCACGCAGTGCTCTAGATAATCAGGTAGAGAAATAGAAACAGTCGGAGTCAGAGTCGGTTCGCGCGTGCGACCGATTGCGTGATTGGCGGCTTCGATCACAATCGAACAGTTCCGGTCTCTCAGCGTGAGGAATTTATTAGGTTAGGTTGATTAGCTGAAAAAGCAAGTCGTGATGGGTAGATTAAAGGTAAAAGTAGACAGATTAGAGAATTAAGGGCAGAGGAATTAGTTCCTGACAAGCCGCGACTGTGATTAAAAATTTGTTTTGTGTACTTGAAGTTAATCTGTTCCTAATAGAATGGAAATGTAAACTTGTACAGTTATAATTCAATAATATATACACGATTTATTTTCATGCTGTTAGACTCTGTACGCAAATGTGTACCATGTACCTATAATTTATTTATAAAATCAAAACTCAAATTTTATATAGTTTTATGCCTTACAAGTGTACACATAATTTCAATTGTTAACTCATTTTCTCAAAATAATAATTCAACGCTCTTATTTATGATGCACGTGAACATTGAAATTTAGAAAATGGAAAAATTTAGATAAAAACTAAAAAAATTGGAAAACAGTCAATTTATTAAAAAGTTCTTCTAACCTCTTAAGAATTCATCCTCGCTTACATTATCGATAGAAAATTTGTGAACTGTTTAAAATAGACAATAGGCCTGTTTTCTTTTTTAAATATTTATATTAAAAAAAAATTTAAAATATTAATTTCTTAAGTTTTTATTTCTTGCAGGGAGATGATGTGGTCGATACGTTATGTCTTGAAAATTAACACTATGCAACAATTAATACACTTTGCTTTGTTTCACAACGATGTATTTTCAACGAAACGGTTTCAACCATTCGACATTTCGGTCAACGTCAGGAACATTTAAGGGTTACCAGGCGTCGGGCAAAGTCCGGACTAGATACACTGAGAAAAATATAATTAAGGGAACTAAAATTGTATTAATTCACAAATTACCTACATTCTTAAGAATATTGATGTATATATAATAAAAAATCTTTTGTGGCCAGCACAACACCTTTCACCACTTTCGTTTTTTTGCTATATAAGTATAGGACGCGAGCAGTCATGTGATTTCGTTGGCCTGGACAAGTAGATATGGGGGCCCATATCAGAATGATATTTAGTAATTAGATAGATGTCAAATGTCAGAATTTTTCATTCAAAATATCAAGATTTTCTAAGTTCACGTGGTTGATTTGTCACTGTGGAGTTTGGAATTTACTTGTTGAGGAAAATAAACCACATGGAATAGGAAAATCACGAAATTTAGAATGAAAAATTATGATATTTGACATCTATGCCCATAATTACTATCCTTCTCACACTTACACTTAATCAACAATAAAATTATAATGTTTTATTTAAAAATTTAATCTGAAGTTTTTTCTAATATTTTGGCATCACAAATCTAGCAGTTATAACAATATACTCTTTAGAAATACATTTGAAGTAGGAATGACGAATTCCGATAATATACCCGTTATCCTTTAAGTACAATATATCTTGATTGCAAGCTTCTTGCATATTTCTTGTCTTGCATGATATTGCGTAGGGTTACAATTAGAGTATGTACACGCTAAGAACAAGCCGGTTGTATCATTATTCGGTTCTGCTGACCACACCTCCAAGGAAATGTTCAGCGACGTGCACAACATTACTTGTTCTATTCTACATACAAAAGTTTTTTTTTTTTAATAATTGAATGTTTACTTAGGCTACTTATTTTGTTGTTAATACAAATTAATATTTTTAATTAAATATGGATTTTTCATTAAATCACCATTAAATACAATGAAAAATTACTACAATGTAATATTTTTAAATTAACGACCCAATTACGGAGCGTAATTAGCTTCCAGTTTTAAACAAAACTGACGAGCCTATGAATTCGGACGGTACCCAATCATAAACCTCAAAGTAACTCTCTTCCTGTCGCACACCTGACTATTGATGACGCAGTAAGCTTGTTCTTTCGTGTATGCACCCTACTTAATCATTAAAAAATATTTTGTATTTTTCTTTCTAACACCCATTATAAAAAAAAACTATATTAATATGTTGATATATTTGAATTATTATATAACATTATAGGAAATGGAACCCAAGTGTGAAACGGAAGATGAAAAAAGGGGAAATAAAATTTTCTTGTTTAATTCACATTGTTCTATAATTTATTTATTTAAATACCACTGAAGTCTAATGCAAAAGCGTTTAAAAATACCAACGATGTGTGTTGAACTGAAGTTTGTTATACGAAGAATCCTCATTATTTTTTCAGATTCATAGGAACCGCAATACCTGTCCGGAATTTATGTGAGAGATTTATGATTGTGATAGAATTATGTATAAATTCGTATAAACTGCAGCAAATAAGCATTATAATGCCTTGAAATAATATATTTTATTTCAAACTTATTCAAGTAATAAATTTTTATTTAGTTGACTACATTTTTTTAAAAATATTTCTAATCAACTTTTTGCGGAGTACTTACCGTGGGTAACAATCCGAGGTTAAACTTATTGGGAATGATACTCGACATTTATATTATATTCATTGGAAACATAAACAAAAAAATTTCACCCGGATACACTACACATGACAAGATACTATATGTATTACACTATATTAAACACCTGTTTCGGGTTATTATCTTATGATAAATAATGCAAGTCTAACTGTTATCTTATACATATTTGATTGTTATTTCTCCAACAACTGCATTAAGTGTGACATATGTCTAAGACTGATATGTGTTTTAATTTGAATACTGGAACAGAATGCAGTGGAACTATTAATGACTAGTTCCGCGTACTTACTTCTATAGTTTTGGTCGTAAAACATAATATATGAACGGCAGAGTGGTAAATAATCTGCATTACTGCAATGCGATTAGCTGGCACTGGTGCTGTTGCTGATGCTGGTGTTGGTGCCCTCAACTTGACACACTTCTTTTGCTCGTTATCTGCAGATTGAAAGAGTCCTCCCACATCCTAACACACCCTGTATTCTTTCGCGTTTCCTCGTACTTACAATAATGGCTCTTTCTCTCCGCTATCGAACATCATTATCTTTTATTATTTTCATTCATCTACGTAGGAATTTGTATCGATAGACTTTTTCTCTATGTACACATTCATAAAAAGCAAAATGTTAATAACGTCGATTTAAATATTAATAAAGCATAATGGAAAATATAAAACCATAATAATGTATTGCATTTTAGATACAACAGTTTGTTATACTAACGTGTATGAAATAATACAAATATATACATATTGCAGAATTGTAAACGGTAGATAGATTAAATAAATATTCAATTTTATTTAAAAATTACAAAATTGTAATAATAATTTCTGAAACATTATGTATGTATGTGTGTGTGCGTGTGTGGGTGCGTGCGTGTGTGTGACTATAATTTCGGCCGCGATATCTCCAATGCTTGTTTTCCAAAAAATATAATTTTTATGTATTCCTCTTCCTTACATCCACACGCACACTTGATTAGATTTTGGTTATAATTGGTCCACCGGAAGTACCCTCATTTGAAGATTTTCTTGTAAAAACGCTGTTAAATATTATTTTTTCATATTTAATGTTATTATAAATATTAAAGAATATTCTTATCTATACGAATTGATTGCATATTATATTTAATATTAAATGGATATAGAGTTAAAGAATTATAAAGAAATTAAATTTCATAAATCAACCAGCTAATATATTAAGATTCAAATTGACAGATGTCAGTATCAATGAAAAGTAAATGAATGTCAGGATGTTGAGAGAGAAATGAGTGGAAGAATAAAATAAAAAATAGCGACCCCTAAAGAATGGGAAAATCTAAAGAAGAAGAAGAAGATGTAAATGTCAAGTGCAATTTGCATAGTTTGTTTATGAAATAATTTTACTGGAAATATGGGATCTTTTGCATGAAAATTTATGTATAGGGCGCGAGCAGTCACGTGACTTTGCTGACCTTGGCAAGGAGATATGGGGGCCCGTGTCAAAATGACAGCTATTAATTATGCTCATAACTAACAAATGTCATAATTTTTCATTCAAATTTCATGATTTTCTTATTTCATGTTGTTTATTTGTTATCAGGACTGTAGAATGCAGTTGTCGGGGAAAAAATCATACAATAGCCAAAAAAAAAAAAAATTGAATGAAAAATTATGACATTTGTCAGTTATGGACATAATTAATAGCTGTCATTCTGATACGGGCCCCCAATCTGACTTCCAAGGTCAGCAAAGTCACATTACTGCTCGCGCCCTATGAAATTTGTACATAATACACAGGATTGACGGATGGTAATGTGCTGGCCACATCCAATTTTTTTTTTAAGTTTAAGTTTGACACGAAAAAAAGTTAAACATTTTGTCTCATACTAAAATCAAAATCAGTAATGCATGGCTGCACTCACTTTCAAGTTTTGGCCCGGCTCGAAGCCCGTTCCGATTTTTGTCGAGTCGATCTTCGAGTCCGGCTGGCAATTTTCTTTTTTCGGGCCGAGTCGATCCAAACCTCAAAGCCCAGCCCGTTTGATTCGCTATATACGAATATGTAACTTTAACGTATAATATTTTATTCTTTAGTGCAAAAAAATCGAATGTGCCCAACATACGTAACCTTCCGTCAATTATATGCATTTTAAGTAAATTTAATATGTACAGAAAATTTCTTGCAAAAGATTATATACTAGCAAATCCAATAAAATTACTTATATTTCACTAACATTATGTAAATTGTACTTGACCTTAGTAATAATATAGTATTATTATTATTATTTACAATATTTTAACATCCTAACTGTTTCAGTCCCATGGAGAAGTAGCATAAAATGCAAGATTTATAGTAATTATTCAATGTAATTTTTATCTCTAAATAAATTATATATGAAGAAATAATCAAAGAAACCATATATATAACAAAATATTCTTTATAAATACATATATCAATATAAATATTATCAACACAGCATATTACCCATTGCTGTGCGGATGTTTACCAGGCGTCAACACACGAGCACTCATTGCTGGCGCGGAGAGTGCACAACATGGGTTATTTTTGTGCCATTCAAAATTAAAGGTAATTTTGTTGTCGGTCGTGATCGAATTCGGGTCTCCAAATACGCGACTAATAATTATAACATGAAATTTCATGAAATAGTATTTTTTTTCAAGAAAAACTGTCAAAGATTCAAGTGTAGAGATACTTATTATTATAACCAAAATTTAATCAGCAATATTGATGTAAAAAGAAGAATACGGAAAAAATGTATTTTTTGGAATTGTAACAAAAAAATTTATAATATATACACATTTTTACCTCTCGCTAAGAGAGGTATTGCATTCATGCTAAAAATCGCATATCCAGATTTTATTGAATAAGCACGTTTCAAGGTCCCTACAATCCGATTTTAACATTTTTACGATGATGTCTGTGTGTGTGTGTGTGTGTGGATGTATGTGTGTGTGTGTGTGTGTGTGTGTGTGTGTGTGTGTGTGTGTGTGTGTGTATGTATGTAGGATGTTGGAAGGACGATTACTCAAAAACTATAAGACTTAAAAATTGTTTAACTACGTATTTTCCAATCGGACATTCATGGGAAGATCTGAAAAGGTTTTGGTAACAACTGGAAAACCGGAAGTAGAAGATTCTTGAAAAAAAATCTTCCAAATATTATTTTTTGAAATTTTTTCGTGATAATATTAAAGAAAATTAAATTCTCTATCTGATACATTTAAATATTTTATTATATATTCTATAGATTTAGAGATAAAAGAAATATAATATATAAAATAATCTGTTGTAATAAATTTTACAGCCGAAAGAATGCCATGGAAAATAGTTGATAATTTAAATTGTTTGTAACTGACAGATAAATGTCAGTGTCAGAAATTCGTAGATATTACTAAAGAGTTTTTCTGGGAAGTGCATACATTATATTATTTCTTAATGTATTAATAGTTAAATATTTAAAATTATAGATCTATTACATATATCCTTCAAAAATACTGTCAATCCTGACAATGAATTGGAAACATTTCGAAAAAATAGAAGAGGACAAAATTTCTTCATAAAATAAATTTAAAATTAAACAATCTAAATATAAGGAATAGATATATGTAAGTAGAATTTTTGTTGTAGAATGTAGGTATACAAGAAATGTTAAATACAATAGGGCGCCTTGACAAGCAGATATGGGGACTCATGTCAGAATGATAGCTAGTAATTATGTATATAGATGTAAATATCATAATTTCTCTTTCTAAATTTAGTGATTTTCGAATTCCATATGGTTTATTTTCCTCGACAAGTAAATTCCACACTCCTGGTGACAAATTAACTACGTGTATTTAGAAAATCTTGAAATTCTAAATGAAACATAATGACTAATTATCATTCTGAAACGGGCCCCCACATCTGCTTGTCAAGGCCAAGAATGTAACATGACTGTTCGCGCCCTATACTTATGTAACCAAAAAAGGAAGTGGCGAGAGGTATTGTGCTGGCCACAACAGATTTTTTTGTAATTATTTTCGATGCAGCATCTGAACTTACTTTTCCAATAAACTATTCTTTTTTCATTATATCACAAAAACAAAATTACATATAAATATAAATATATAGTCCAGGGAGTTTACGATTTAACATAAAAAATGCAATAAAAGCTTTATTACGAAATCCTGTGCAGAAAAATTCGCAAATTAACATACCCAAATTTTTCGGAAATCGGATCTCGGCAACACTGCTTCATTTTTGATACACCTCTCACCTTTATTCAAATTCATAAATACTTGTGAAATTTAGTAACATACTTTATATTATATACATAAGAAGTTTGAAAATATATTAAATATTTAAAATATAGATATATTTTTATTGGTTCCTACAGAGTTCCTTTATTTTTGTTCGGTATTGTATACGAGCCAAGACTCATAATAATAGTTTGGTCGGCTTATATTTTCAAAAAATTACAAAACATGAACCAATATGGTAAGAAATATCTATAATTTTTTTTCGACTACTTACTATAAATATAGACATAAAACTTAGAAACAGTGTCTTATAATTAAAGCTGTTATTACTAATAAAGGCGTTGTAACTGTTGAAATAAATCTACATGTCGTCCATTCATGATTTATATTATTTAAAAAATGTAATACAAAGTTGTTGGTAGATATATATTTTAAGCATTTAACAGCAGGGAATTTCAAAAGAAGTTAATGAAACATTGGTTTACTAGATAAAATTAATTCACATTATAAACTAAGAATATTAAATGAAACAAAACTCCAATATTTCAAAAAGACATAATGACTAAAAGTACAAGTAAAATTCTTGTACATATTAAAATATTATTTCAGTTCCGCCTTTCTTTTTTAAAAATATCTTGTATATTTCTTTTACAATGAAATAAATCTTCTTCTACAATGAAACAGGTTAACATCTTGTATACGAAATATTAGTTAGGTATGTCAACTTTTTTGCTTTCAATTTTGATAAATCTATAATCAAAGCAAACCTGTTACTTGTGTATTGTGTTGGGTGGAATTTCGCTTTAGAAATATTTCTACATTTGACATGTACCGTTTCACATTATGCAAAATCTAATCCCATTGAATCGAATTGCCAGAGATAAATATAAATAACGATTACAGCGAAGTCGGGTAGGATTTCTCGATGTAGTTCTGGTTCTCGCGAGCAAGATGGCGCCGTGAAATATGACGGCGCAGTGTTTTGTTTCTTCGTGATTAGCGCCCACGCCAACTTGACGCAGAGCAAGTCGGCTTTTTATTTTTGGGAACTCGCGCGCTATAAATTATGGAATTATTTTTTGTCCGTGTTTATTATATGTTATAACGTTGAAAGTACATGATATCGTCACTTGCCAGGTGTAATTTTTATTTGAGTGCTTGTTGGGAAAGTTTTCAGTAAATCTGATAAATTGTTGCGTTGTTTATTTGAGATAGAATGTTTTGTGATTTTATGTTCTGCTGAGAGTTCTCAAAGGTCACTAGCTTAAAGTTACATTATTTTTTTTATTGGTTGATCGGCGCACCTTTTAACTCATTCACTTCCTTTTTATAGTTTGCAAGTTGCAAGACACTGTCATAGATAATTTCGTACGCATAATGTTAGAAATATGATTAAATAATAATAATTAATGTGAATAATAATTTTACCTGTTGCTCGAAGATATTTGCGCTGAGCCCGTCCGAATTTTTATGATTAGTATCTTACATGAAAGTAAATTTATCCTCTACATTTCTATTATCCTCTTTGACCGCAAGGAATAGTAATTTTACATTTTTTTTGTAAATATACTTTCTCTAACACTACTATGGATATCACACATTCTGTCAAACTGTTACAGATTAATATACAGTAACAGGCAATCACAAATTAATTTTTCAATTGGCCCATTTAAAAAACTTAAGAAACCGCTATTGTTTTCAAAATCAAGCCGGCTTTGCTTGGCGCGTTGTTTTTTTGATATTGTCAACTCAACTGCTTCAACTGTCAGATTATAAAAGAAATGATGACAAAATTTAATTAAACGCATTGTTTTACGCTTTTTGAAGTTTTTTAAAGGGTAAGTTAAACAACAAATTATTACTTTTGTAATATATCAATAATATTTTATTATTTTTAGCAGAGATGCCAAGCGATGAAGAAAATATTTTTTTAAATACTTTTAGAGAAAGTATAGTCTAAACTCCACATAAAACGTAAAAAGTCTATTAAACAACAATAACCTGTGTGTAGCATTACATGTTCTTTGTAATATCTAAACATAAGCAGGTATTCATTGGATTATTTCATTGACAATTAGATCTTTTCTGTAACAGTGCAATTCTAAGTGATCCTTCCCAACTGCCGACTGATCCAACGATCATTTTTAGTGTCAACTGATTCAACTTATATCTTTGCCTTTGACCGCCGAACAATAAGTACAGCAGAGCTTATTCACAGAATTAAAATATTTATTTAAACTTATCTTTTTTTAGAAAGAATAGAAATATGGTTATAACAAATAATAAATAAAAATAAATAAATATTTCATCACGGCATATTACCCATTGCTGGGTGTGCCAATCTGCTTTATACAGATATCGGTAATGATGGAATATTTGTACCGTGCGGGCGCTTACCAGGCGTCACCTCACAGACACCCATAGCTGGCGTGGAGAGTGCACCACAGGGGTCAATTTTGTGCCATTAAAATTCGATGTAATTTTTAGCGTCGGTCGGGATCGAACCCGGGTCCCCAGATACACGACCAGACACTTACTAGTATACTCGTACATATTGTTAATTTTCAGTAAATATTTAGATATTTTTATAAACGTAACCTAAGCTTACAGCTCTAACCGTTATAAATATATTAAAGTTTAAAATTTATAAGATACAAATATTTTGTATTCAACTATTAAAAAAAACTGATGGCCAACACATTACATTCCGTCAAGTTTATGTATTTTATACAAATTCCATTCAGGTAGTTCCTTGGAAAAGATTCTATATTTCCAGTAAAATTATAACACGAACTTATTTTTTAGCTTTTCCGCTTCATTAGGGGTCGCTATTTTTGTTTTTCTTTTTCCACTCATTTCTATATTACGCGTCATCCTCATTCAAGTTTTCCGTAAAACAGTCCTTCCGTCTAATCTTTGGTCGTCCTCTGTTTCCCTTGTATCTTTATAGAAACTTCTATCATTCGAGCAATTTCACTTATACTTTTATTCCTTATCATGTCCTTATATGTCAATTAGAATTATTTGATTATATCATTAGTTTCCATGCTTATATGGTTATAACATAGCTGGCTGATTCATGAAATTTTAATCTCTTTGTAATTGTTCAACTCTATATCTATTGAATATGAAGAAAAAAGTGAAATCACACTGTACAGAGAATAAAAAAATCTTTAAAATTCATAAAATGTCAAAAAATTATATGTAATTGCAATTTTTTGAAGAAAAACTGTTAAGGACTGCATATAAGGGCACATCCAATTGAGCAATTACTCGGAGCGTATACAAACGTAGGTAAACTTTGTGTAGTGCAAGGAACTTGTCAAAACTTTAGAGCTATCATAACGAAACAATTGTTTGGAAACTATTATGTTGTATATGTCGTCGGACAGTAGCAACAGAGATGAAATTATTCACCAAAATTTAAAATTATTCCTTAGCAGACCATTTAAATATAATCCAAGGAATTGAATTTTTTTTTTCATTAATAAAATTTTTGTGCAATAAATATTTTGCACTTTATGTTTATGTACATTAACCACATGATTGAAATTGATCTAAACACAACCCAACTGGGAAAATTACCCACAATAATTGCTTGCTCTTTCTTTCTCCTCCTTTTTACTTGGACTAAGAAAATCATGATCTAAGCAGAGATGAGCAATGATCGATTGAGACCGAACAAAAGTAATGATTTCTGACAAACGAACGCGGATTGCCGCATGGATTAGAAAGAGTAACAAAGGGACAGGCCTAATGACAAGTGTCGGTATGCAATCTTACATAAACATTTCCTACCAGTGGGGTGGAAAAGTGAATTGTCATTTCGCCCCCATGAGATTGTCATTACAGTGGGGAATAAGGAATAAGGTATGTCCCACCCAACCTCTAAAAAGTTAGGAATCAACATATTACTTTAATGATTGACAATAAAATAATAAAGGCTATTGAACAAAGAATTAAACATAAGCAAAGAAATAAAAAAATTAAAGAAAAATATACAAGTATATCTACTAAGAAAAAAATCTAGTTTTGATTTACTTGTGGCAACATTTCTTGATAAATATTGTGATATATCTGTAGCATATGTGCAAAATAGCTGTGCGTTATTTATGTTCGCGTCACAGTGCTCTAAATGCGGCTGAAAAGAGCCAGAGCGGAGCAGAATCTTTCTGCCCGTTCCATTATGCTGGGCGGTAATGTAATATGGCACGTAGGTCTCGCCGGTGTCTAGTACAGTACAGTTAGACGATGATGTATTCATTCGTCCGCCTAATGCCCTCGCATTATGCCCGCGTATATCACTGCATGACCCACTAACACAAGAAGAAGATAAAATTTATACCTACCACACTGATTGATTTGAAGCAAAACAAATAGCATTGGTTTATAACGTATTGTATGCAATTGATATTCATTATTATTGCTCGACTTTTTTGCTCTATTAGTTATCATTAATACAAGTAGGCGGAACTCATACACACATATTTAAAGAACAGTTATAATACAAATCTACTTACATTAGAATTATACAATTTATATAAATACTTCCAAACTAGATCATTAAAAATTCTATTCATATAAGTTTTTGTTTATTCATAGAAAGATTTCGATACCTATAAGTTTGAATGTATGTGAATATGTTAATTACCAACAAATATAAAAAATTCACCAAACATTTACCTTTGTTTTATGTATATATCTAATTTCTAACGTGCCGATTTAAACTAAAATATTTTTTTTCTATTTCGGTGTTCTTATGTTTCTATAAACGCACTGTTTTGTACTGCAAACACGACGTTTAGAAGATCTATAAGCGTACTATTTTTGGCGCCTTTTATGTTCTCTAGTTGGTAGTTATGCTTTCATAACTGACAGATGACAGGTAACCTCAAAATGGTAAATTGTTGATAATATTTCAACATATTACTTTTAATTATGGATTTTTATACTTTCTTTAGGTGATAGGACTAGAAAGAAATATAATATTAATTTTACAACCAGAATCAGACCTTGAATCATAAATACAATACACCTTGCAATACACTAATTAATCAATAGATGAACAAAATATGAAATTTCAATTGTTAGCGGGAAGCGTTACCAACATAAACATAACTAACAAAAAATACCTAGTCATAATTTGACGTCGCAATTTAAATAAATTTAATCGTAAAATTACCTCAATAGAAAAAATAGTATAAAAAACACGTATCATAAGGCCTGTTGACGCACTCGTCCTTTGTAAAACTCGCCTAGCGGCTCGTTTTCCAAACTTGGACTCGTACGTTAACAGATTGCCTTATGATACTTGTGTTTTAATGTACTATTATGTCATACTGCTTTCTAAAGCAATGTTTTCTGAACGATTTATAAAACAAAAAGTGAAACATTAAAGTCCTAGAACTTTAAAATATCATTTTAGAGTTCTAATACTTTCAAATTTTTATCTTTATACTGAATCCTTTATTTATGCGGCATTAAATTGTTCTTTACCTCAGCAACTCAATCCAAAATATTTCGAGGAATGTATTTAATCTGTCAAAATTTTCGAACAATTGTGTCTTAGCCTACTTATACAAAACTCATACTGCTACGAATTGCTGCATATTTTTTTAACAATTTAAACTAGAAACCTGTGGTGGAAGTACGCCATGTAGAATTCTATAGTAGAATAGACGCGAAAGCGATTCTACAAATAGAAACAGACGTAGCATGTGAAATAGAATTCTACAGTAGAGTTTAACTTCGTGAATCTTCGTTAATGTATTAACCATTATGCAAATATAATGTATTTTGTGTATTATATGACTAAAAAATTTGACAGATCACTAACAGATGACATATGACAGATAGTACCGGTGCTTTGATAGTGTGGTAAGTTTTGTATAAAATTTGTTGTTTCTTCTTTCAGAAATGAAATTATATACATATTTTATTTCAGTAAAAATAATAACGCGTTATGTTGCCTGTTCAACTATATGCTGCACATCATTTATTAGAAGAGGAAAGGCAAAATGTAATTTTTCGACAAAATGTTCAAAGAAGAGTTTTAAGAGAAGCTAGTGATCCATTTAGTATAAATGAAACTTTATTCATAGATACATAAGACTGACAAAAGATATGGTGAATTTTTTGTATGATCGGCTAAGTCCATACATGGCAAGTTCATTGCATCCAAATGCAGTTTCTCCATTATTAAGATCACATGACATTAAAAATCACTTCGAAGTGCAATCAAATAAAAAATCACAGAACATACACAATGTTAAAAATTAAGAAGAAAGAGATGGAATATATTTGCTTACATTTATATGACAGAGAGAAACAATTAATGCGACAGCTTCTTTTTCGCGTAACGAAGCGATACTACAAGTGGTGCTCGGGGAGAAGGGAATCATTGCGTATTGACGGCGTGCTGCCAAATTTGCGATAATGTGACGTCACTAATAGAATTCTATACGGCATACTCCCACCACTGGACCCCGATTCTAATTCAACTTTTCGACGTGAAATAATTTTAATCGTCGAAAAGCTACACGCAGCCATCTATGAGTTGAGTCAGATACTAAAACTAATTTACCGACATGGAATCGTTTGCGTCGAATTCTTTTCGACGCTAAATTTCGCGTCGAATTCTTTTTTCACGTCAAATAGTTTGACATTTCACATTTCAAGTTAGTTTTGTTCATGATTTTGATGCAGATTTGGAGGTTAATATTATTTTCAATAGCACTGTAGACAATTTGTAAATAAAATACTTTATTTTTTATGTATGATTTAGCTATAGCGTGGTTTTATATGCATCATTTATTAATTAGAACTAGAAGAAGAAGAGTGGCGAAATGCAGGCAGAATTTTTGCCACTTATATGTAGATTTTGTAGCACCGTCCAAATTATTTAAAATATTTGTTAATTCTTCCCACAAAATTTTGGCCATTTTGCGCCCATTTGCCCCCAAAAAATTCAATAATTGTATTTTTTTGTTGTTTTGTGACCCTTTCCAAATATGTTCGATCCATTATAAAAAATTAAAAACGCTTACACAAACAACACAACTTGTCTAGCTAAAGGCTGAAGGGAAAATGATTTCATCTTTAAGATTTCATGGCCATCTAAGGGTGAAGGGTGACCATAAAACTCGCTTTCGGTTCATCCAGGCTATTTCTAAGTAAGGATGGTTGGGATTTTCTGAGGAAATTTTAATGTGTAGACAACCGTTTCTCATTTTCGTCATATGAAACATTTTTACCTTTTTTACTGCATTTTAATGGTATTCAAAATAAATTTTCTCCCGTTAATTTGCAATTTTTTATTGAATCGAAGAATGCAACTTGATTTCAAACTTAATACTTACCCGGCAAAAGTAAATTTTATTGATACCAACAATAAATGACAAAAAATCCCTACAGTGAAGGTGATGAGAGCGTTAATTTCCCTAGATATATTTAATCGTCGAAAAGTTTAAAATTGGCGCTATGATTTTAGTTTCACTATGCGCCACTAGACTTCGTTCAGCGCCACTATCTTTTCGACATGAGTTCGCGTCGAAAACAATTAGAATCGAGGCCCAGTATGACATAAAATTATGTAAGTACCTCAGAAGAAAAGTGTCTTTAAGGTATTCACAAAACATTCCAGCCTCGGCTGCCCGCCTCGGCCGTAAACAACTTACTCATACCTTAAAGATTCACTTTTCGTCCTAGATACATAATAGTTATTTATGCAACAAAAGTGTAAACACAATCTTTATGACATGAGGTCACGTATTTCGTGAGGAGGCTTGCCGAGTCACGAAAAATATTGACCGAATGTCATAAAGATTGTTTATACTTGAGTTGCATAATTTTCTTTATATGACCTTAAATAAAATTCCTGGAACAAATCAGAAATTTGACAGCCGAGCAGACGACAATTTTAACACCAAGTACCGAGTTCACATTTAACAGATGACAAATCTGAAGTTGAATACTGCAGTTCTGTCATTATTACCAACATGCATGTATAGAAAAAACTAAATTTAGATAAGAAAAATTAAATCCAAACGTGTATTGATGGTGGTAGCTCAATAATGTGTAAATAAAATACGAAAATCGTTTACTTTACACATTGTCTGCAGTGTAAAGTATTTACTTTACACATCGGAGTATAAAAAATACTATTATGAGTTCGATTTTGCTAAGAGTAGAATCTAACCTTTTCAATTCAAACAGAACGTTATATTTTTATTCTTTAATAAATGGGGCCCCTGCATTATTTAATTCTGTGACACCTCATCTAGATTTAAAGCAATGACATTTTGTTTTCTAACAGGGGACTTCGCTAATAATTGGAATCACATAAATTTATTAATTTCAATATTTATAAAAATATATACAAACCCAAACCTATAATATTTCGGCCGGTTTACATTTTCAACAAACAAATTATAAAACCTACGCAAATGGTGAGATATTTCTACTACTACAGACTATCCATTTCAATTCCCATGAGTAAAGATGATGAAACTCTCATGAAAAATATTGTTTCAATGCCACTGGTTTGCCAGCGGTGACAATTTCAACAAAATAGTTTAAAACTCACTGATCAGTTATTTCATATTATATAAATAATTAAATATATCATCACAGCATATTACCCATTGCTGGGTGTGCCAATCTGCTATGTACACAGATATCGGTAATGATGAAATATTTGTACCATGCGGGCGCTTACCAGGCTTCAACTCACGGGCACTCAATTCTGGCGTGGAGAGTACACCATAGGGGTCAATTTAGTGCCATTAAAATTGGAAATAATTTTTGGCGTCGGTCGGGATCGAACCCGGGTCCCCAGATTTGCGACCAGACATTCAGGCACACGGCCACGAGACCCCATATTATATATTGTATATATTTTTGTAAATATTAATATTGAGTTAATAGAGGAATAAAATTGATAGTTGAAGGAACTTCTGTATAAATACAAAATTTATATACAAATTATTTTAAAACAATATTTGTTAGCATATATTTGTATAAAATTGCAGCAATAATGTAATTGCAATAAAATAAAATAAATATAGCAAAACCACTTTTATAAAAAGAAAACCTACACAGTACATTTAAATCCGAGATAAGGAATCAATTCCCACTTCTTAATTTGTACTCCCGGGTTTAGAATATAGACATAATGGTAGATATTTATTAGGTTATGAATATTTATGCTGATTGCAGCGGTAGAGGTGTGTGGCTCATTAACCACATCTCCAGCTAGCTACTGCACTGCGGCCAGTTTGTTGAGGCTACTGCCATTACCTTTGCCTTGCCATCCAACCACAACCACAACCACTTGTCCGCTTGCGTTTCCTTGTTGTAGGAGATAATTCATGATTATTACGATCGTGACTTTATGATCGCTTGATTATGCATACGTGGTTTTATCTCTAATATAATTGCAAACTTATGTTAGGAGTAATGCATACACATTTATTACAGGATATTTTTCAGCAGCTACTGAATCAGAGGAAAGTAATTGACGTGATTTAAAACAGATGATAGAGGTAGCAATTATTGTTTAAGTGAGAATTTGTTTGTTTTGTTCAAAGTGCAGCTACTGGCTATACTAATAGATAGATATAATAATTAGTATTATTTTGCATGTATCTACTTGATATATTTATTTGCTTTATAATATTAGTAATTGTCAGCCTACAGGTTTAAAAAGAAATACAGCTTCTAGCAAGTATTAATCCACTTAAATAAAATACGAGAATATACAGTTAATCTCGTACAATTACATTATTTAAAATAAATGTACTCAGAAAACCTGTATGCCGACATACATTCCGATTACCAGGATCTGCAAATATCCTGTTCTTCGGATATCCGATATTTGGATATCGAAGCAATTTAAGTTTCAAATTTGACTTCGTATCTAGATCCAATTATTGCAATCGGATTTTAATCTTAATTTTGAATCCAAATCTTCATTTCAGGTCCGATAGCAAGTATTTTTAGCCCGCTGGAATTGAGTTCAAATTCAGACCGTTTGAAATGGACAAGATTCCTTAATTTCAAGATTCTATAGTATCCGACCAAACTACAGTTGAAGATGAAACAATTGCCAATGTTCAATACTTTAATACATTATTTTAAAATATTTTTAAATAGATAAAGTAGCGTGCAAAATTATTGAGCTAAACTTATATATTTACATATTACGCTACTGTTAGATATGTTAATTACACAATCATTAGTATATGTGGCAAGTTTTAAAATTTATTTTCAATGTACTTTATAGCAAAAACGAATTTGTCCGTGTTCAAAACTATAGAGCTAAGTTGTTACGAGTTTATATACTTTATTTATATTTATCATCAAATTCCCAATTTAATTGATTGACCGTTTTACATATCGTTGCCAAATTTTGTTCTTTCAGCTTCCGGACGTGTAGAAGTATAGTTGGAGTTCAAAATTATACATAGTTTTTTACCTCCCGCTACTCTTGGTAAGGGAGGTATAGGGATCGTGCTAACTAACCTCACATTTTTAGCCAAAAATGCATAATTTTTAACCTAGGTTTGAGAGGCATTTAACTGGAAATTTATCCAATTTTATACCGGAAATATACAAATAAACTCTATAAAGTTCATTTTTGCAAGAATAAACACTTTATTTTTAACAGAAATTGGAACATTGAACCATTTTCAACCTCATATATTTCGCCGAAAATAAACATAACTACTGAACTATTTCAAAGAGCTTAGAAGTTGACAATAATTATTTCCCCTAACTTTATACAGTGTGCAAGGATCACACAAGAGTTGTGTTTAGGTTTAGTGCGAGCTTGTGTTCAATAAAATTGAAGCAATTGTTTTTCTTGTGGGGTGTACAAACTTTCCTGAAATGGTAAAAGTCAAATTACACCTAAGCTTTATATTTGGATATTTTCTATAATTTGAAATTCATTCTATAAGCAAGTTTTCTCCATTTCTTCTAAATGTTCGAGGTTTTTCCAATTCATTAACGGGATTAGCCGTATTTCTGAAGGGTTCATGTAATATACTTATAATTTTAAATATATAATTAATAATACAATAGGAAATATTAAATATCGTTCCCAGTAAAAGCTTTCAGTGCTATCTCTGAAATTTTGACATTAGTGACATTTAATTGTCAATTACAGACATTTTAATTTCTCAAGTAGTTACCATGGAGATATTTGGGCTGTGAGTAGGCTGTGAGATTTACTACAACAGATTATTTAATAGATTATATATCTATATCTTTAAATCTATAGAAGGTATATTTTTTTTAAATGTGTCGGATAGAGAATTTTAGTTTTTAAAATTTGTAATAACATAAATTTTCAAAAACTAATATTTAGAAGATTTTTGTTAAAATACTACTACTTCCGGTTGTCCAATTGCTACCAGAACCTATTCAACTCTTCCCATTATTATTAGATTGAGGAAACCGTAGTTACACAGGTCTTTAGTCTTATAGACTTTGAGAAATCGTACCTTCAACAATGTCACACACACACACACACATCCACACACACACACAGACATCAACGTAAAAACGTTATCGGATTCTAGGGACCTTAAAACGTGCTTATTCACTAAAATCTGGATATGCGATTTTTAGCATGATTCCAATACCTTTCTTAGCGAGAGGTAAAAATGTATTTACTTGCTATCATTAATATTTATATGGTGTAATGCTAACAGCCTCAATTTTTTGTGTTCACGATTTCAAGATTCTACTGAATGTTCGTTTCTTAACTTTAATTTTTACTGTATAATACTGCAGTTTTAACGTTGCTGCAATACAGTTACAAAAACCGTAAAATTATGCATCTAAAATTTAAAATTAAATCGTCCCATAATTGGTTTCACCAGTTTAAACTGCGCATGTCCATTAAATTTCATAATACTGACATGAAAATGTTTAGCATTAAACATTTGGCATGGGCTTTTTAGATGTGCGTGCATAAAGACTGTGCCATAAAATTCACTTATGAAACATGCTGAAAATTTTTGATACATTGACTTTAGTACTAATGCCGTTCTTATGAAACGAACACACATCTAGTAATTTGTCTGTAATTGCTAGATCAAATGCATACTAAAATATAACGCGGCGATTTGTATTCCCAGTGGTGAAGAAAAATTATAAATTACAATTTGTGATAGGTCCTCAAAGTTTCTAGGCCATAGGTATCTAGTTAGGGTGACCGTAATTGAATATTTGAAAAAGAGGACGCCGAGCGAAACGAGGCAAAAACCACGGAAGGCGAATTTTTTTTCGAAAAAAGGAGCGATGTTATTAACAGAAATACTATAGATATTGGTATAAAAATATAAATACTTAGATAGGTGCAGTTACAAAACAAATCTGAAAAAAAAACAACTTTACTGATTAATTAAATAAAATAGAGACATTATATTTTGATTAAAAATATAACAATTTATTAACACTACAAAAAAAAATCAACACTTCATTTGGTATAATGATGACAATCCGACCAAAGGCGGATAAATAAAATATTTTGATAGTTCTGAGTTTATTTTTTTAAATCCTCAATTTGTTTTAGAAAAATTGTAGAAATCTTTAAATGAATATTGTTTATAATTAAATTGAATCATTTATATAATTTTAATTGTTGATATATTTAATCTATTTCTTTCATCTTCCACTGGTATTCACTAGTGAAAACACCCTTTCAATGTTAGCGTTGTGACCAGGAGTAGGAAAAATAATTCACATATTTAATGAATATATGTCAAATATAACATATTAATATATAATATATGTATTTTGGATTGCATTAAAAATGGAAAAAAAGATAGCAGAACAGGACCTTTACCCCCAAAAAAGGACATATCCGGTGGAAAGAGGACGTCTGGTAACCCTATACCTTATCAGTACCTCTAGTCTATATTCTGTTCCTACTAGGAAAGCAATCAACATTAAACCATAAATAAAATTATTAGCACTTCGCTCATTCTGACAAATTCAGTAATGCCGTTTATTTAGTTTTTGTGACAGTGCATAAGATACTACTGCTATTTTATTAGTATAAATATATGTTACAGTAAAAGCATTCAAAATTCAAAACTAAGTCAACTGGTAAGTTTATTAGCAAATGTAAAACCAAATATGTGAAAAATAAGATACTTACAGAAAATTGCGATATTCGTACAATAAATCAAAATAATATATCTGAATTAATAAATAAACTTACGTTACAGCAAAAGTATTGTTAACAACGAGCATAATTTTGAAATGGAATGTCCTAACTTAGTCGAAACAATATGAAATTTTAAAGAGAAGCGTCTTATATTCATCCTTTTCGCATACGCTTGTAGTCTTTGCAAATGAGAGAGATAAAATGTATGCCAATTTGTTAATTCGTTCATGATACAGATGACTTTGATAAGACATCTTTAAAAAAAATTACTGTACTTACAAATATAAAATGAAATTTCTGCCTTAAGCTTTGCTTAGGACAAAATGATCTATTCTTCGTAATGACTGTTCAATTTTCTTCATCATGTATAATTAAGAACACAATTTTCCTCCTTCTAATGAAACTGCCACACCCAAATATAACTATTAGATAGCAATTTATTACATACTTCTTTTCCGTTTTACGTATTCCTACAACTTTCGTATTTTCTCTCCCGCGCTTAATTAGTAATAAAAGGTGATCAATTTGTCTTACACGCATAGATTGCAGTCAGACCTAATTTGAATAAGAATTTGAAACGTGCTTATGAGGCAAATAAATTAACAGGTGAATAGTATGGAACGTCAGCATTCTGTAGATACTATCTTACTCAAGCTCAATGTTAGTCGTGTTGTTAAATCAATTACCTGCCATTATCACTATATGCACGGTACTTAGTGCTTCTGTAGCAACACTGCTATGTTGCATTATTGTTTTCAGCGTTCACTTCATCACGAATTTTTTTAAACGCTAAGGCTATAATTTATTATTGAAAAATATTTAAATATTGCACTTTTTATTTAAATATTATAATTTTATTACTGAGAAATATTTATACATGTAATTTATATGGAAATTTATAATAAATTTAATATTATTTACTAACAAATTGACATATAAGTAAATAGAAATTATAATATGATAATTAATTTATGCTTATATGGTTTTTATTATTATAATTACTAATTTGCATTCTCTTTATTCTTGTGCGAAACTGAAGCATAGGTATATTTTAACAGTGACAGTTTGATTACATAAACAAAGTAAGTTATATATCAAACAATACGGATTTAAACCCGGACCAGTTATTTTGCATAAAGTGTAACAGAACAAATACGATAGTGGGGTGTATTCTGCAAGGAAACTGTTAATTTTAAACAGTGGGTTAAAAATAAACTTGCTGTTAAAATATACTTTTTATTCGGTAACTATCAATTCTGTAAAAATTTTGACATGTTAAAACTGTATATTTCAACGTCTTTCTAATCGATGCATTTAAAATTTTAACATATACACAATAAAATAACAACAGCATTTGATATGTTGTACTTTTAATTGTTGAATATGTAGTAAAAACGAAATAAAATACCGTGGATGACAATTAAAAATATCTAGGTGATATTTTTAGTACAATATATAACTGTTTAACTAAATATTTTACTTAATAACGGTCTCCCATTCCATCGTATTTCATAGATCACAGCTTGATGCCAGTAGGAATATAATTTGAGCAAGATTCACAATTTAAAACACATCTATTTTTGTTAAGTAATATAAAATTATACATGAAAGTGGGAGCTTTCGTAAAACAATTCTTTATTATGTTTTAAATCCAGTTAAAATTGTTTATTCCTGTGCTGTTCATCAAACCATAACGTAGCATATTTTAGATCGCCAATTTTCATGTGTTATGGTTACTAAGTACATCACTTAAGCAAAGACATGTCTTTTTTATGTCATGTTAATCACTTCATTTGGATGTTAAAATATAATTTTTTAAAGCCATGCAAAAATTACCAAACAAAGATTACGTTCTAAAAGTGATTAGTTTTTATTAAGAACGATTTAAATCGTGTTATAGTCAAATAAGTAGGTATGCATGGACTGATGCTCAACTTTTTGCCTTCTCCGCATCCTGTACCTTGCCCTGCGGTGTTGTCGTTTCTTCATAACTTAGTATTTTCAATATGCCCACTGAATTGATAACAGCGTAGAAATATTCAATCCATAACTACATTTTGACAACAGCATGAAAACAGTTTCAATAATTCAAGTCAATACGAGGTGTGTTCAAAAACTATCGCGAATTTTGAATTTTCGCGGGTTACGTATATTCGAATTTCGATCTTTTTGTGGCTTTATGTTGGTACTCATGTCTCTCACTTATGTCGACAAGCTCGGCCATTTTGAATGTTCACTTACTTGTTGACAGCTGCTTTGCTTGCACGTGTTTTGGATCGTCTTCGATTTTTACCTAATGTGCTTATTCGTTAAAAACTGACTATGAATTTTTTGACCAAGACAATATCTTTCTTATCTAAAGGCGACGGAACGTAGAAAAAAATAATTCATTTAAAATTTGTCATTGTCATAAAATGTTTTTATCAAAGAAGTTATTTCATTTCTACTCGTAGAAATGAAATAACTTCAAATTGACAGTTGTCAGTATCAATAAAAAGTAAATTAATGTGGCAGATATGAGGATGTTGAAGTAGATATTGGGGAATACACGGAAAGATACGGTAAGAAAATAACTCTAGTGTTACAAGTTTTTAGAAAGATACAAGAAAGACGATTACATTGGTTTGAACATGTCATGAGGAGAAATGAAGAATTATATTGGAACAAGAATGAATAGTTTAGTAATAGGACGTTAAAGAAACAGAGGAAGACCAAAGATAAGATGGAAGGACTGTATTGCGGAAGATTTGAGAGAAAAGGAACTGAATGAGAACGACATGCAAAAATAGCGATCCCTAACGAATGGGAAAAGCTAAAGAAGAAGAAGATGCCAGTGTCAAGTGTAATTTGAATAGTTTGTTTATGAAATAATTTTACTGGAAATTTAGAATCTTTTGTAAGAAAAATTATGGAATTTATACATTATACACGAGAATGACGGAAGGTATTGTGCTGGCCACAACAGATTTTTTGATATATGTCATCAGTTGCTAAACCTTAAAAATCACGTGAAACCTTTATGGCGTCAAAATAAATTACAAGAAAACTCATGTTAGAAAAAAAAAATGTTATTTTTTTTGCATTATTCGGTCATTTTTTAGCATACTCTACAATGTTATAACGTATTTTATCTTTATCTTTTTATATTAGAATATACTATTTGTTAATTATAATGTAAAATATAATTTTAAAACAACATTCTTTCAAAATACAAACTAATAGAAATTAACAAATATTGAATAAGTTTTTCACTGCGTCAAAATTGAGTACCCAATGATTTATTTATTTGTAGTTATTCTTCTGTCATGAATCTTCCTTTTACTGGCTTGCTTCACTTCACAATCGCAGTCTACAGCACTGTCCTTGAGTGTTTTATTCGTTGGTGAAATTTTTGTGCACCCGAAGTTTGAATTTATTGTCCATAAAATCGAACGATTGCGGTAAAATTTGCATTGTTAGTGCCGTTCAAATGTCTTTGCGTCGTGTGCTTATTCCACATTTATACTGCAGTAAATTTCCTATATTTACTATCAATTACGGTGCCTGACGTTAATATTAGATAAATTATTGAACTGATCTACTGAGCTAAACAAATACTTTAGATCATAAACAAATGTTTTATTGACCAAATAAATGCACTCAATCATGATATATATGAATTTTGAGCCCATAAATAATTGACATAAATTATTGTTTATTCATATTCATGTTTTGCGTTGTTGTAATTAGGTACCTATTTTTTTTATGTAATATTAAATCCAGCACATGGAGTAAGTGGTAATAAAATGCACCTGTTTCTCGATAAATTTTATTTACATGACTTAGCAACGTATACAATATTTACAAACTTTAGTGTGTTTCGAAAAGAATAAATTTTTTGATGGTGTACATTTGCTAATATCTCTTATTTAATATAAAATTTAGTTTAGTAAGGCCCGATCCTATCACCTGTAGTTAAAGTGACTGTTTATTAACAATTAGTTAAGAATTAGACTGAAGGTTAGAAGCGATGCGAACAATAGTCTTAACTTCCAGTTAGCCCTAACGAAAGGGGACAAAAACAATTATTTTGCAACATTTGGTTACCACGAAGTGTCACTTCACCTAGAGGTAGTAGAAGCGGGCCTAATTTTGTCTAATTTAAAGATGGCGTTTAACGTTACGGGCTCCCATTACTATGTAGTATCTAATCTACAGATCTGTATGTTTTGGGCT
Organism: Harpalus rufipes; assembly: GCA_951394225.1. Lineage (NCBI taxonomy): Eukaryota > Metazoa > Arthropoda > Insecta > Coleoptera > Carabidae > Harpalus > Harpalus rufipes. The sequence continues at coordinate 15,113,312 of OX596280.1, forward strand.
ACACTAGTACCTGTAAACAAGTTCCACACATTGCCAGCATATAAGGTCTTTTTATCAGAACAATGGAATTAGTCAATGGTCAGTCGGTTGATATATATAGTGAAGACTAGTAATTATTAATAAATCTTATTAAACGGGATTACCAACTTTTTATCATTATCAAATATCTGAAACAATGAAAAACAAATCTGTTGTGGCCAGCACAATACCTTCCGTCAATCCTGTGTATTATATATAAATTCCATACATAAATTTTCTTGTTAAAGATTCTAAATTTCCAGTAAAATTATTTCATAAACAAACTATGCAAATTGCACTTGACATTGACATCTTCTTCTTCTTTAGCTTTTCCCATTCGTTAGGGGTCGCTTTTTTATTTTCTTCTTCCACTCATTTCTGTTTTGCGTGTCGTTCTCATTCAGTTCCTTTTCTCTCAAGTATTCCGCAATACAGTCCTTCCATCTTTTTTGGTCTTCCTCTGTTTCTTCAACCTTCTATTACTAAGCTATTCATTCTTCTTCCAATATATTCATTTCTCCTCATGACATTTTCAAACCAATGTAATCATCTCTCTTGTATCTTTCTAGAAACTTGTAACACTAGAGTCATTTCCTTACCGTATCTTTCCGTGTCTTCCCCAACATCCACTTCAACATTCTCATCTCTATCATATTCATTTACTTTTTATTGATACTGACATCTGTCAATTTGAATTACCTGAACATATTGACAATTTTCATTGTTAGCATAGCTGGCTGATTTATCAAATTTAATTTCTTTATAATTCTTTAACTCTATATCTATTGAATATGAAGTATAAAATGCAATCAAATCGTATAGAGAATAATATATTCTTTAAGTTATAATAACGTTAAATATCAATAAATCATATTTAACTGTTAAAACTTCAAATGAGGCTACTTCCGGTTCACTAAATATAACTAAAATCTAATCACTTACTCTTCTGGATGTAAACTTGAGGAATACGAAAAAAATATAATTTTTGGAATCGTGGTATTGAAATTATGCGATCCGAAACTTTTGTCACACACACACACACACACACACACACACACACACACACACACACACAAACACACACATACATACATACTGTAACGTTTTTATTTATATGGGTGAAGTGTAAAACATAGACAAATATTATTAACTAAAAGAACACGTTTATTAAGCGGTAAATAAATATTAGAAATATAATTAAAAGATTATAAAAGTAACTAACACTATGATTAACAAATATTAACACTAATTTAAAGACTAAGAATATTATAAGACACTTAAACACTAAGATTATTTATTTAAACACTACTCTTTATGTCACTAATTTATGTTCACTTGTCGACTTGTTTTTATATCACCAACTATTCACTACACTTATTTATATCAGACTTCTTTACTCGTCAGTTCTATAATACAGAATGTGTTCGCTGGCTTTGGCGGTGGGTTATATACCTGGCTAGATTATTCCTAGAACCTACTAGGGCCTTCTAGATAACTTCTAGAGGTAAACAGCGTGAACAATAGATAACCTCACCGTGACCTTATCCTAACACGTTCCAACGTGTGAGTGGCGGGCGAGATTCTGTGGCGCGTAGTAGCGCAGCGGCGGCGGTCGCGGGGTTTACGTTACACTGCCCCCCCCCCCTTAAGACTGTTTCGTCCCGGAACAGTCCGTGATGACGAAATCTGCATGTACTACCCTTGGTGCATTTCGAATTCTTAAAGAAGTGACAGTCGATGGTCCGCTCAACTTCTTTTTCCTGACCGTTAGGGTTAAAGCTGCAGACGAGAATTTCAACGCCAGTGAAACGGAAGAGGATCTCTAACATGTTCCTTACAATCCTCCAATCCAAACCGTCTAGACCACAACCCAACTTCGGTACTGCTAGCTTCAAAATGTCATTCTCCAGTAGATGATCCCTCAAATCGCACAGCGAGTTCCATAGGCTTTGATACGACGGCTTCTGGTACGAGCGTGGTTTTGTAACAAAATAGTAGATGTACCGCTGATGGTCTGAATTGCTATCTCTCAGTCGTAGCGTTTTCCCAACAGATGGACGTTGGTTGGCCAGTTCTTGTAGTCGTCCATATTTCGCCTTAAAGACTGAGGCTATGCCGCGGGACATCTTTAAGTCTTCTGATACGCAGTGGCCGAGGGAATAATCTGAAGACACGGTAAACAGATCTCGATGTTCTTCCTTTATCACGCCGTACCGCGCCTTGCGCCCAAAGGAGTAGTTCTCCATGAAATCTTCAAAAGTCGGTTCTTGAGCTATGATCCGACGAACTGCTGCTCCATTATGGTCTTCGTGGTTGTCTCCAGCAAAAGGGGCTAGCCGATTAAAGTGTACCACCCTCGGCTTCCCGGTAGGTCGTTTCTTAATTCTATATACCACGTCGTTTATTCTTTTGACTACCTCATAGGGGCCCTCCCAATTCTTTTGCAGCTTTGGTGATAACCCGCGGCGCCTTTGTGGGTTGTAAAGCCACACTAAATCCCCAGGTTGATATCCACCTTTTTCGGCTTTGATGTCATACCGGTCTTTCATTCGGTCGCTGGCAGTTTGAATGTTCGTACGGACTTGTTCATGAATGTCATCCATTCTTCTCCGTAAGCCCGTAACGTAATCTTCTCCGGCCAGGTCTTCCCCAGGTTTGCTGCCGAACACTAAGTCGCATGGTAAACGCAACTCACGTCCGAATAAGATGTTCGCAGGAGTTTGCCCTGTCGTTTCATGCACGGATGAACGATAAGCCATCAGGAACAGATGAAGATGTCGGTCCCAGTCTCTTTGGTGGTTGGAGACTACCTTCGACAAATATCGGTTGATCGTTCTGTTCATTCGTTCAACCATGCCATCGGACTGCGGATGTAATGCAGTTGTCCTTGTTTTATTAATTCCTAATATCTTACAGATATTTTGGAAAACGGCAGACTCAAAATTTCTTCCCTGGTCGGAGTGAAGTTCGCGTGGTACCCCGAATCGACATATACATTCTTTAACTAAGGTTTCAGCGACCGTGGTGGCTTCTTGATTGGGTAATGGATAAGCTTCAACCCACTTGGTGAAGTAGTCCATGACAACCACGATATATTTATTTCCGTCGTCACTTTCTGGGAATGGTCCGGCCACATCAATCGCAATGCGCTCAAATGGACTGCCAACGTTGTATTGACGCATTGGAGCTTTTCGTCGTCTATGAGGGCCGTTACTTCCCGCGCAAACCACACATTTCTTGCACCAGTCTTTAGCATCTTCAGTGAAGTTAACCCAGTAAAACCGCTGGCGCAATCTTTCTAGGGTTTTGGTGACTCCAAAATGGCCTCCAGACCCGTCATGGATCTCTTTCAACACGTCTGGTATTCTACTCTTAGGAATGACCAACTGAGCTTTCTTCTCAGTTCCATCAGCATTCTCTACCACACGCTTCAACAGGCCATCCTCAATCACCATGGAGTCCCATTGCGCCCAGTACGCTTTTACACTCTGTGATTGTGGTGCAACGTCTTCCCATATTGGTTTGCATTCTTCTGCTTTCCATTTTAATAAGATTTTCAAAGTCGGGTCATTTTCTTGGTCCTTGCGTAGTCCATCGGGCTGCCAACTATCATCGACTACTGTTGTCCTGGCGACGGTAAACTGTTTCTCTTCAAGTCGACTACAATGTTTGCAGTCATCTTGGCAAGGCCTTCTGGACAATGCATCGGCATTACGATGGCTGGTACCTATCCTGTGTTCGATTTTGAAATCGTATTCCTGTAGTCTTTCTATCCATCTAGCCACCTGACCTTCAGGATTCTTGAATTGTAGCAGCCATTTTAATGCAGCATGGTCAGTTCTAATCAAAAATTTTCTTCCGTACAAATATTTGTAGAAATGTTCCACGGATTTCACGACTGCCAAGAGTTCTTTTCTGGTCACACAGTAATTCCTTTCTGGTTTTGACAAGGTCTTACTAAAGTAGGCAATAACCTTCTCATGCCCATCTTGTATCTGGGAAAGAACGCCACCAATTCCGACGTTGCTGGCATCTGTGTCTAGAATGAATTCTCCTTCAGGTAAAAGATAACTCAAGACGGGTGCGCTTGTCAAAGCATGTTTTAGTTCTTTAAATGCAACTGTGCAATCTGTTTCCCAGATAAATCTTCTTCCTTCTTCAGTAAGCCTTGTCAGTGGCTTGGCTATGTTGGCAAATCCAGGTACATATCGTCGATAATAGGTACACAAACCAAGGAAACTTCTGAGTTCGTGTTTGTCCCTAGGTGCTGGCCAGTCTCTCACAGCCTCTATCTTCTCCTGGTCAACTGCAATACCCTTACCGGAAACCACGTGTCCAAGGTAATGAACTTCTCTTTGAAACAGGTGACACTTCTTCGGGCTAAGTTTCAGGTTAGCCTTCCTCAATCTCTGGAAAACCTCTTCCAAATTCTTCATGTGGTCCTCGAATGTCTTACCTACCACAATAATATCGTCGAGGTACACTAAACAGGTTTTCCAAGATAGCCCAGCTAATACTGTTTCCATGAGTCGTTCAAACGTTGCAGGAGCATTGCAGAGCCCAAACGGCATTACGGTAAATTGCCAAAGTCCTGTCCCAATGGTGAAGGCTGTCTTCTCCTTGTCTTTTGGATCCAAATCCACTTGCCAGTAGCCGCTCTTTAGATCCAAAGTGGAGAACATTTTTGAGCCTGCCAAAGTGTCTAATGTGTCGTCTATTCGAGGTAGCGGGTAGCTATCCTTCTTCGTCACGTTGTTAAGTTGACGATAATCGACGCAAAATCGTGTAGAGCCATCCTTCTTCTTCACTAACACCACTGGTGAAGCCCATGGACTGCTTGAAGGTTCAATCACACCTTCCATCTTCCTGTCCTCGATTATTCTTTCTGCTTCCTCACGCTTCGCCAGTGGTAGTCTTCTTGCTGGTTGACGGATGGGTCTTGCGTCTCCGGTGTCTATTTTATGGTGAACTACATTAGTCCTCCCTTGGGTTTTCTCATCAAATTGGAACACATCTTTAAAATTTCCAATTAGATTCTTTGCCTTTGTTCTCTGGTCGGCGGTCAATTCTTCAAATGATGTTGTCAATTGATTGATTAACGTGTCCGGAACTTTCTGAGATGTATTCCCTTTGGCCTTTACAGTTCGGATAATCGAGGATACTGCCATGCATTCTCCTACAATTGTTCCTCTCTTCAGAACAACAGGATAAAAATTTACGTTCATTATCCGAACTGGTATTACCTGGCTGGCTTTGACCAGTGATTTTCCGACAACAACTCCAGTGCCAGTTTTGGCATCATCATTCTTGGGCTCCAGCATAACGATACTTCCCTCACAGAAACTACCGTCTAAATGTGCCTCCAGGATAGTTTCACTTCGTTCTGGGAGGGTAACGTCTTCAGCCATAAGTACGCGCACAGCCTTGTCATCTCGTGGATTTAACACGAGTTCTTCTTCATTGACCATCATCACCCCCTTCTTCAGGTCAAGTTTAAAACCATGCTTTGTCATTGCGTCCATCCCAAGTATGAATTCATCTTCAACTTCAGCTACCAGCGCACGATGTTTGAATGAGGTTTTTCCGATAGTAATGGTGACATCTACTTCTCCTAACGCGGTAGCTTGTTCTCCCGTTGCTGTGCGTAATCGCCACTTAGTTGGTTGAAGATGCGTCTTGCCAGTTTTCCTTATCAAGTCGGGTCTGATTATAGTTTTTGTCGCACCCGTATCCAGTAGCATTTTCAATGGCCTTCCGTTAATAGAGCCATCCACATAGATGCTATTGGCTTTATGATGAAGAGATGCGACATAACTGATAGATTGTGGAGCTACTAGATTACGGGTCGACAGTTGCCCCTTCGCATCAACCCGATTTAGTTTTCCGACTCCTTTTCTTCCTTTGTCGATTCCGCTTTCTTTTGCATTTTTCTGCAAAGTCTTCGCGGATGACCCAGTTCACCACAGTTCCAACAGCGGAGTTTCTTTCTTCCAGCAAACATTTCGTTTTCAATTCGCCGTAACCTCTCATCTAGGTCTTCTGTGTTTTCATTACTCTCAGCATTAATATTTCGGACTCGCGATTGGTTACGTGAAGCTTGTTTGGCAGCTTCATGCTCCAATGCATATGAGAGTGCGTCAATTAAAGTTTTTGGGCGAGCCAATCGTAGTGCTTGCTGAGTTTCGCTGTCTCGAATCCCGTAAATGAATGATTGAGTGGCCAGGCACTCCAAAACGCTGTCAGGAGCTGTAGGATGTGCGAGATGAACCAAACGAGCTACGTCAACTTCAAATTCTTGAAGACTTTCTTTTGAACTCTGATACCGGTTCCTCAGTTGCGTCTGGTACACCTGCTCCAGATGCGCATTTCCATACCGCATATCCAATCGCTTGACTAGCTGGTCGTAGTCTTCTTGTTCGTCTTCTTTCAGCGTTTGCAGGATGTCGATAGCTTCTCCGCGCAACGAGACAGTCAACGCGGTAGCCTTCTCCTCGGACGTCCAATTATTTGCTTTTGCGGCCGCTTCAAATTGTTTTAAATAATTCGGCCACGAAGACTTCCCATCAAATTCCGGAGTTTTTATGTGCATTTTTGAAGTAGTATCAGGTTTTACTACTTTTCTTCCTTCTATAAGACTTGGCTCAGCCACACCAGGATTCGGAATTGATGACGATGTAATTTTAGTGATTTTTTCTCGTAATTCTTCTATCTTCCTGTCATACTTTTCTTCTAAATTCTTCAGACCTTCTTCAGTATTTTCCATTAATTTTTGTTCTAAATTTCTAGAATTTTCTTCCAATTTTTCTTTTAAACTTCTAGAATTTTCTTCCATCTCCTGTTTTAATTCTTCTTTTAATGTTCGAGAATTTTCTTCTAATTTATTCTCTAATGTTCTACAATTTTCTGCTGCCTTTCTAGAACTTTCTATTAATTTTTCTTCTAATTTACCAAATTCGGATAGGTCAAATAAGTACTCGTCAGCATTTTCACCAGCAGCGATTAATGCTTGCCGCAGACGAGATTGTAGAACGCTTTTCAGTCCTGTCGTATCTAATTCGCGTTCTTCCAGTTCTCTCTTGAGATCACTTACTTTTAATTCACATAATTTTATTTGTTTAGTCGCCATTTTATTTATTTTTATTTATTTACACTTCACAGTTTAAGAACCCCACACCTGACACCAATTGTAACGTTTTTATTTATATGGGTGAAGTGTAAAACATAGACAAATATTATTAACTAAAAGAACACGTTTATTAAACGGTAAATAAATATTAGAAATATAATTAAAAGATTATAAAAGTAACTAACACTATGATTAACAAATATTAACAATAATTTAAAGACTAAGAATATTATAAGACACTTAAACACTAAGATTATTTATTTAAACACTACTCTTTATGTCACTAATTTATGTTCACTTGTCGACTTGTTTTTATATCACCAACTATTCACTACACTTATTTATATCAGACTTCTTTACTCGTCAGTTCTATAATACAGAATGTGTTCGCTGGCTTTGGCGGTGGGTTATATACCTGGCTAGATTATTCCTAGAACCTACTAGGGCCTTCTAGATAACTTCTAGAGGTAAACAGCGTGAACAATAGATAACCTCACCGTGACCTTATCCTAACACGTTCCAACGTGTGAGTGGCGGGCGAGATTCTGTGGCGCGTAGTAGCGCAGCGGCGGCGGTCGCGGGGTTTACGTTACAATACAAACAGACATGATCGTAAAAATGGTAAAATCGTATTTTAGGAACCCTAACCATGCTTATTTACTAAAAACTCATCTTTGATTTTTTTGACCAAAGACAATACCTTCCTTACATAAAGGTGACAGAAGGTAATATATCATCACGGCATATTACCCATTGCTGGATGTGCCAATTTACTTTGTACACAGATATCGGTAATGATAATGATATATTCGTACCGTGCGGATGCTTAGCAGGCGTCACCTCACGGGCACCCATTGCTGGCGTGGAGAGTGCACCACAGAAGTCAATTTTGTGCCATTTAAAATTCGAAATATTTGGCGTCAGTCGGAATCGAACCCGGTGTAGATTCGCGACCAGATACTCAGGCACACGACCACGAGACCCCATAATCCTTTATTTAACCTGAAACAATTTCATTATCAAATCTAAATCAAAAGCAAATTGACGTGGTATCATAATATTCAGACAAATTTTCAATTATTTAACATTTCTCTTTTCCAAAAACATTCTTTGGAAAAAGCATATTATATCAAAAGAAAATGTAAACATTCACACAGTACCTATGATTTATTTTGAATATGAATTTTTAAAATTATTATTCTGACAAAAAAACACTATAAAATGTAATATATAACTATATGTATGTTTGTTCTTTAAGTAAAAAAATTATATTGTATTGTATTATACTGTACTGAACTCTTATGTATCAGGTCATGTCCTCGAAAGCATAATAAACTTATTCTATTCTATAACTATTAAAAATGAATAGATATAATTTCTGCAATATGCAGAATTGTCAGAATTGCCTACCATTAATTTCTAAAATGTTAAGGGCAATTATTTTACTTTACTTACAAGGTAAGTAAGGAGAAAATGGTAGGTACAACACTTCGGGAACAAATAAATAAATATCAGATAGTGATAAACAATGCCACATCAATTAGATCCATTAGACCTTTGTTTGAAGGCCTGGTTGAAAAATAACGTGCACAAAACAGAAGTAAATAATCGAGATTCACACATTCATTGGCTTGTATTATGCGAGCTCTTTTATGGAGCGCGCTTTTTCATTATATTCTTATGCGAAGCGTGTTCGTAAAAGCGCTTTTATTGTCAAAGTTCGGTCATAATATGAACATTTTATTTTGAATGTTGTGGCTCGTATAAAGGTACGTCAAAATTAACTTAATGGGCAACACATATTGTTGGTAAACGAGTTATAAAATTATCTGGAGATTCATCAATAAATATTTGAAAATTTATTATAGATTAAACATTTATGATACTGTAACTCAAATACAAATAAAATCAAATTCAAATTTTTAGATTTGAAGAGCCAGGAGGAAAAGAATGAAATGATACCTACTAATCTACTAATAGATTGAATATGGGGCTTGGAGAAAATTCTGAGTACGTTTATGTTTGCGCATACTAAGCATAGAAGCAAACTGCGTGCGTATGCAAGCAGAGGGACCGCAACAGACATGCACTAACAAGTTGCAAGCGAGCCGTGGTAGAAAGATGTGTAAAAGGCTAATGAATATTTCTTGTTGTGTTAATAATATTGTGAACTATAACCCTTCATCGTTAATAAATAATTAAGTTTCAAATAAATAAATCTGTTGTATGTTCCTCGTGTTTAATAGTGATATATTACATTTTTTGGTGTCGAAACCCGGGAAGATAAGCATAAATAAACACATGTTTGAAACGTTGAATCGAACAAACGGACAGTGGATGTTGTAGATACAATGTACAACAAATTCGTTATGATTATGAAAATTAAACATTTTTTTACTAAAAGTAATATATCAATAATTTCTAATCTTTAGGACGTTAGGAAATATAAATCATTCCTAAATACTATAACAATATGTTGGAAAATGATTACACTTCCATCCCAAGGGTGGAAAATATTTTATGTAGGATTTCCTAGCAACATTGCCAAAGATATCTACGTTGGAGTGGACTAAACAAATTATATCGTAATAATAGAGCTGTCAAAAAATGCGAGTCTGTACTTTTGGGCTTCATCATTTCTCACAATTATTTGAAGAATATGCTTAATTTGATTTGTAAATTCAGCAAATGAAATTAATTTAAATACAATAGTCTACTACATTAACTTAAATCAGACGATTCATGTTGATAATTATTAATTTTAAAAAGGATGATTTTGAATAAAATAGTATACATACCTTGGAGGAAGTTTCATTTATGGTTTGCAATACCAGTTTACCGGGATACCGAACAAAGATTTGACGGTATTTTTTATTCAATATTTGTACTTTCTCAGTACCTGCGCGATCCATTTTTATTTGTGACGTCACTGCGTCGAGGTTAAACTTAATTTGTTCTGTTTAGCGGTGTTTTGGTAAAAGTTTTTTCTTCTGTGCCGAAATGTTGTGCGAGCCGGACATGGAATTTTCTTGTTTCGATATGTCGGTTTTATCCTCTTTAGAGAGATTTTAGTCGCTTCCAGCTCACTTGGAAATGTGTTTCCGCCGAAGGTTCCGGATTTTAAACACAGTATTTGTGTAACAGAGACAATTTTCACTATTAAAGCCGCCCAAGAACTTAGGTAAGCTCTCCACGTGTAACTTACTCACTCACAAACGGTTGTAATTCTTCCGGGACTAATTCTAGTCGATATTTTCAGGCTTTTTACCTCTTGTTCATATTCTTCTATTAGGCATTTTGCATGTTTATTTTCACAATGTTTATGGTGTGTCCTCTGTTGATGTGGCCCAGCTTTCTCTTCCATCTGGTCGTCTGGTTGTCGGCTTACGGTCTCTGCATATTTTAATTAACCTTTCTTCCACAGCTCTGTCGATATGATTCTTCCATTCTTTTCTTCTAATTTTACTATATGTGTGATATTACACTGTCTTTTTCTTGGTTTCTCATTCTATCCATTCATGTTTTTCCAATTATTGATATTAGTGTACTCATTTCGACTGTTCTCATTATTTGTTTTGTTTTTGTTGTGTCTGCTCCATGGTGTTATATATTTTTATTTGAGTCAATTGTCATATAGTAATTGCTTCTCCGCGTTACGTCTCACAGGTAGCTTTATATTCTTGCCCCCTTCATCGCTTGTTGTGTTACTTCTTCGTTTAAATTTTTGTTGCTTGTGACATCAGCTCCTATATACTTAAATATCATAACTTGTTCACTCATTTTCCCTTCGACCTTAAGCTTGCATATGAGTGGCTGTTTGTATATCGATAGTGTCTTTGTTTTATCTGTTGACATTTTCATGTTGTATTTCTTGTCTTCTATGACGAACTTGTAAATCAAACATTGCAAGTCGTTTTCTGACTCTGCTTTTAATATAGCAACGTCCGAATAACACAACACATTTATATTACTTATTCCTAAATTATATCTTGCAGCTTCTTAACATAATTTATTATTTTGTCCATTAGGGCACTGGAAAGTAACGAACTCAGTGAGTCTCTTTGGCTAATGCCTATGTCTGATATTATTTCATTTGTTAGTTCGTTACCAACTCGTATTTTTGTTTTTGTATTTAAATCCTTATTTGTTGGATATCTTTTGGTATTTCTTTTTCTTCATGTATTTCAAGTATATATCTCGTAGCTTCAATCGATCGAAAGCTTTTTTCCAGTCGACGAAGCATAAGAAGTTTGGCTTTGTATAATCGATCGCTTTTTCGACTACTTTTTACGTTTTACAGTTTTACGTTTTTACGTTTTCGTTTTTACGTTTTACCGTTTAGTTACACATTTATGTGTATACTTATATCGGATTTAATGGCACAAAATTGACCCTTGTGGCGCACTCTCCACGCCAGCAATGAGTGCCCGTGAGGTGACGCCTGGTAAGCGCCCGCACGGTACAAATATTCCATCATTACCGATATCTGTATATGAAGCAGATTGGCACACCCAGCAATGGGTAATATGCCGTGATGAAATATTTATTTTTATTTTTATTTTATGCAAGTAGATTAAAATCCTTACCTATGCCGTATTTCTCAACACTCACGTTAATGCACTTGTCTTTTTCGTACTGACAATATTTGCAGTGACAAGTAGCCCTAAATATTATGAGAATATAAGCCCATATGCATACATTGTTCGAGTTTTGGAGCATGGTTATCGCCCATCACCGTCACGCTTCTTCAGCACCTTTCATTTGGCGACATCTGAAAATATGTGTAGTAGGTACCACCAACGCCAATAATCATAGTGGCCTGCTGTCAGAGAACTATGTCCAGAGAAGCATTCTATTTATTTTTTTATATCGTTTCTCGATTTTGTGCATGTTTCAAGTCTAATGTTTATGACAAGTTACTCATATTATCGCTATTTTCATTAATATATATTTGTCTTACTTACCGTATATGTACTGTTACTGTTAATCTAGGCATTTTTCGATGTTTGTATTGTTATATTTTGCGGTATCTACGTTGTTGCGATGAAATGCGGTTTAACCTAAAACGTTTGTTGTTTACATTTGAACAATTGATTCGCGCGCGCTCCGTACTGGCCACTGCAAAGCTAAACGCATAGGCGTGCTTTTATGTTCTTTTTTTTATTTACCATGTATATTATGATTTGAATAATGCCGCGAACTGCGCTAAAGCTATTTTTATGTACTACGTACGATATTAAATGTGGCCTCATCCCGTTCCCGCATCGTGCGTTGAATTAGTTAGTTTAGGGGGCTTGTATTGTTCAACTGGTGCCTAACCCTTAACCACCCTTATCAACCCAGCCCTTCTCCATTGGTCTACTCCGCTCTCAGATCGCTTACACGGGTTACCCATCTCATCTGGGTGTTGTAACAAAAATACAATGAATAAATTCTTCATTCGGAGACTCTACCTTTTAACTATTTTTTTTTAAACTGTGTTGAAATTAAATACCACTTAATCTTACCTACTGCATTAGTTATATTTTTAAAATTTAATTTTTGTGCTGTAAATTCTACCCCATTTTTTCCATCTCAAAAAGTTTATATGCAGTCGTATAAAAAAAGTTCTCTCATTGTGAAAAGTCTTAAAAATATCTGAAACATCTATCTTCATTGTATATATATTCAAAGTGTACGGCTATGATATGAAAGTAAATCACTCTAACACGTCTAATATATATGAATATCTATTTTATCTTTGAGGTTTAATGACGCCAAAAAAATAATATTGCATGTAATATAAATAATGATTTAATATTATATTCATTATTAATTTACATATTTATTATGAATATGTATCATTATAGATAACAGAATGTTGGACCAATATTACTGCTATTATCATAAAACAAAATATACATGTATTTGTTATTTGTGATATAAAAATTATTTTGAATAATTTAATATCAATTTTGTTGTATATAGAGTAAAATAATTTAGGTGGACATGATATTATCTCCCACCTCATAAATTTTATTCATTTCAATAAATATTATTGCAACGTTTATTTCGGTAAAGTGTAAAAATCAGAGAAATAATAATTCAAATAAAAGTTTATTAAACGAGAATTAAATGAGAAAAAGATAATAAAACTAACGAACACCATGAATAAACAAACTTAAACGCTAATTTAAAGACTAAAAATATTATTAAACACTAAGATTACTTATTTATAAAATAAAACAAAGCTCTTTAAGCAGGTCTATTCCTGTTACAAAGTCACGCAACGTACATGTTTGTTTAATCAGCCGCGCTCGCGAAATTACGTCACCGACAGGTTTAGACTTGTTCATCTAGAGCATCGGCCGCACGCCCGTTTCCCCCCTTAAGACTGTTTCGTCCCAGAACATTTCGTGAAGACAAAATCTGCATGTACTCGTATTACCCTTGGATTTTGCTACGAGCGTGGTTTGGTAACCAGGTAGTAGATGTACCCCTGATGTTTTTGTAGTCATCCAAATTTTTTTGTCTTAACGACTGAAGCTATGCCGTGGCCGCTGGATATAATTTAAGTCTTCCGGTATGCAGTGGCCGAGGAAATAATAATATAAAGGCACGGTGAACAGATCTCGGTGTTCTTCTCTCGTCAAGCCATACCGCGCCTTGTGACCAGAGGAATAGTTTTCCATAAAAGCTTCAAAAGTCGGTTCCTGCACCATTATCCGATGAACCGTTGCTCCATGATGGCCTTCATGATTGGCATCGGCGACATGGGCTAGGCGAATAAAATACTCTCGGTTTTCCGCCATTTTCCTAATTCTACTTTATAGGAACCTTCCCAATTTCTTTGCAGCTTGGGTGATAAAACGCGACGCCTTTGTCCACACTAAATCCCCAGGTTGATATATCCACCTTTTTCAGCCTTGATGTCATACTTGTCCCTCATTCAGCCACTAGCAGCTTGGACGTACGTACGGACTTGTTCATGAATGACATACATTGTTCTCCACAAGTTCGTAACGTAATCTTCCCAGGTCTGATCTTCCCTAGGTTTACTGCCGAACACCAAGTTGCATGATAAGCACAACTCACGCCCGAATAAAATATTTGCAGGAGTTTGTCCTGTTGTTTCATTTTTAATATCTTACATATATTTTGGAAAACGGCAGACTCAAAATTTCTTCTCTGGTCGGAGTGAAGTTCACATGGTACCCCAAATCGACATATACCCTACTTGACTAAAAATTAATCGACCCTGGTGGCTTCCTAGTTAGAAAATGGATAGGCTTGAACCTATGTGGTTAAGTAGTCTATGTATTTATTTCCGTTGCCAGTTTCTGGAAATGGTCAGGCCACGTCAGTGTAAGGACTGCCAACGTTGTATTAACACATTGGAGCTCGTCGTCGTCTATGCGGCGCATTAGAATTGTACACTCTCTGAATGTGGTGCAACATAATTCCATACTGGTTTGTTCTCTTTTGCTTTCCATTCCAGTATAAATTTTAAAACCGGGTCATTTTCCTAGTCTTTAGCCTATCGGGTTGCCAATTATCATCGAATACTGTTGTCCTAGCGACGGTGGAATGTTTCTCTTCCAGTTGACTGCAATGCTTGTATTTATTTTGGCATGGTCTTCTAGACAATTTTTGTCGTTACGATCGTTGATGCCTGTTGTAAAGGGTGTTTTTTTAGAGGTATAGAACTTTAAAATGAAGCAAAACACATACAAATTGTGATAATGGTCATGGTATTCGCTTTATTAGACAGATAATTTTATGCCATTGGTATTTAAATATTATTTCGGGCATATGGGCGCTAATAAAGTGCAATCTGGAAGCCCAATTTTTGACTACTTTTTGGAGCAGCTGGGGCGTTTTCGGGCAATAACGCGGCGAATGTTGGCTTCCAAGTTGTCCACCGTCTGTGGTTTATCGGCGTAGACTAGCGACTTTACATATCCCCACAGAAAATAATCTAACCAAAAATGAGCCTCATCGCTGAATAATTTTTTTTCGTGAAAATGAGGATCAAGAGCAATCTTGTTTTCGGCCCATTCACCGAATGTACGACGCACATGATGATCGTGCGGCTTCAATTCTTGCATGAGCTGGATCTTGTAAGCTCGTAAACCAAGATCTTTCCGAAAAATCTTCCATAAAGTGGATGGACACAGCCCCAATTGCTGTGTACGATGGGGAATAGACTAATTCGGGTCCTCTTCAATACTACGCGCCATACCAGCAATAACTTCTTCGGTGCGCACTGTACAAAGTCTCTGCGGATGCGCATTATCAATTAGAGTATGCGTGGTACGAAAACGATCCCTGGTTACTCGAATTACTTGTTCGGATAGACGATTATATCGACCGTAAAATGGACGTAACGCACGGTAAGTTTCGCGAACTGAACCACGATTTTCGAAATAGATTTGCACAATTTGCAAGCGTTGTTCTGGCGTAAGTCTATACTTAGTGAAATGGCAAACCAAACTGAATGCAAAATAAGCTGTCACCTGTCAAATTGACTATCGTTGGAAACAGTGATGCCAATTCGAAAAACAAACCTCTAAAAACAACACCCATTATAATCGATTTTCAAATCGTATTTTTTTTTATTCTGCTTTTTTTTGCAGTTTTCTGCAAAGTCTCTGCGGATGATCCAGTTCACCGCAATTCCAATAGCAGAGTTCCTTTTTTCCAGCAAATACTTTACTTGCAATTCGTTGCATCCTCTCATCTAGATATCAGTGTTTTCATTTTTCTCAGTATCGATATTTCGCACTCGTGATTGGTTACGTGTTAAGTGAGAGTGCGTCAAACTAATGTTTTTGGGCGTACCAATCGCAGTGCTTGCTTAGTTTCGCTGTCTCAAACTCCTTAGATAAACGCTTTGTGTGCCCAAGCACTCCAAAACGCCGTCAGATGCTGTAGGATGTACAAGACGAACCAAACGAGCTAAGTCGGCTTCAAATTCTTGAAAACTGTCTTTTGAACAACGCTGTAGCCTTCTTCGTGGACGTCCTGTTATGTGCTTTCGGAGCCGCTTCAAATTGTTTTAAATAGTTCGGCCACGAAGATTTTCCATCAAATTCCGGTGTCTAATGTGCATTGTTCAACTAGTATCAGGTTTTACTACTTTCCTGTCTTCTAATAAATCTGCCTTAGTTACACCGGAATTTGAATGAGACTCGAAAACAGGAACCAAGTATAATTTTTTGAAAACTTTTGTTCTTGCTTGTTTTAAAGAAAAGTAAATTCTATATCTGATACATTTCAATATTATATTATATCTTTTATTGATTTAGAGATAAAAGAATGTAATGTATGAAATAATCTGTTCTAATAAATCTCACGGCCCAAATAATGCCATGGAAACCAATTGAAAAATTAAAATGTTTGTAACTGACAGATAAATATCAGTGTCAGAAATCTGGAGACATTACTGAAGACTTTTTCTGGGAAGTACATACATATATTATTTCTAATTGTATTAATAGTTACATCCTTCAAAAATACTGCCAGTCCCGACAATGAATTGGAAATATCTCGAAAAATTAGAAGAATAGGACAAAATTTCTTGATAGAATGAATTTAAAATTAATAAATCTAAATATAAAGAATAGAAATAAATAGAATTTTTGGTGTATAGTGTAGGTATACAAGAAATGTTAAATACAATAGGGTGTGAGCAGTCATGTGACTTTGTTAGCCTTGACAAGAAGATATCGGGGCCCATGTCAGAATGATAGCTGGTAATTATGTACATAGATGTCAAACATCAAAATTTTTCATTCTAAATTTTGTGATTTTCCAATTTCATGTGGTTCTTTCCTCCACAAGTAAATTACACACTCCTGCTGACAAATTAACCTCGTGAACTTAGAAAATCTCGAAATTTTTAATGAAAACTTCTGACATTTGACATCTATGTACATAATTACTAGTTGTTATTCTGACACGGGCCCCCATATCTGCTTGTCAACGCCAACAAAGTCACATGACTGGTCGCACTCTATACTTATGTAACCAAAAACGGAAGTGACGAGAGGTATTGTGCTGGACACAACAGATTTTTTACTATTATTATTTCTATTCTGGCACACTAACACAAAACACTTTTTTACAATTATGTTTGATTCTTTACAAAATATAAAAATTAGTAATATGGACAGAACTAGTATTTAATACAAGTACCTACTCGTTTGAATTCTGTCGCCTGTATGTAAGCCACTATCTCATTGGTAGGAACTTCATCAGGCTAAAGGAAAAGCGCCAATTTAAACAATTGTATTTTCAAATACAATTTTCTCATGAATAGAATAATATGAAAGATTACATAATTCATAACTAATTCAGCCAATGGCATTTAAGCATTTTACTTAGTTACCATGTATTGAGGAGCGAATATACCTTTGACGATGTACGACGTGATGCAATCGCTTTTGTATTATCACTGGGTCCTAAATGTAATGTCATAGGTTACAGTATCTACCAATAAATACGTTGTTTTATTTGTCAATAAACTTCAAAAATTTATTTTATTTTTGTCATGAAACTTATTCAATATTATAATCATAAGGAATATCACTCCACACGAGTATTACCAGAATATATTGTGCTCATAGACTCAACAACGTTTCGTGACAATACAATATTTTCGATAATACCTGAACACACGTGTGACATTACATATTAAAATAAAATATACGGATTATGTTTTCTTATTCTTTGTATTCAAGCAAAGTAAAAGATGTCGTTGTAGGGTTGGTAATTTAATCAGACTATCAGTTTTTTACAAAACATTTATTCCTATCCAACGTTTCGAATACAGCAGCAATATTCTTCAGGGCTGATGAAATAAATAAAAACACGAAACATACGAATAATAAGTTTTATTATTTTTTAATTATTTCAAAATGGTGAGTGTATTCTTGAACTAGCTTGTATATAAGATTATAAACTTCAATTCGTGTCAATATATATATTTAGATTAATGTAAAATTCACACTGAATCACTAAATAGATAAATATAATGCCAGTGTAGACTTTATTCAATACATCTAATAGTAAATGTCATTTGTTCAAGTGCGATTATTTATATATAATTAATAGGTAACTATCATATCATATTTTATAATAAAGCACAACAATACTTTTATTTTCCTTTATATTGAATTAATAATAATATCATTGTATTACAAAAGGAAAATTGCTGAAAAATATATTTTTTAAAATTATTGTTTCCCTAAAGAAGATATTTATTTTACCTTTAAAATCAATTGTGGATTCAGTTCGAACATTCCTAACAGTGTAATGTCAACTTTGTGATTTAAACCTTGAAGTAGGAATGAATTTCTCTGAAAAATAACAATTTTTTTATTTTATGCATTAGTAAAAATAAATATTTGTATATATCGTACCAATTTCGTAAGATGAGAATGGCTGTAATATATATTAAGTAGGCCTAATTTCATCAGACAATACTCCGACTACAATAAGATAAGTAGTAAGTATTGTACAGAAATTACGAAAAAGATAAGAAATAGTTACTTAGGCTACTCAGAATGTAATAGACGATACAGACGTCAAATATTAATGATCATTAGAATAATTAGTAATTTACCTTGAACTTTAATTATCAAAATACCTAACAGACGATATATAAATTTTAGTTGGTGCGCATGGGCAGATTCATTTGATAAGTTTTGCAATTTTTCTGTTTTCTTTCACTTTATTATTAATACATAAACTTTTTTGTTGAATTAAAATTTCAATTTTTAAATTTCTTTGGTTTAATAAAAACACCAAATTTAAAATATTAATTTGTGACATTATTGAAGTTATAATTACAAATTAAAACAGGACGAGATTTTGACAGAATCAGTATGACGATCATGTTCTCAAAAGATCATCGTAACTTATTGATCATTATAATTATTAAAAAATTGAAATTACGTTTATAATGATCA
Organism: Harpalus rufipes; assembly: GCA_951394225.1. Lineage (NCBI taxonomy): Eukaryota > Metazoa > Arthropoda > Insecta > Coleoptera > Carabidae > Harpalus > Harpalus rufipes. The sequence goes on from OX596280.1 coordinate 15,132,407, forward strand.
TTAATATATTTGAAATATAACATACGAAATGTTAAATTAAAAATTAGAGCTTAATTATCATTAGCAATTGTCGTCTGTCCCGGCTATAAGTATTTATAACATTCGAGGAGCTACCGTACGAGAATAGTTGTCGTAACTGTGTAACTTATTATATTTCTCGCACCACCGTCGCCGACAGAAATTAACTTAAAATAATTTTAAAATATTTGTAAAACGTGGGCCACTTGACAATTCAAAATTATTTATTTGCAACTTTTTATGGTTAATTTTTCACGGTGTTATGTTACTGAATAAATGAAAAGTAAATATAATATGTGTATGAAATTAGTAAAATTTTCATAATTATTATTACTAGTAGGAATGTTATTTTCTATAACATTCTGTTGACAATAGTAAGTTGCATTTACGTTACTGGTGGCGCGAATTATATATATATATATATATATATATATATATATATATATATATATATATATATATATATATATATATATATATATATATATATATATATAATATACCAGTAAAATGACAAGTTATTTATATGGAAAGTGATATTTTGTGTACATGTATAATTGGCCCAAAAAATCAGGCCATACAAATTATAAATGCCAACTTTAAATTAAAGCAAAGAATATTTATTATTTCTTTAAAAAAATACATAGTTGGCTTTAGTTTAAATATATAATTACAATTTAACTATTCAAAGAAAATTTTGCTTTTCTAATGTATAATCAACCTGAGAGGAAAGGACTTTTGAAACTTAGACTAGGAAACCACGATTTACATTCTTTGTCGGGGGCAATAAAATTAAGTTTCACTGCCTCCGGCTGAGAAAATATGATTTTGTTGTTTTCTAAATGTCAACAAAATCATTGAATACTATCTATATAGCAACTGGGGTTTGCAATGTCGGTTTTCCAAATACCGGTACATTGGAATCCTGGATAAAAATTACGATATTACTTACCGGTATTTATTTAATAATACCAGAATTTCCGGTATTTGAATCGAATTAGGACGTGTATTTTTTTATTTAATATCTGTATACCTATGTTTTCTAAGTTTGTCTGTTTACCTTATCTGTGCAAATAAATTCCTGAAACCTCATGTATGTTGCATATTTCATTCTATTTCCAGAATAAAAAAATTAAATACCGACATTCCGGTATCTAGAAAATTAAATATTAAAATACCGATTTCAAAATTTGGCCTGGTATTGCAAACCCAATTACAATGACGGTGGACAAATAACAATTGAAAAATTAAAAATAATCATAAAATGAATATTAAATTTATTACTTCTTTTCCTTGTTGAACAAATAACTATTATTGAATTGATCATTTTTATTTCCTATGCGTCAACTTTATTGTCCGAATAACTTTTGTATTTTTTTTATTAAACACCTTTTTACACATTTTTTTACACATGATATCAAATCCATATATTATTTAGGTATGAAAAATTACCTCCTTTTTTAAATAATAGCAGACCATATAAAACGGCCAAAGCTGATAAGCATAACCAAAGCTTACGAGATTCATCTCAAATAAAGACATCATTTTGCCACCACCAATCAAATTATAGAACATAGAAAATACAGTCTGAATAAAAAATGTACCAATGTTGAAGAACATAGGTATAGAAAAGCAATGATACAGCATTGAATTACATGTCACTAGCTTTTCATGAATATTTATAAATTTCTCTAAAATATATGTGGCTTCTTTTTTTCTTTCTTCAGTTATTACTTCTAAACAAAAATCATCAGCATCATCTTCATACTTCTTTAAAAACCTATTCATCTGACGGAATCGTTCCCAAATAAAGTAGAATAAAGATTCATGTATATGAAGGATAATAAGTCTTACTACTACTGGATACGAATAGCCAAAGAAATCCAATAGTAATGTCAAAACAGACTTTTTACCTATATACGAGATTTCAGCGACCACAGGACCCATTAGGGCTAATATTCCCATTATCCAGCTGTACATACCCCATCGAATATAACTAACTTTAATATTTAGACTTTTATACTCAGTATCAACTTCGTGAATGATTTTTATTGTATCCAAAAAGAGGCGGTGGTTAAAAAGAAACACTATTATAGATATAGTAATTTCGCCTACTACACCGACATATTGTGCAACGACACTAACGTATCCTATTATATCAGTAGGTTCTGTTAAAGACAGTCGGATTGATTGACAAATTATTGCTGGCAGCAGTATCCCTAAAATAATTTAACATGTATTTAGGTTCGGTATTTCCATCTCCGGTTAAACTGTTTGCTAACTGTTAGATAAAAAAAAATGTTGTGCTGTAATATCGATGCTATATTTTTTCGTTTTAACTAACATTAAGTTAGAAAACAGTCTTATAGGATCGATTCATCGTTCAATTTTTTTCTTCGTGCTATCGACTCATTTTTATATACTTTTTAGACTTATTTATAGTTAAGTTTAAATTAATTTATAGAACTGATAGTGGATGTTATAGAGACAATATACAACAAATACGTTACGAAATTTAAACAATTTAATTAGTTAATTATAGTAAAATATCAATTTCTAAACTTTTAGAGGTTGTGAAATATACGTCTTCCCGAATTATGACCACTAGAGAATAGAGCTGCCAAAAAATATTTTTTAAACACTAATAATTTACATGGATTACAATAACACATAATTATATTTTTTTAAATAGGGTCTGAACTTTCAGACTCCTTTTTTACAATTATTATTCAAAGAATATACTTAATTTGATTAGTTACCTTAATTCAGCAAATGTTAAATTAATTTAAACACAATTTATAGACCACTACATTAACTTGAATCGGAAGATTCATTCTGAAAAGGATGATTGTGAGTGAATAATAATATATTACATACCGAGCCAGGAAATCCTACACGACATTTTTTTTAGGATCAGTTTTCTATAACCACGTTTTTCAAAGAATTATGATTTGTTTTTTATATGTGTTGTTTTATTTAAATCAATTTTGTACATGTTAAAGCTTTCAATAAACTTAAAAATTATTTAGTAATAATATAAGAAAAAGTAAAGTAATTTATAAGTATATAATATAATACACGAGATTTAAATTCTATGCTTTTCGTTAAAACGTCGTGTGCAAATAGGAGGTTTTCCAGCACAGTCGTCACAATATGCCATTATTCGTGTTGTTTTTATTCTTGCTGTTATAGATCCTTGTTCATTTTTAATCTGCTCTTAACAAGTGGAAAAACGTTTTTATTTTTTAATGTTTCGAGCAGCTCCTTGAGATTTTTGCAATTTGTGAATACTTCTTTTAGCTTTATCTCCTCATTATCGAGATTATCTGTTTCTTCATAATCTTCATCATCCAATAAATGTACTATTATTTCTTCTTTAAACTTTTAAATATCTAAATTTTTCGTAAAGCCTGTTTTACATTATCATAAATATACATGCATTTTTACAACTTTGTATTTGATCACAAAGCTTCAATGATTACACGGTAATAAATTTACAACTTCTTATGGTACCATACGATGCTGTAAGAAAATCTCAAATAGGGCATGTACTAATTTTGAAGGTCATTTGCTTCACATTTTGGTGATATTTAGGGTTTTCATTAAACAAAAGTTTACTTTTCATGTGTAGTTGCAGGTAATTGGCTACTCTGTTCTATGAAACTTTTCACAAAACCAAACGTCAAGTTCAAATGAAGAACAATGAATAGAAAAATTAAAAAAATATTTATAAATGTCGCAGTTGTTAATGCACGAAATAAAATTTTGAAGTGTAAACGAGCGCGACACGCAGATGAAAACATCAGCTGTAAACATTTGAGAAGTTAGTAAACCGTAGTAGTAAACTGTTACCAACGTATAAAAATGTACTTAAGTTGGCAACAATCAAACATGTCCAAATATTTGGCCGTGTAAAACGAAAAGATTTTGATCAAAAATTATTATGTAAAAATGAAAATATTTTGCATGTAAATTTAATTGTAAATATATGATTGTGTAAAACAGGCTTAAGATTCATGTTATATGTAACCCATGAATTCACAAAACACGTGTAATTTCAATAACGTTTTTGCACTATTTAATTGTTGTACGAAGATATCTGATCTGAAAGGCCTACGCCTAGGGAAGAGCTGAAAATTGGTAACAATTGTACAACCGGAAATAATGGTTTCGTGAAAAAAATAATTCTAAATGTTATTTTTTGAAATTTATGTTATTACAAAAAAGGACATAACAATCTAAATCTCATAAAATTAAAAATTTTATTATATCTTCTATAGATATAGAGATAAATCGTATAGTCCAAATTATACCAAGTAAAACAATTGACAAATTCAAATATTTGTAATTGACAGATATATGTCAGTGTTAAAAATCAACAGTTTTACGACATTACTGGAAGATTTTTCTAAGAAATACATTTAATATTATTAAATATTGAAATTAGCTTTCAAAACTCATAATAAAATAAATACAATATTTGGGAATAGTTCTGTTTATTTATTTATTTAACGACGACGTTTCGACAGCATAGTGCTGCCTTCATCAGGTAAATATTAAATAAAAAATAACCAAGTACATGTAGTCAAGACAACAAGTTTACAAAAAGAGAGTAACATAGATCAAAAGTTACATAAAAAACATACAAAGTTAAAAGACAGAATATTATGAAGCGATAACAGGTAACCACGACTTATTAAGCTCATAACCTGTATTTAAATTAACGTTATTTGAGGATTTCTTGATTTCGATGGCTTCTCTAATTAGTCTTCTCATCCAGTTATTTTCTCTTAATAAAATCTTCGTGTTTTTGAAATCAATTCCATGTAATTCTTGAATGGCATGTTCAGCAACAGCAGATTTATCTGGTTGATTTAATCTTATATGTCGTTCGTGTTCTGTTAATCTTGTTGCTACAGTTCTTCCCCTTAGACCAGGGGTTCCCAAAGTGCGGCCCGCGGGCCAAATGCGGCCCGCAAAGCATGTGAATGCGGCCCGCGATATCGATACGATATATTATATTCTTATCAAAAAATAAATAAGTAAAGAGTAAAATAAATAACAAATATTACAAATAAGATACAATAAAATATTTTAATATTTTTAAAAAATTCTTACAGACCTTTAACCATAAGCGTTTGTATTAATAAAATATTGTTTAGTTTATATTTAAAAAATTATTGTAGTATGTCTAGTCTAGTTATTATACATTTGTACAGAAATATAATATAGTACCTAGTCTCAAATAGATACAGAACTGTTAATTATTTCTGGCGCATCTAATGCAACACATAATTTCAAGGAGTCAGTAACGAATTTATCGCTATAGGCCCGCCAAAAAATTCGGTAATATTAAATTGGCCCGCTTAAGAAAAACTTTGGGAACCCCTGCCTTAGACCAATGTATACTTTACCACACTGGCAAGGAATCTTATATATCCCAGAACAATGTAGGGGAACTATGTCTTTAACATTGCCAAGAAGATCACGGATTTTTAAACTTGATTTATATGACGTCTGTATGTCAAATTTATTTAGAATCCTACCAATTTTATCTGTTACATTGACAATGAAAGGTAAAGTTGCATATAATTTTCTTTTAGCAACAACTTGAGGAACAGGTAAAGGTTTATTATTGGCTTTTAGTGCTCTTATTATTTGCGCTTTGCTGTAACCATTTTTTAAGAAAACATCATTCAAAAAATTAATTTCTTCTTGAAGTTTACTGGGATAACATAAAATAGAAGCTCTCTGATATAATGTTTTAATAGTACAAGCTTTTTGGGCTGGGTGGTGGTTCGAGGTCTCATGAAGATATTGATTAGTATGTGTTGGTTTCCTATATACTGAATAAATAAGTTTTCCATCATCTTGTTTTTCCAATAGAACATCAAGAAACGGGAGACGATTATTTTCTTCTATTTCAATAGTAAATTTAATGTTCTTGTGTTGCATATTTATATGATTTAAGAAATTGTTTAATTCATCTCTTCCGTGTGGCCAAATGGCAAAAACATCATTAACATAACGAAGCCAGACGGTAGGTGTCTTATTAGCTGTATCAAGAGCTTTTTCTTCAAATTTTTCCATATAATAATTAGCAATGGATGGAGAAATAGGAGAGCCCATAGCAACACCATCTACTTGTTTATAATAATTACCATTGAAGAGGAAAAAACAGGATGTCAAACAATGTTTAAATAACTTAACAATGTCAGTAGAAAAATGATCTTCTAATAATTTTAACGTATCATGAATAGGAACTTTCGTAAATAATGATGAAACGTCAAAATTGACAAGTAAATCATTATCTGTCAAAATCATGTCACCAATTAATTCTACAAAATGTTTGGAATCTTTGACGTATGAAGAGGAATGTCCAATCAAAGTTGTTGATCCAATTCAATTAACAATAGGCCTTAATGGGACGTCTTTCTTGTGTATTTTTGGTAGTCCATAAAATCTTGAAATAACTGGATCCTGGGGAACAAGTTTACTCAAAACTTCTTTAGGTAGCGATGATTCTTTCAATAGTTTTGTTGTTTGACATTTTGAAGAACCAAGCGGATTATTCTTGACCTTAACATATGTTGGGTCATCTAACAAAGCGTTAGCTTTAGTAATGTAATCTTCTTTGTTCATGATTACTGCTGCTTTGCCCTTGTCTGCTGGTAAGACGACAACGTTCTTATTGTTCTTTATTTCTTTTAAACATAAAAAATTGTTCCTTGACAAGTTAGGTTTAACAGATGTAGTATTCTTCAGTATGCGCACAGTTTCATGGCAAATCTCTTGTGACATTTCCGGTGGTAGCGTCTGGATGGCAGCTTCAACACACGTAATAATTTCTTCAGTTGGTATACGGTGAGGAGTTACTCCAAAGCCAAAACCTTTACATAATACAGAATAAGCATTTTCTGACAAAGAATGTGAACTTAAGTTAATTATTAGTTTGTTTTTAGGAAATGTTACTTTAGAAGTGTTGGGTTTCTGTTTAATAAATAATTTATCGATTAGATTTTTGTAAGGAACTTAACTATTGCTGGTGTTTCGATAAATGAAGTGAAACAATATTATCCAATGTAGACCAAATCTCAGGATCCAAAGTAGATGATAAATATAAATGTAAAAACAAGCAATCCTTGTCCAAGCGACCAACCTCCTTTCTTGTAAATTGGATTCTTTCGCGGAGCATAGCAAAACTAGCTCGATTCAAAATTCTTCTTGCTTGTTCAGTATTTATATAGCTATTAACACGAGCGCAGTTGGGAATGATATTATTATCTCTACATCTCTTTAAAAAGGTTAAATCACATAATCGGGAAGTTTTCTGTTTCTTGACTTTTTCGTATTTATTAATTCTTTTATAAATTTCTTCCCCATAGAAGCGTTTTAAATATTGAAAGTAGCTTTCAGAACTCATAATAATAAAATAAATACAATATTTGGGAATATTTGAAGGCAGCACTACCCTGTCGAAACGTCGTCGTTAAATAAATAAATAAACAGAACTATTCCCAAATATTGTATTTATTTTTTTAATATTATTATTTCTTTATTTAAATATTTCAAATTATTGGTAAGAATACCTCTAATCCTGTCAATGAATTGGAGGATGTCCGACATTGAAATTTCTACATTATTTTGAGGTAACCTCATTGTTAGAAAAATGAGAAATACCAAATTAAAACGATCATGTCTCAAAGGCCTTCGAATTAAACCGTTTCCTTACATTTTATTATTCGACAAATAGAGTCGCATTTTTGTCAAGGAATTCAATTCCATTATCATCAAAAATCTGTGCGAAATTTGCGGATGATTTCATATCCACTACTATAATATCAAGAATTTCATCATCGAAAAAATGTCGAAATATTTTGTAAGGATTAGTTGTATCTATTTAATTTGTTTGGATACTACCGATCATTGCATTGAATTTTTTTGTGAGATATTTCGTAATAATAATTTTTTACTGGTAAGAATCTCCAAAATCCAGAAAAACATCGCTTTCTTCATCTGACGACCCAAATTAAATGTTTGTTGCCGAGATATTGTAGTCTAGGATTTTTGGTTGCAATAGACTTATGTTGATTTGTTAACGGCAAATTATTTATTTTAGTAGGATTACATTGTTTCAAAGAGATACTAGAATCTGAATTACTATTTTTATGAGAGTACTACATCTCTTGCAGCCTGCAGCTTTTGGAAGTTCTGGTATTCATTTTCAAAACACCGACACGAATTTAGTAATAAACTACTTCTCCGTATATCATCCAAAATTCTACTATTTCTAATAAAAAAGCCTACGTATTTACGAGCAAAGTCGCACATGAATATTCTAACAAACTGAGAACATAAGAATATAACCGTGTACTCCGGTGGTGCATTACAAGAAAACTGACAATATCGGTTACGACTGTGAGGGAAGACCTGTAAATAACACTACGGCGCGAACGTGTTAGATGACCAAGGTATACTTTAACATATAACAACGTTGCTAGCTAACATGACAAAATAATTATTGATTGTGTACTATTAAGCTATCTGTCAAGTAAGGAGTTCTTTTTTACCTTCCGTCACCTATAGGTAAGGAAGGTATTGTCTTTGGTCAAAAAAATCGGTGGTGAGTTTCCATTGAATAAGCACGTTTTAGGGTCTTTACAATACGATTTTACTATTTTTACGATGATGTCTGTATGTGTGTGTGTGTGTTCGTATGTGCGTGTGTGTGTGTGTATGTGTGTATGTGTGTGTGTGTGTGTATGTGACCGTTTTTTCCTGCACGATATCTCCAATACTAGAATTCCAAAAATTACAATTCTTGCGTATTCCTCTTCCTTACAACCATATGCAGACTTGATTAGATTTTGGTTATAATTGGTCAACCGGAAGTACCCTCATTTGAAGATTTTAACAGTTTTGCTTGAAAAACTCAGTTAAATGTTATTATAACTTAAAGAATATATTATTGTCTATACGATTTGATTGCATTTTATATTTCATATTTAACAGATATAGGATTAAAGAATAATAAAGATAAAAAAATTCATATAAATTTCATAATTCAGCCAGCTATGCTAACTTAACCATGGAAACTGCTAATTCAAATTGACAGATGTCAGTATCAATAAAATGTAAATCAATGACAGAATAAGGGAAGTAACTCTAGTGTTAGAAGTTTCTGGATATAAGAAAGACGATTACATTGGTTTGAACATGTCATGAGAAGCGATGAATATATTAATAGAAGGTGGAAGAAACATAGGAAAACCAAATATAAGATGAAAAGATTGTATTGCAGAAGACTTGAGAGAAAAGGAACTGAATGAGGAAGACACGCAAAACAAAAATGAGTGGAAGAAGAAAATAAAAAATAGCGACCCCCTAACGAATGGGAAAAACTAAAGAAGAAGAAGTAGATGTCAGTGTCAAGTGCAATTTGCATAGTTTGTTTATGAAATAACTTTACTGGAAATATAGCATCTTTTGCAAAAAAAAAAATATGTATAGGGCGCGTGCCTTTGGCAAGCAGATATGGGAACCCGTATCAAAATGACAGCAATTAATTATGTCCATAACTGACAAGTGTCATAATTTTTCATTCAAAATTTCATGATTTTCTTATTTCATGTGGTTTGTTTGTTATCAGGAGAATGGAATTCAGTTGCCGAGAAAGGGAATCATAAAATACCAAAAAATTAGAATCTTTTAGAAGAAAATTTATGTATGGAATTTGTACATAATACACAGGATTGACGGAAGGTATTGTGCTGGCCACAACAGATTTTTTATATATATATTTTTATTACAATTTGACTTGTTAAAATGACAATAACATTTTAGAGGTAACGAAACATCTCCCGGCTTGGTATGTAATATAATATTATTCACAATCATTATAGTAATATGTCGATTCCTAATCTTTTAGACTTTGGGAAATACGTCATTCCTAACTATAATGACAATCTCTTAGATGGGAAATAACACATTTCACTTCCACCCCACGGACTGGAAATGTTTATATAGAGGTGCCTAGCAACATTGTCATAGATCCTTCTAATAAAGTAGGCTAAACAAATGTTAATAGAGCTGCCAAAAATATTATTAAAATTAAAGGTTATAACTCTTTGATTTATTTTGAAAATTGTTGATTTAAAAAGAGGATGATTTTGAATAAAATAGTATACATACCTCGGCGGGAGCTTCATCACAGCCTCACGCTGTAACTCACCTCGACCTACATAAGCCCTCGGCTGTAATAAACATATTCCACCTTGGATGTAATAGGTATACTATTCCGGCTAGCTAAATGCCACTTTTCCGTCTAGCTACTTGTCACTTTCCAACAGCTAAAAGGTCATTGCTTTGTCTTTGATATTTTGACACTCAAATTCTAATAAAAATGTCCATAATAAAAAAAAAACGATTTATTTAACAAATAACTCAACAGTACACAATAAATTAGTAAAATTACAATAATTGAGAAAAACGGTACACCTTGAAAACAAGTAGCTCAACTAATAGAATCAATAAATAATTCGTCATTACTTAGCAACATTGTCATATGTTAAAATACACTAAACAAATTTTAGAAAAATTGTCAATGATTACTAATTGATTATGAATAAAATGGTATACTAACCTCCTGAATATGCAAAATTCTGTCTCGCGCTCATAGCTGATCTCGGTACACCACGGTAATCTAACACAGCGCTCGGCTATAATGAAGCATCTCCCGACTCGGTATGTAATATAATACCATTCAAATTATTATAGTAGTATGTCGATTCCCAATCTTTTAGAGGTTGGGATATATGTCATTCCCATATCATTCCTAACTGCAATGACAGTCTCTTTGGATAGGAAATTTTTATATAGGGTTGTCTAGCTACAGTATTCTTTTTAAAGATGTCCGATCAAGGTCATCTGTATCATGAACGAATTAAAAAATTGGCATACATTTATCTCTTTCCTTTGCAAAGGCTATAAGCGTGTGCGATAAGGATGTATATAAGACGCTTATCTTTCAAAAATTATTATTGTTACGACTAAGTTAAAACGATGCTCACTGTTGATAATACTTTCGCTGTAACGTAAGCTTATTTATTAATTCAGATACATTACCTTAATTCATAGCCTTACGAATAACGTTATTTTCTGTCAGTGTCACTGACACTGACAATGTGTCAGTATGTTATTTTTCACTTATTTGTTTTACATTTACTAGTGAACTTACCAATTGGCTTATTTTTGAATTTTGAATGCTTTTATGGTAACATATTTTTATAATAGTAAAATAACAGCAGTATCTTATGTACCCTTATAAAAACTAAGCAAACGACACTATTAAATTTGTTATAATGGGCGGAGCAAAAATCTGAATTCATACAATTCGTAGATAACCTTGATCGGACATCTTTCAAAAATTTTACTGTATATTATCATAGATCCTTATAATAAAGTATACTAAACAAATTTTAATAGAGCTGTCAAAAAAATATTAATACAATTAAAGGTTAAACTCAATGATTTATTTTTGAAATTATTGATTAAAGAGAGGTTGATTGTGAATAAAATATTATTCCTACCTCGGTGTGAGTTTCATTACAACCTCGCGCTGGATCTGACCTCGAGGCTTCGCCTCTCGATAAAGTATTGCCCTTGGTTGTAATGAAACATATCCCACCTCGGATGTAATATACTATTTCCAGTTAGCTAGGAAGTGAAGTAAACAATAAATCACTTCCCCACTGTTTGGAAGGTTAGAAACATACATATTACTAACAGATTGTGAATAACAGTTATTTATGTACCAAGAGTCGTAGGTGCAGTTTTCCTGTCGAGAATGCAGTGTGCAACCAAGGCCCGTAGGGCCAAGTTGCAGCAAGCATTCGAGACCGAAAATTGCACTGTACGACTCAAAGTTCATATGAAAATTTCGACGTATATATCATTTCACAAGAAATAAAATTAAGCATATTTCATTTTTTAATACACATCTCTCATAATAATAATTACTAAAGTTATAGCGGTGCTTTACATATCCTTGACAACGAAATATAACATATTTATTTCAGCAAGAAAATTTCAAATGCGTTACATGTCAGTTTCAGTTCAATTTATAATTTTGTGTAATAAATTTATAATTATTTAATCGAAAATATGTCTCAAGAATACAAGAGGCGGCAAATGTAACATTCCATATTTTATTACTTGCGAAATCCCCACTAAGGTATTTGTAGATTATTAACTTTTTTGCCCTAGACAGCTAATGAAATATTACAACCGGTTGCTTATGGCAACTTCTTGAAAGTAAACTGTCACTTACTCTCAACAAAACAATAATATTATGTCACATTTTCGTGCTTTCTCTGACCACGAAGCTTCGCCTCTAGGTCTTAAATAAACCTTCGGCTGAAATGAAACACTTTCCACCTGGGATGTAATATGCTGTTATTTACTTTCATAGCATAAGTAATAAGCACGCTATTAATTTATTCATTATTTTCGTTGCGTTATTTCCATGAAGTCGATAGCGCGAAAAAATATATGACTGGGAAATGCACATGACTCGTTTTTTAAATTTTTGTCGTCCTATTATATTAGACACTTACCGACCTTGTACCGTAATATACAAGCACTATGATAAAATCTTTGAAAAATTAATAGATATTTTTTAAATTTACTATTTTTTTTAAATGTGTTGCAAATTAAAAAGCGCGTAATATTTATAATCTTACCTAATGCATTAGTTATATTTTTAAAATTTAATTTTTGTGCTGTAAATTCTACCCTATTCTCATATATTTTCGTCGCGTAAGGTTTATATGCAGACGCACGAAAAAAAAAATTTGTTTTGTTAAAAGCCATGAAAATATTTGAAAAATCCATTTTCATTTTTATATTTTCAGAGTCTACGGCTGTAATACGAATGTAAATCGCTCAAACACGCCTAATATATATGAATATCTATTTTATCTATAAGGCTTGTTGTCGTCAAAAATAATATTACATCTAATATCAAAAATACATTAGTGATATAAACATTATTTTGAATAATTTATTATCAATTTTGTAATATATAAAGTAAAAAAGGGAAGTGGACAGGACTCCCACTACTCCCACCTTATAATCTTTATTCATTTCAATAAATACATACTTAATAATTCTGGCCGATTTATCAAGTTTTTTTGTATAAAACTATTACTCCAATTTTCAGTCAATATCTATCTTTATATTAATTCACATTTATTCCAAGGTAAAAATACCAGAATTATAAAAACCTACATTTTAAATACAAATCCTAAACTTACCTTCTTAGTTATTCGGTTCCATACTTATTTCGTAATATAAAACGACTCCCAACAATACTTCGTCCTTCTGGCCTTTTAACGAGGTCTCATGCCCCATTTTTACCTCTCGGTAAGAGGGGTATTGCATTCACGCTAAAAATCGCATATCCAGTTTTTAGTGAATAAGCACGTTTCAAGGTCCCTAGAACTCGATTACAACATTTTTATGATGATATCTGTGTGTGTATGTGCGTGTGTGTATGCATGTGGATGTTGGAGGTACGATTTCTCAAATTCTATAAGACGACGTGTGTAACTACGGATTCCTCAATCTAATAGTAATGAGAAGAGTTTAATAGGTTCTGGTAACAATTGGACAACCACAAGCAGTAGTATTTAAAAAAAATCTAAATATTATGTTTTGAAAATTTATGTTATTACTAAAGGGCATAAAATTCACTATCTCATACATTTCAAATTTTTATTGCCTATATCTTCTATAGATTTAGAGATATATAAATATAATTTATAAAATAATCTGTTGTAGTAAATCTCACAACCCAAACAACTCCATGGTAGCCAGCTGAGAAATTAAAATGTTTGTAATTGACAGATAAATGCCACTAATGTCAGTGTCAAAAATTTAATATTTCTTATTGTATTATTAATTAAGTATTTAAAATTATGAGCATATTACATACACCCTTCAGAAATACCGCCAATCCTGTCAATGAATTAGAAGAATCTTGAACATTTAAGAGTAGAAGAAAACTTGCTCATAGAATGAATTTAAAATTATAAAAAATAGCTACAAATAAAAAATAGATGTAAATATTTTTTTTGTATGTACAAGAAATGTTAAATACAATACTTATATATCCCACAATGGAAAGGGCGAGAGGTATTGTGATGGCCACAACAGATTTTTTAGTATTAATTTCAACTCACTTGCCATTACTTGCATTCATTCTTCCGTTTCTAGATTTAACAAAACTTGTTTTACAGGAATTTCTGTCAGAAAAGCTAAATATTCTGCTTGTTCTATTATTTCGGCTGTAGCATATTCTTTTCTAGATACGTCATTCTGTTCTTAGGGAACCCTCGAAAACTATCTTCGAGTTTATCATCAGATTTTTCGATTCTGACCTTTCTGTTTTCTGACTTATTTATATTTGTCGTCAGTTGAATCTCTGCAAACTAATAATATTAATAATAATTATACTTTATTACCCAACAGTGAACCAATTCCAGGGTATATTGAACAACATAAGAATAATAAATATCAAATTTTCACTCATCGATTTTGTAACTGTTTTATTGGAAACTTGACCTATCTGTGGGTATAATAATGTTAAGAAGTGACCAATCTGAGTTTTAGTAGACTATAATTGAATACACTATGTTACTTCAAAAACATTCCATGGCGTTTCAAACTTAAAAATTCGCACACTGAAAAAAAAACATTTTGTGATATTCATCTCCTTTTCTCCCTGGCTTTTCAATTTTTGGTCATATTTAAGTATACTATAAATTTTCGAAGTTTGGCACATACCCTCAAGACTCAACGATTATAATCTTATATATTAATTATCATAATTTTTAAAGATAAATTCAGGCTGACATTTAAAAACACGTAAAAATTGTAGAATCAATAAAGATATTTTGAGGACTTCTGCAATTTTTAAAGTAACATTTTTTGTAATCGTCACATTTGATTTATGTGATGTTTGTATTAGAATGAATTATAGCCCCATAAATGTTTTTATCGATAATTCGTCTCACCAACACATCTATCAGCTGATAACGGCAATTAAGCTTGACCACCGTTTTATATATCCCTCAAAAAAGCAGTTTCAGTGAAATTATCCCATCTTAGCTGATATCAAGTCGTAATGTTTGTACTTAAAACTAAAACATGGATGTGATTTCCGACATAGAAAAGATTTAGTAAATTTATTTTTACTACAAAGGTTAAGTAGATGCATTTAAGCTAGCGTGAAGTATTGAATGCATATAAAGAATCTGGTTTTGAAAAATGTTATGCAAATCAACTATTTAAATATGTTGTAATTTTTATTCAAACATTCTTCAAATCTTAAACAGGTGACTATTTGGTTTTACTATCTTGTAAAGATGATAATTTTTATTGCTCAAATTTGATAATAAAAATTGAGATTTTGATGTTTAAGTTTTACGGTGATAAACCGTTACAGTAATACATAAATTACAAGAGTAAGAAATTTTTGCATAGAGGACGTTAATATTCCGTCAACGTTAACGGTACGTCTTTACTAACGAACGTACAAAACAACGGGTTTTCAAAAGTTTAGATTTTGCATAAAGTTTTAATCACACGTTCGTTGATTTTGACGTTCAAATTACAGTTATTCAAATCTGTCATTTTCATTGTATTTTGAAATAAAAACTAATGGGAGATCTATTTAATGTTTGCTAAATAGCTTTGAAAGGTGTTCCACATGTTCACTGCCAGCTCTGAAATAAAAAAAAATCCTGTGGTCGTATTCAGGTTTCTTTGAATGATGCTCCAAGTACACAAATTTTCGTAACGGTTCCTCCATCTTTGTCATATCTCTTAGCAATCTCAAATTATCTTCAATGGTAAATTTTCCCAATTTTAAACATTTTACCCTTAAAGGAATAAAAAAGGAAATTGTCAAATTTTTAACAGTTTAAAGGTTGTGACTTTTTAAAGTAAATTCTGCGCCTAATAAGTTATGCGGATATATTACCTCTGTAAATTTCACGTACGACAAGTAAAAAATACGATATTGCTAAGCAACCTAGGTGTTAGCGTATACGTCTTTCACGGAAACGCTATGTAAAAACTCTCTAGTATATAAATTCAGATAAACAATATAGGCTTTAAAATTATGAGTGATTCCTTCTAGTTTTATTTATTATTTACTTTAATATCAAAGAATTTTTACCCGAAAAGCTGATCTAGTACGGCATTTAATTTTCATTCTACTGATCATATCATACATGAAGGATAATGCATTAAAAAAATAAATGAATTATGACGATATTACTGGATTTCAGTCAAACTTTATTCAAACCCTACTAGTTTCAATTCCACATGAGTCTTCTTCAGAAGAAGACTCATGTGGAGTTGAAACTAGTAGAGTTTGAATAAAGTTTGACTGAAATCCAGTAATATCGTCATACTTCATCATCCATCCCAGTCAAGTAATTTACCAGATCAAAAAAATAAATCTTACAATATCCATGAAACATGTCCATGTCCCCGTGGCATCTGAAATAAAAAAATCTGATGTGGCCAGCACATAACCTCTCGCCGTATATTTTACCTGGCTGTATGCATAAAGCAAAGAATATTTTTATAAATACAAATAATATATTCATATAAATCTATGACGTATAAACTTCTTTATTATTCAATAATAGCATGTCTCAACATGAAGATATTTTACCATAAATTATGTTACAATAAATTACAAAGTAGAGTTTACCATATATAAGTATTAGGCTGGTAACTGCAATTTTCAATTCGAACAACGTTGTTTACTTTCTCTTCATATTCTTCTAGTAAAAACATTAATTTTGGGCGGTCTAAAATGTATATATCTGGATTGTGCATCTATTCTTATATATCTTCTTTTACATTTTATTTTTTCATACTTGTTATATCTAAATAACCTTAATTCCCTTTAATAAATTGACGGATAGATTGCACTCCGATTATTCTTATATCGATGTGTAATTTTGTCAATATTTACAACTTACTTGAGAAGAATTTGATAGCTTTTTCGCAATTCAAAGTTACTCTAGTCTACAGTACTGGTGTACATTGTCCCATAATGTTTGAAACAAATTTAAGTCCTTCAACCTAGACTTGTCATCTCCATAATAGTCACAGATCAAGAATTAAGGGATTCTCCAAATACATTTTTCTTTCATTACTCATTATTTCTGACACTGACATTTATCTGTCAGTTACAAATAATTTAAATTTGCAACTATTTTTCATGGCATCCTTTCGGTTGTAAAATTAATTACAACATTATTTTATATATTATATTCCTTTTATCTCTAAATCTATAAAATATGTATAAAAATATTTAAATGTGTCAGAAAGAGAATTTATTTTTCTTTAATATTATCAAGAAAAATTTTCAAAAAATAATATTTAGAAGAATTTTTTTCAAGAATCTTCTACTTCCGGTTGTCCAATTGTTACCAAAACCTTTTCAGATCTTCCCATGAATGTCCGATTGGGAAATACGTTGTTAAACAAATTTTAAGTCTTATAGTTTTTGAGTAACCGTCCTTCCAACATCCCACACACACACATCCACACACACACACACACACACACACACACACACACACACACACACACACACACACACACAGACATCATCGTAAAAATGTTAAAATCGGATTGTAGGGACCTTAAAACGTGCTTATTCAATAAAATCTGGATATGCGATTTTTAGCATGAATCCAATACCTCTCTTAGCGAGAGGTAAAAAACTATATCAATAATAATCTGCAAAAGTCAAAATAATTTATAAAAAAAAACTATTTTTTTTCTGAGATACAACATTCGTTAAAAAATCATTGAAGTATAATTTTTTTAAGATGTCTGATCAAGCTCATTTGTACAGTACTTCTCCGGGAGAAGACTACAAACAGAGAAAAGCATTATTGAATTCAAAATTGATCTTTAAAAGTAATTTAAGTTATCTGTCGCCCAGATTACCATTATCCCTCTTTCATCATAATCCATTTGAAAGTGTCCAGTATATCATACAAATTTGACTGTTTTATTATTAGTAAATTTTGCAGAAAATTGAAAATGTGTATTAAATAGTCTAATGAAGGTTTCTTTTAAGTGATTGTTGATATCTTCTATAGAATAATTTATTAGGTACTGCCAGAAAGTCTAGACGAAATATAATGATTTTTATAAAAAAAACAATCACCGTAAAAAAATTAAGGTATTAGTTATAAACTATTGTATTTTATTGAACATTACTTCTTCTTTTATCTACCCTTCTTGCTCCTATAACTCTCCTGAGGAATTTCATCTCAGCCGCTTGTAGTCTTCCTTTCTGCCTGTCTGACAGTACCCAGTTCTCTCCTCCATATAGTAGCACAGGTAAGTACATGGATTTATAAATTGATATCTTTGTTCTCTGTGTTATTTCTTGATTATCGAGAAACTTCTTTTGCAGTGCGTAGTACATTCAGTTTGCTGACTGGATTCTTTAATTTAGTTCTTCGTCTATAACACCTCTGCTACTGATTGTGCTCCCTAGGTATTTGTAGGCATCAACTTGTTCGATTCTTTCATAAATAGTAAATAGAACAATACTTATATGGAAAGGAACTTAATACAGTGTTCATCATATATAAATATGTAGGTATGTATTCCAATTAAAAAAAAAAAATAATGGCGAGAGGTATTGTGTTGGCCATATCAGATTATTTTGTTTAAGCATAATTTAAAATTTAAGTGTCAGAGGTGCAATTGGGCATAAAGATAGTAAATACTAAAACTACTTATTAGCAAATTGTAGAAAGTATAAGAAATGCCATATATTATGTTCAAATTTCGATTTTAAGAATGAATAATTTAACATGAATTTCTAAATTCTATTGATAGTACTTATCCCGAAATATTTCACATGCGATCGTGTTTTGTTATATAATTATTCATCATATACATATTCAATTTTCCCAATTTATTCTGCAACAATATGTGAAAGTGTTTATGGGTTGTTATTTGCCATATTTGGCTTTATGTGGATTTTACAACTTAATCTTTTCTTAATAAAACATTATACACCACATAACAAAGAAACAAACAAAAATGTCAACACTACCATAGCATTAAAAACAAATCTAGAAAATTATACTTTTCCACAGAATCACTTAATCTCTCTTCATTTATCACGCTAATAACATAATCAAGAACATTTGGCGATCGTTACCGTAGTTGCCATAATTCACTACTGCCATCTGTGAAGCTGGTGTTTACTAAGCTATATGTAATGTGTAAATAGAGTTCAAAATGGCATTATTGTTGCTATCGTCACGCCTAGCGGTATTAGACGACAGGTATGAAATCGTTCGCGAAATAAGCACGTGTTCCGTATCCGAAAGGACTTCCGGTTAAGGGTAGGTTAATGGTGGAAGAACAGATGTTTGTACCCCAAATTCGAAAACAGGTAGGGGATGTATAGTAATTTGTGCAGTGGTAAAATATTATACGTGTTAAATTACAATCATGTCCGGTTCAACTCATATGCCTACAAATACTCGTATACAGGAACGAGATTAGCCTAACAAGCAGATAATACATATAATATTTTTCTATTTCTGTGTTCTTATGAATCTATAAAAGCACTGTAAACTCGTCGTTTAGAAGATCTATAAGCGCACTGTTTTATACAATGTATCATGTGTACAATCAGACAAAATTTACAACAACCAATACACAAACTGTCAAAATGAGAAATTTCAATTGTGTAACGGCAAGCATACTGACAATTAAAAAAAAATCATATTTTTGACGTTGCATTTTTTTAAAATCGCATTGTACGATTACCTCAATAGGAAAAATTGTATAAAAAAATATGTTTCTTAAGGCCTGTTAACGCACTTGTCCTTTGTAAATCTCGCCTCGCGGCTCGTTCTCCAAACTTGAACTCGTACGTTCACAAATAGCCTTATGATACTTGTGTTTTAATACTACAGTCTTATAATCTGTTATAATCGGACTCAGTCGCCTGCTACTAAGATACTTCATTTATCCAGACTTTTTATTTCTTGAGGATCAAAAAATATTTTTGTATCTTGAGAATTCTAAATTAGAGAAACTAGACAATATATATATATATATATATATATATATATATATATATATATATATATATATATATATATATATATATACAGGGTGTTAATACTAATGTTAATACTAAGTCGTTACACCCGAAAATGGTAGATAGAACTCATTAAAACAAACAACTTTTCTTAGCTCAAATTTTTGATTTGGAGCCCCAGTTCACAGTTATTGGCGTTCTCTTGTTTTTCGAAAAATCGTCATAACTCCCTTATTTTAAAGAATATTTCAAAAATACAAAAACTTTCAGCATTTGCTTTAGGTTCTCTAAAACACTTGTATATACAATTATTTTCTATTTCATCAAATAACAAAATGGCGACCAATCAAAAATTTCAAAACAAGATATTTTGAAAACCACCCCATCGATTTTTGAAAATAAAACATTTTTAAAATCCTTAAACTTTCTATTACAATATTTGTAATAAATATTCAGAGATATGAAATTTTCGCGATTATTTCTCCAGAAGAAACCCTATCTGCTACCATGGGTGCCGCGAAAACACGGTCAACTAAGCGACAACGATCGGTCAATGGTCATCTGGGCGACGGACAACTAGGTAATGGTCAATTGCGCGATAAATAATTGGCCAAATACGCATTACAATTTTTTATTATTTTTTTAATGGGGATGCGAGAGCCAGAGCCGCATTCTGTGGCACCTTTCAGAAAGTACAAGTGTTTATATTATTGGTTCTAATTTTGGCAGTTATGCTTTAAATTTCGAACTAAAATAAATTGAATTAACTGGTCAGTCGACAAAACGAACCTTTTTTATGTAGGAATATTCATTTTCAGAAAAATATTATTCATGGATATGTCAAACGCCATCTTTATAATCAATAAATAAATGTATAAAAATTACCAGTTGCAGTTATGACAATAATTTTTATATATCTTTGTTCGTTATACTCCTTAAATCATTACTTATGTACAGTAATTTTTTTAAAGATGTCCGATCAAGGTCATCTGTTTCATGAACAAATTAACAAATTGGCATACATATATCTCCCTCATTTGCAATGGCTAGAAGTGTTTGCGATAAGGATGCATATAACACGCTTGTCTTTCAAAAATTTGTATTGTTTCGACTAAATTAGGACATTCCATTTTAAAACGATGCTCTTTATTGACAATACTTTCGCTGCAAAGTTTATTTATTAATTCAAATATATTACCTTGATTCATAGCCATACGAATAAGTGTCACTGACACTGTCAGTTAGTCAGTTCTCACATATTTGGTTTTATATTTGCAAATAAACTTACCAGTTGATTTAGTTTAAAATTTTGAATGCTTTCACTGTAACATATATTTTTATAATAATAAAATAGCAGTAATGTTATGTAAGCTCATAAAAACTAAGTAAACGACACTACTGAATTTGACAGATAACACAAATAGAAAATCGTTTACTTTGAAGAATAACTAATACCAAACTTTTGGATAGATCGTTGTCTAAAAGATAGAAGTTTCAAAGGAAAATAAAATATTTTACATATCAAAGACATAAGGCTAACTACTTATCATCCCATCCCGCCCTCATATTATTTGTAATTAATATTTTTACCTACCGTCACCTTTAGGTAAGGTATATTGTCTTTAGTTAATAAATTCGGTGCTGAGTTTTCAATGTATAAGCACGTTTTGGGATCCCTACAATACGATTTTACTATTTTTACGATTATATCTGTATGTGTATATGTTTGTGTGCATGTGACTATAATTTCGACCGCGATAACTCCAATACTAGAATTCCAAAAATCACAATTTTTACTTATTTCTCTTCCTAACATCCATATGCAGACTTTATTAGATTCTAGTTATAATTCGTACTCTCTTTTGAAGGTTTTAACAGTTTTACTGTGTGTTAGGATGTTGGAGGTAAGATTTCTCAAATTCTATACAACCTATGAGATTAAGACCTGTTTAACTACGGATTCCTCAATTTAACATTAATGGGAAGATTTGAATAGGTTTTGGTAACAATTGGACAACCGAAAGTGGTAGTTTCTTAAAAAAAATCTTCTAAATATTATTTTTTGAAAATTTATGTTAATATAATAATAAAGATCTTTAAATTCTCAATCTGACACATTTAAAAAAAATTATATCTTTTATAGATTTAGAGATTTATTATATAATAATGTAGAATAATCTATTGTAATAAATCTTGCTGCCCAAACAACTCCATGGAAACCAGTTGAGATATTTAAATATTAATAATTGACAGATAAATGCAAAATGCTGACATTTGAATGAAAGAATAAATACAATTTGAATTATTTGTATGTACAAGAAATGTTAAATTCGTTAATAATGACCCGGGTTCCATCCCGACCGACGCCAAAAATTACTTCAAATATAAATGGCACAAATTTGACACCTGTAGTGCACTTTCTACGCCAGCAATGAGTTCCCGTGAGGTAACGCCTGGTAAGCGCCCACACGGTACATATATTTCATTATTTACCGATATCTGCGTACAAAGCAGATTGGCACACCTATCAATGGGTAATATGCCATAATGATACATTTATTTATTTATTTATTTATGCAACATAAAATGGAAATGGCGAGAGTTCATGCATTGGCCACATCAGATATTTTTTTATTTCTTACTGTTCAAATATTTTCTATTTCGTAAAAACAAATAAATAAATATTTTTATAAGTTATGCTTATACCGTTCTTAAGCAACATTCCTATATTTTACTTTAAATGTAGCGTAAAATTAATACTCATTTTTCATATTTGGGATTATGCAAAAAATCCAATGTTTCTTTTTCTCATTTTGCAAAGTTTTCAAGGAGTGGTTTTCGCTTATTAATTTTTTCGGTTGATTCTAACGTCAGATTAATTGTAATATTATGGAAATTAGTAGCAGGCGCCTCAACTTGTTATTGAAAACATTTTACGAAATAAATTATAAAGTCATTGAAGCTGTTCAGAAATATAATTATTGTCGACTTTCTTGATAAATATCTCTTTTAATATGTGTTTATCAAGTCGACAAGCATTGCAGCCGAAGATACGATTAATGAGGCGAATATTAATTTATTCTTGAAATGCTGCTTCATCTTGTTTCAGTTACATTAAACTGATAAGAAATTTTGATAGTATGATCGATCTTTTGTGCTGGAAATAAAAATAAATAAGGAGGAAATTCTTAAAATCCCAATGTAATGTATAATTCCATTATTATGAACAGCTGATATTATTTTTATTGTTTGCAAAGATTAGAATACATGGATAGTTCAATATAAAGAGCACATAGTGTTGTTTCCGTAATAAATTTTACTTTTTCGAAGCCCTAAATAAGCTACTCAAGTATTTCCTCTGTTTTATATGAATAACATTAATTATATATGATAATTTGATATTGTTATTTGGCTGAATATTCCTCGTCAGATCGAGGAAGGAATATTATTAACCAAGCATCGCAAATCTATCTGTGCATTAAAGTAATCAATGGTGTAAAATTAAAACAAACAGTTATTTTCTTTGTTATTAATTTAGACCTATATAATTTGTTACAAAGTTGGGGGCGAATTTAAAGACAACTTTTTGGAGTAAAATGGTTTTGAATTGTAAGCCGAATTTCCACGGATCACATCGCGGATGAATCATCCGAAGTGAATTCTATAATTTTTTGTTTACACGTCTCAGCGAAAGTGAAATAATTAATTCATTATTATTATTACCGCATCTTCATTATTCATATCAAATGGCGCT
Organism: Harpalus rufipes; assembly: GCA_951394225.1. NCBI lineage: Eukaryota > Metazoa > Arthropoda > Insecta > Coleoptera > Carabidae > Harpalus > Harpalus rufipes. The sequence continues at coordinate 15,156,343 of OX596280.1, forward strand.
GAATAATATTGTAGTGCAGGTTGGAATTCAAATTATTTGTGATAATTATTAGATGAATGAGCAAATTTGGTTATGAAAAAGAGGAAGAGGAAAAAGAGGCGTAGTTGAACAAAATCATGAACACTTCAAAGAAATATTTTGGGAACATTAGTGAGACTGCTAAATAAAATTAAAGAAATGTTAAACTATAGAAATAGAAATATATTTGCTGCACAGAACAATAGCCTACAGTGACAGTTTTAGGAGTACCGTGAGCAGGTATGTCATAACAAGGGTGAGATTTCTTGGTTGAACACTGCAGTGAAAGTATGTTTAGACAGACGGTACACTCTAATTACATAAGGTAGGATTCATCAACTCCAATACCACGATTTCAATTTTTTTATTTTTTTCGTATTCCTTGAGTTTAGATCCATACGCAGACAAGATTAGATTTTGGTTATATTTGATCCACCGGTAGTACCCTCATTTGCAACTTTTATCAGTTAAATATTATTTTTGACATTTAATGTTATTTAAATTTTAAAGAATGTTATTCTCTATACGATGTGAATGTATTTTATACTTCATATTCAATAGGTATAGAGTCAAAGAATTATAAATATATTAAATTTCATAAATCAGCCAGCTATGCTAACCAAGGAAACTGCTAATATATTCAAATAATTCAAATTGACAGATGTCTGAATCAATGAAAAGAAAATGAATGTGGCCGAGATGAGGATGTTGAGATAAGCATGGAAAGATAGGATAAGGAATTAAAGGATAAGGGAAATGGCTCGATTGATAGAAATTTCTGGATAGAGACGATTACATTGGTTTGAACATGTCATGAGGGGATATGAAAAATATATGCAATGGGTAATATGACGTGATGATATATTTATTTATTTGAGAGAAAAGGAACTGAATGAGGACGACACGCAAAACAGAAATGAGTGGAAGAAGAAAATAAAAAATAGCGAACCCTAACGAATGGGATAAGCTAAAGAAGAAGATGTCAGTGTCAAGTGCAATTTGCATAGTTTGTTTATGAAATAATTTTACTGAAAATATAGGAACTTTTGCAAGAAAATTTATGTATGGAATTTATACATAATACACAGGATTGACGGAAGGTAATGTGCTGGCCACATCGGATTTTATCTGTTATATTAATAACTAGGATAAATTTTCTTAAAGTATTTGGCATCATTGAAAGCTAACTTAAATTATTTTCATAAAATATATAGGTGGTTTACAACTAATGTACCAAACGTTAACGGGTATTATAAATTAATTCAATTCAAATACAAAAACTTTTTTTTGCTAAGTAAATGCATTTTATTTGAAATAAACATTTTGTGTACCACGGAATTACTATACTTTTCGAATACAAACGTAACTAATAAGTCTTCATTTCTCACTACAAATCCAATATATTTTTTTTGCATGTTCGGGTATTTTTAATGTTTACCTACAGGATTTCCAAGACGGTAGGCTTTATTTACAAATTACTAATAGGTAAGTGATATGAATCATTTAACGATTAGGAGGCGCAGGCAGTAGTTAATTAAAATCAACGATCAAAGCTTGATTTACAAATATGAACCAAAAAAATTAAATATGCCAAAATATGCGATATTTTTGTTGACTGTATTAAATAATTAAGAATAGAATACTGATGACGAAATATCAACTTACAATTTTTTGTTTAAACCTAGTTTAAAAATAAAGAGTTAACGGAGTAGCTGGAAATAATACGAGTAAATTATGTGTCAAGATATATATTTAGTTTCTTCATAAACATTCAACAATAAAATAAAATTTATAGCTACTCTAGTAGCCATTATAATCATCTAACAAGACGAGAAATATTTTTGATTTAAAACTGGATCACCTACTACTACCACCTACAAATATGAATACTATATTCATTTCCTTGAACCTTATGGTCCTGTAACCACCTAATAAATTCTAACGCTCATGTTTAACATCATCAAATCGCACGATTTTAAATATTAAACCAATAACCAACACGTTTCGTTGCCATAACTACAAGAAACAATCGACCATAGAACAATAAAAATAAATCAGAAACAGAAGTGTAAGAGAAACTGTAACAGAGACGGAGCTGAAGACATAGAACTTCTCTGGGGTCGAAGCGGGCGGGTCGGAGGTCAAATTCGGGTCGTAACCACAGGGGGCACTTTCACAATGCGGAGAAATTTCATACGTTACGCCACTGAGGTGACGACAAGTTATTGAAAAGAATATAAAATTTGGTTTCACTATAATGTCAAAAGGTGTGGCATAGAACATCTATTACATTCTGATATTCATATGAATAAGAACTAGATATATTCTACAAAAATAAAGTTCAACCTAAATAAATGAATATATCATTACGACTTATTACCCAATTTTGAGTGTGCTGATCTGCTTCCATACACAAATTTTGGTAATATATCTGTACCGTTGGGGGCGTTTACTAGACGTCACATTACAGACTCTCAAAAGTGTCGTCACTGTTGCTATTTGAAAATTGCAAAAAATAAATTTCAAATTTGACTTCCATCGCAATCGAACCCGGTCACCTAACCTTACACACAGCTACAATATTATTTGAACCGCTTGAAGTTTCTTTTTTAAATTTCTGTTATAAGTACTTTCAAACGACAAACACGATCTAATTGATGGCTTATTGAATGATATACCAGGTGTAAATTTTAAAACGGGTCATAAGGCTACAACATAAAAAAAAAATCTGATGTGGCCAGCACAATACCTTCCGTCAATCCTGTGTATTATGTACAAATTCCATTCATAAAATGTCTTGCAAAAGATTATAAATTTCCAGTAATATTATTTCATGCAAATGGCACTTGACACTAACATTTTCTTCTTCTTTAGTTTTTCCCATTCGTTAGGGGTCGCTATTTTTTATTTTTTTCTTCCATTCATTTCTATTTTGCGGGTCATCTTCATGTCAAAATTTTTCATTCAAAATTTATTTTTTTGGTATTTTATGATTCCTTTTCTCGGCAACTGAATTCCACACCCCTGATGATAATTATACCACATGAAATAAGAAAATCATGAAATTTTGAATGAAAAATTACGACATTTGTCAGTTATGGACGTAATTCATAGCTGTCATTTTGACACGGGTCCACATATCTGCTTGCCAAAGTCAGCAAAGTCACGTCACTGCACTCGCCCTACACATATTTTTTTTTGCAAAAGATCCTATATTTCCAGTTAAATTATTTCATAAACAAACTATTCGCATTGCACTTGACACTAACATCTTCTTCTTTAGTTTTTCCCATTCGTTAGGGGGTCGCTATTTTTTATTTTCTTCTTCCACTAATTTTTGTTTTGTTTATCGTCCTCATTCAGTTCCTTTTCTCTCCTTTCATATTATATTTGGTCTTCCTATGTTTCTTCCAACTTATGTTATAAGCTATTCATTCTTCCAATATACTCATCTCTCCTCATGACATGTTGAAACCAATGTAATCGTCTCTCTTATATCTTTCTAGAAACGCCCAACACTAGAGTTATTTCCCTTATTCTTTCAACATTTACTTTTTATTGATATTGACATCTGTCAATTTGAATTACCTGAATATATTAGCAGTTTCCATGGTTAAGTTAGCACAGCTGGCTGATATATGAAATTTTATAATTATTACAATCTTTATAATTCTTTAACTCTATATCTGTTGAATATGAAATATAAAATGCAATCAAATCGTATAGAGAATAATATATTCTTTAAGTTATAATAAGTTATAACAAGAAAAACTGTTAAAATCTTCAAATGAGGATACTTCCGGTTGACCAAAATCTAATCAAGTCTGCATATAGTTGTACGGAAGAGGAATATGCAAGAATTGTAATTTTTGGAATTCTAGTATTGGAGATATCGTGCATGAAACTGCGGTCACATACACATACACACACACATACACACATACACACACACACACACATATACGAACACACACACACACACACACACATACAGTTATCATCGTAAAAATAGTAAAATCGTATTGTAAAGACCCTAAAACGTGCTTATTCAATGAAAACTCACCACCGAATTTTTTGACCAAAGACAATACCTTCCTTACCTAGAGGTGACGGAAGGTAAAAACAATTCTTTAGCAGCCAAAAGTTTCTAAATTTATAGAAAAAATAATTGGTGCATATTATAGCAAAAAAATTACGAATGTATTGACCAAACACGTTACATTTCTGTTTCAGCCACAAAACAAATTTAAAAATCTGCAAATTTAGGAAAAAACAATGAAACTGTCTGTAACAAAATATTGTAACTTTAACATGCACAAATTCGGTTTTCTATAAATTAATATAGAAACTTTTAAAAAATACACCCTGTACAAAACGTATTTCAAAACCCTTTTTTGAAATTTACTAGCTTTAAGTATATTATCCTTTTATGTACCATTACAGATTACAGTAATTAATCTCTCCTTTTCAATATATTCAGTAGTTGATCAGATAGCGTACGCATTACTCGTACGTTCGGAAACTCATTATTTTTACAATCATGAGGGAAATAAGTGTTCCCAAATGCAGTCAAAATGAGACCTTCAAGTAATTAAAATCTTTTTTTTTTGTTTTGTAATGTATCTTATTTTTGCGAATAATTGCAGAAAAAATCTTTTTTGCAACACATACGGAAAAAGTGCTTCGCATCCGTTTCAGACTCACTAATATCCGACACATAATACAAAAAGGAATTTAATTCAGGACACGGTCTTTCTACAATTCGTACCTAGAATTCCCTACTTTAAATAAATAATATTCCACTTTTCAAACTTGAAACAAAGTAAATGATTAAAATAGTTCAATGAGAATTGTTGGGCAGCTATTTTATTAAGACTAATGCAAATATAATATAAATAAACACCCGTATCATGTTAATATTTTAAATATTAATAGTTTTTCAATAAAATTATTTGAAAAATGTTCATTTTATTACTGCTCCTTTAGTCAAGACATGTTGTTGTCTTATAGTGAAAAGTGAAAGACTAGGGTAAACAATTAACTGTGCACAATTGTTTGTCACGTGACAACTCATAATTCAAAGGCAATCAATTGTTTAGTCGTTAGTAATAACGTTAATCATAATTTTAAATGCAGTTTTCATTTTTAATTAAATTTAGGATGCGAATAAATACTATATAGGAAATTAATAAATGCTGTTTAAAATTGATGTCTAAGAAACTAACAAATGAGTTATTGTATAATGATTAATGCTATTTGAAATAATCTCGGAAATAATTAAATTTACTATATATCTTATGCTTTGCAACCATAACGGTTTTGCAATAAATTTTATTTAAATTGCTCTAGATTTCTCTCTGCAAAGATAATGATTTTTTGCTATATAAAAATGGATTTTGGCTTTGAAGGTATAAAGAAAATTGACATATATAAGCCAAAATGTTAAAGATAGTTAATTTTCATTCACTGATTTCGTCAGTAGGTAAACATTTTTCGGTTACAACTTATCCAAACAAAGTTACCTTAAAACATCCACAAACGTGTAGTTAGACATATTTTTAGTTAGGTTCGCGATTTTTCAAAACAAACCCTAGAGGCCTAAGGAAAACTCAAGAGTTTCTACTCTTTTCGTTTTGCATAATTGACATTAGATGACAATAGTGATTGAGCAGCAAAATGATGATAGCGTGCGTTTATCCATCACACACACACGCACACACATACATAGAGACATAATCGTAAAAATAGTAAAATCATAATTTAGGGAACTTAAAACGTGCTTATTCATTGAAAACACACCACCGATTGTATTGACCAGACAATACCTTTCTTTACCTAAGGACGACCAAACAAACCAAAAATTCAACCAGTGGTTCTCAAACGGTAGAACAAAATTATATTCTTTAAATGGTAGGTATCCTATATATATTTTTTTAGTTCTTTAGATAGGAGATTTTTTCTGATTTCAGCGATATAAATATTGTATAGGGTTGTGTAACAATTATTTCGAGAAAAATGTTAAGTATTAAAAATTTGAAATAATCTTACAATATTTAAATAGGCTTTAGTGTTTATCATTTCTATATGGCGTTCATCCTTTATACTGGTTATCGGTATAACAAATCGAATTTTTTTATATAAAAAAATGTCTGGATAGCGTTTGAATTTTTAATATGCCAAGTAATTTATTCACTCAAATTTTACCAATCACTAGCAAAAAACTACAGTCACTTTTTTCTTAAAATTTGTTTGTAGGTACACCCCATGAATCAAATTCAAGAATGATTTCTGAACTTGAATAGTTAAAATAAAAGTCGTGAAGTTATTTATTTTAGCAATCGTACTGGAAGCAAGCATAAATAAAATTTACCATAATTTATATCATCTTATAAGTTGTCTTTGATTCTCTATAATTCTAAATTTTATTACAAATAATATAGCACATTCACATCACACCAATAATAAGCTACATCTATATTTCAAGATTTTATATTTGAATGTAGAGAAGACTATCCTTCCAATAATAAATTACAAGCATTATTAGTAAAATAAATAATGAAATGTATATCCTTATTTATGATTAGTGCTTGGCAAGATAACATTTGTTTGATGGAATAGCTGAATGAAATTAAAATAAATTATCCAGCAATGTGACAAATGCATTTCATAAATTTTTGCAATGAAAGTTTAGCGCATTGTTACTGAACCTGAGTAAGGTCAATAACAAACAGCTACTTCTCTCCCGCATAATATCTTTATTAATCTTTCCTTGTGGCCTTGAATTCCAAGCAGGATATAATTGCTGTGTGGCGCCCGGTGAAAAATCTCAATAGAAATGTGTTAACTACGCCCCTGACCCCCGTAGAACCGGCCCTGTACAGCGCTCTCATTATTCACTATGTTATAATTTGTTGTTGATTATAAATATCTACAAGTAATTATTCTACGGTTTTTTATTCACTGATTTAGATTTACGTTTATTTATGTAATCTTTTCTTGGAAATACAGTGAAATATGATTTATAGTTTACATTTATCCTGACATTTGAAGAGTTACGTCATATATTACCTAACCCTAAAGTGTTGATTTTATTTCAGGTACAAGTTCATAAATTTTTACTACAGGCCAATATACCATTTGTATTTAAAATGGGGATAGATTAACTGATCTAAAAGTGATATTGAACGTCATGATTTTAAATGGAACATGATTTTTATTCACTTGTTAAGTACAATATTTGCATATTATTTACTATTATTTATATATTCTGCAACATCATTTATTTCAATGTTTCATTTATTACACCGTACAAACACTTTCATAATAACAGCGTGACAAGTAAAAATAATAGAATATATCACTAAATAAATTAGCTTTATAAATAAAAACTACTAATATCTTCTTTCATATCATTCTATTTCCAATAGGAAGGTCCTGGGTACAAATCCCGGCGAAGTTAATTAGTTTTTTACAAAAAAACTTTCTTCATTTTTAAATAATTGAATAATTATTATAATTATTCTGATTGTTACAATACAATAATAACTGTAACAGCTTATGTTACAACTCTTTTTCCACTTAGTTTCATGCCCTACAAAAATGATTATAATAAAATTTTAAACTTTAATAATTAGAAGAGAAAAAAACATGTTTTAGGGGCAATATGATCCTTCGTGCACTTTTTTGTAAAAAAAGTTAACCACACAAGTGAGTGCTTTATTTTTTTTATTGCGTTTTTTCTAATGAAGTCTAATGAAGAAACCTGGATCAAGATTTTTTATTTGTGCTCCTAAATTTTATGTCATAACCAGATTGTAGAATCCTTCTTTTATAAAACTACTAGCCTTTGTGCATAAAAACAAACATGTCCTTCCCAGTCTGTAAAGTACCAGTTTAAGCACTCAATTGAAACATTTAAGATCATTTACATCCAGACGAACACAATAGTATATTGTGTAACAAAATCGTGAAGCTGAGTTTATTATACGAGAGTGGAGATTGCGACGACGCGAATTGGAAGCGAGTAGTTGAAACACACGACTATGTAAAGAGTTCCACGCAGGTGTTGGACAATATACTTATTTATTATCGTTTGCCTGAGTGTTTGGTGGTGAATCTGGCAAACCAGGTTCGATCCCGATCGACACCAAAAGAAATATTTCGAATTTTAATTGGCACACAAGTGACCCCTATGGTGCGCTCCCCACGACAGCAAAGAGTGTCCTTGAGTTGACCAAAATCTGTGTTCAGAGTAGATTGGCATACCCAGTAATATGTCGTGATGATATACATACCGGGTGTCCCAAGCAATCCTTGATATAGGTGTTTAACATGGAAAAAACCAGTTTTTTGTAAACGGCAGAAAATTAAGCCACGATTTTGAACATCATTACTCCCTGTACATTATTTAATATTAATTACATTATTATAACATAAATTGGAATAAATTATAAAAATTTGTAAATAAATGTGTTAGTTTTATTATTATGTATTATGAAATTATCCTGAAATGGCTCGGTAGTGTATCGGTTAGTATGGCTGCTTCTAAAATCGAAAATTGGGGTTCGAATCTCTAATAGGATAATTTTGAATTATATTTTACATAAAAATTGTTGAACAAATAACAGAAATAATAATAATAAAAATAATATTTTAATAAATAAAGAGAAAATAATTGACAATAATTGATTATAATAATCAAGACATTGTTATAAATAAAAATGTATCTTCTTTTAACATTAATATTTTTTTTATTAATAAAATAAAAACATAATGTGAATATCCCTTCATATGTTTATAATATCTGCTATTTTGTTATTAATATCATAAGAAAATATAATGCATTGTTTTTATATCAATGTTTTGATTATTGTAATCAATTATTTTCTTTTTATTTATTACAATGTAATTATTAATTATAAATGATTGTAAAAAGAAAGAGAAAATAGATTTTTAAAAGCTCAGCAATTTTTTTATAAAAAGAAAAATAAAGAAAATGTTCTACTGAGAATCGAACCCCAATTTCCGAGTTTGAAGGCAGCCATGCTAACCAATATTACCACAGAAACATTTGAAAATCATTTTATTTCGAAAAAATAAAAATTTAAACCACTATTTATTTGCACATTATTATAAATTATTCCAATTCATGCAATAATAATAAATTCATGAATATTACATATCATAGAGGGTGTTATATACCATGTTCAATATCATGGCTTAATTATCTGTAGGACACTTTTTATTAACAAAAACTGTTTTACTATGTTAAACGTCAATGTCAAGGATTATTTGGGGCACCCGGTATATATTTTTTTTAAATTATTGAAATTTCGAAAATATTTTATCTCTGTACCTACTGTGAAACAAATTTATAAATCTAATGTCAAAAAAAAAAAACAGTCACAACAATAAATAAAAACATTATCCATGTGTGTAAAATAAAATCCATAATCAATGTATTGCAACCATTAAAAAGTCAGACTTCATTACTCCGAATCAAAGCATGAAGCTACTACTTTACGCATGGTAGATAAAATATGAAGTTCATAAATAAATAAAAATAAATATTTCATCACGTCATTTTACCCATTTCTGGGTGTGCCAATCTGCTTTGTATACAGATATCGGTAATGATAGAATATTTGTACCGTGTGGGCGCTTACCAGGCGTCACCTCACGGGCACTCATAGCTGGACTTCCATAATACCTCATATTTTTTTTCTTTTTACAAAAATAAAATGCTATGAAATTAAATTTTACATATTTATGTATACTATTCTGTCAAATAAAAGTAATTTACGTTCATAGCAAACTTGACATCAGAAAATAATTTGTTGTAACCATACATTGCTCAAGTAATAATAAAATTATTTATTAGTCGTATCATGTTTTATTATTTCTATGTTCTAATAAAAATTTGATATAGAGACACGATAGTAATATAATTCACAACCTATAAAAATCTGTAACTAAAAGCTTATTCTGAAACGTAAAACAAACAAATTCTTTCAGAAGAGGAATTCAGAATCAAGATAACCATGCCAACATTTTAATTCACAGCGATGGAAACAAAAGAACAGTGATTTGAAATTTAAACAATGTTGTCACAATGGAATCTATTGTGTAAGAGAGGAATTTCTATAATAATATTTATATTAGTACATTTGAGACTTTCTAATGATTCTTAACGAATCTGATGGTTGATTAAAATTTTGCGTAAATAGTAATTTCTCCAGGTTTTGTGAAAGTGGACGTTATCAAATTACTAGTCATAAACACCGGAGTAAAAAGAAAACTCCTCGTAACTGTATACGAGAAAAATACAGTGAATAGATAATATTTTTTAATTAATGTATCATACGGATCATTAAAATTAATTAGCCTTAAATTAAAGGAATGTGGACGTAAACTACGCCTACGAAAGCGACAATTTGTATGGTTTATTTACTTTTGTTTTGTGCACTAGGTGACCGATTTAATTATTCGCAAATTAATTATCAAACATATGTGATTTCTCTGGTGCATTCTTTACGTCAGCTTGAATGCTCTATGGGAAAAAAATCATCAACAAAAATTGTTCAGTAGACTGGTACATTGAGTAAATTTTCTTGATTTAAATGTTAGTTCACATCCCGTTATAAAATATTCAATACATATTCTATTAATTTTTAAAAAGTAAAACTTTACAGTCTATGTCGATTGCATTGACGACCAAAATATATATTAATGTTAATAGTTATTTATATCCCTATTCAAGAAATTGCACTTTGCAAGATTGGTATTTTGACAGCTCAAATTATATGTCTGCTAAGCATGCATTTTTTTAATTTCTATCGCCTAGATTTTGAATGTATAACACACGATTTTTGTGCAGTTTTCACTATAAATTCATTAAATGAATTTAATTTGTCTAAATATCAAATACTTGGGGTTTTTCATATTGATAAAATGAGATTTGATATTCAAATTACATGGATTTATTAACATGAAATATCAATAAATCTAATTCTTATTACTTTTATAATATAACTTGAATTATATTTATTTATATTTAAGCTTAAAGTATATGTATAAGAGTTACTTTACTATTAACAATTTCGTCATAATATGTATAAAATATTATTATACTAGTTACTAAAATTAATAGCTTCTTAGAACACTGATGTCAACTTATGACATCGTCAGGTATATTCCAAAGGTACGAATGTGTATTTTATTAGTTTTGAGATAAATGCGTTTTAATATTCAGACGATTATAATATATCTGTATGTAGTTATATAAAATCAATTTGGCCCCATTCGTGTATCACCGTAAATAAATTTGCTATAGTATAACTTGAAAATAACGCAAATTCGGTAAATTCGTGTTTTTGATATTACATTTTAGAACTACATACATTCGAAGTTTAGATTTTATAAATTTCAAAGTTCAACTTATAACATATTCGTGCCTTTGGCTGTGTATTAAAATTAAATCATCAAATTTGCACATTCGTGCCTTTGACATATAACTGACGACATGGCCATAAAAAGTCCTTAATTTTTGTCGGCCTAGTGTTGTAAAAGAGTGTATCACGACGATTTAGATTAAAATGTAAAACTAATCGTAATAAAGTTGGGTCATCACATTTTTTCTTTTTCTTTTTTTCTTGGATCAATTGAACAGCCTCCGCATAAAAAGGTAGCTGACTCGCCCGCTATTTTGGATTTCAACGCTTGCTTTGTTGATATACCCAAATCTCTGTTATTTTGTGTTTTGTTCACTACATATTTATTTTGGATAATTAAATATTATTTCACCATTTTGTTAAGTATTATTTTGAAATATATTTGGGTAAAAAATATATATAAACAACAGTATTAAAGTACGTAAATTAGTTTTAAAATGACCAAGAAATAAGATATTTCTAAACAAATTTTATTTTTACAGTAAATTATTATTTACAATTATCTTATGATTCATTTAACTTTATTGTCAGAAATTGAATGTAATAAGAATTATCCGACTTGAAATAAAATCACTAACGAAAAAAAATTAAGCTGGGAGTAAATTTGTTCATGATTTATTTTGTGTAAGTACCATAAGAAGTACCAACTGTACAGGTATAAGGTATAAAAAACCTCAAAAAATATCCTATGTTTTTCATTGTGAAATAGTAATTTTTTTTTATTACACGAACGATTTTGTTCGACTTCACTTTCTTCAAAGTATATCATCTTGAATTTAACAATATTTATCTATTGTATGGAAGAAAAAGTAAGTCAACCTCTAATAATTTATACAAAATTTGATAATTTCAATACTTGCCTATAAAAATTTAATCCATCACTTTTACGGCTTGTACGGCTGAACAACCCGTCATTTGAAGTACTTTAGTAAGACCAATGATTAAGACATAGCAAAAATAAAAAGCACTGACAGTATGGCTTTGTGATATTGCTAGTGCGTCGATTGAAAGGTTAGATCCAAAATGAAGGGCAGTCAGCTGTGATTATCTAGTAGCTATAGATCAATCTATAACAAATAACAAATGAATTTAGCAGACGGCAGCTGTCTGAAATAAATTGTATACATATTTTAGTCAATGATGCAGCCATGGAAAATATTATGGTTTAATTAATCAAAATCAAAATTTCTCGATATCTATAATAAAATATATGTATAATTAAATAATTTTAAAAAAATCAGAAATGAGGCCTCTACCTACGACGTCATGGTTGGATTGCCTAATTTGTATAGGTACATTGTTCGTAGATATAAATAGGTTTCAATATCAAATTTTAATAGGATGACGTATATAATGACAGTAATATGATTTGTCTTGATACCAAAGAGTAGCAATTAAATAAATTTAGAAAAAGAAATTCTTCCCATTTGGAAAAGTATAGTTGTGATTCTTAAATATTCAATGAAATAAAATAAACTTAGTTTTACTTACGCGCTTAGCAACGCGGCTTTAACATGTTTGTAGTAGGAGAAAAATATTTTGCTATGGCAAAAGATTTTTTAAAATACAAATACATATCTACCAATTCTTATATATTCTTTGGGAGCTATTTGTGAATCATTGGAAGTAACTAGCATCCATTATTCTGTTTAGCTAACTAGTGATATATTATGGTAATAATACCCAGGCACAAATTTAATTACAATCATAAAAACAATAAGGTTTATGTGCGGCTCACGTTTCACTTGAAGCAATCATAGGTTGCTATATATGCAAAACAATAATCCACATTTCATAATTCAAAGCAATTACTTGTTACTTTTTAAACGGATCTAGTTGGCGCCAGTGCCCCACTTGCACGGCACTGGTGGCGCTACGGCTGCAAGCGACAAAAGGATGTGGCAGCGGCAGTGCTTGTGCTGTGCTGCTTTCATAATTAAATACTGGCGCAGCAAGTGACACAGGTCGTTTATCACACAGTCGCGAAATCGCGAGAAATGAGAATTCGCCTCTGACCTCACTCCTACAACCAACCGTAAGGCGTAATGGAATTTTTATCAGAATTACTAATTTTGGATGAAAGGAGAGTCGATGTATTTTTGTAATTATAAATAATGGAAATGTCAAACACAAATATTCTCATGCAGATTGTAAAAAAATAAGGTATTGAGCAGTAGATAGATAACTTACTGTCATTTCATTCTAATAAACAATACGATCACACTATTATTGCAAACTAATTTTCTACCAACTGTAAATTTTGTACGAAAATAAATTATTATAACTAAAGAATGTGGAATTTTAGATTAGTAAAAACGCACCTGGATAGAAGGAATAAAAGATGCCATGCAAAAGAGGAATATCCAGGAAGGAGATTGGGAAGATAGAAAAAGGTGGAAACAAGGATACGAGTAAACAACGACCGTTGTATAAATCTCGTAATATATAATATATATATATATATATATATATATATATATATATATATATATATATAAATTTTCGGAACTCCTAATATTAAAATAAAAAAACTTTTTGTTAAAGTTCCGTTTAATACATACCAAAGTTGCCCTGAAGAAGGCAGCAATATATACTGCCGAAACGTTGGTTTGGACTAATATAAGCAGAATTTTAACTAAAAGTTTCTTGGGTATTTCTTGACTGTTGGTATGATGTAAAAGGTTACTGGTAAATAATTGGAGTTGCAGTCTGGTGAAAAATGTTTATTGTGATCTATTTAACATTCCTACGTTTCGGTTCCAAATGAACCATCCTCAGGGATAGTTAATGTGTAATTAGGATACAATTCATTACAAACGAAAATTAAATGTAAAAATCTGTTGTGGCCAGCACAATACCTTCCGTCATTCTCGTGTATAATGTATAAATTCCATAATTTTTCTTACAAAAGATTCTAAATTTCCAGTAAAATTATTTCATAAACAAACTATTCAAATTGCACTTGACACTGGCATCTTCTTCTTCTTTAGCTTTTCCCATTCGTTAGGGGTCGCTATTTTTGCATGTCGTTCTCATTCAGTTCCTTTTCTCTCAAATCTTCCGCAATACAGTCCTTCCATCTTATCTTTGGTCTTCCTCTGTTTCTTTAACGTCCTATTACTAAACTATTCATTCTTTTTCCAATATAATTCTTCATTTCTCCTCATGACATGTTCAAACCAATGTAATCGTTTTTCTTGTATCTTTCTAAAAACTTGTAACACTAGAGTTATTTTCTTACCGTATCTTTCCGTGTATTCCCCAATATCTACTTCAACATCCTCATATCTGCCACATTAATTTACTTTTTATTGATACTGACATCTGTCAATTTGAATTATATGATTAATAGTTTCCATGTTTAGCATAGCTGGCTGAATTATAAAATTTAATTTCTTTAAAATTCTTTAACTCTGTATCTATTGAATATGAAGTATAAATTGTAATCAAATCGTATAGAGAATAATATATTCTTTATGTTATAATAACGTTAAATTTTAATAAATCAAATTTAACTGTTAAATCTTCAAAGAGACTACTTCCGGTTGACCAATTATAACCAAAATCTAATCAGTTATTCTTCTGAACTGTAGATGGCAGGTTGGACGACGATAAAACCTTCATTTGGATACCATTTTGTTTAGTAAAATAGTGATATTATTTGTTTTTTTAATAATATGGCTACAAAGAATACAGCCACGAATCATCTGAATAACCGAAGAAATTGTTGATGCAGCTTCTACAGCTATTCTAAATTTCTTGTTATTAACGAAAACAAGAAAGTTGTACTTATCTACTTTTCAACCTATAATGGAACGAAATTTACACACTGTAATTTCAGTGTCACTAAACAGTGATTTTTTTTCATTGTCAAGTATCATCTTTATTCGATTTGGAAAGCCAGGTAGGTAATACTTTATATTTTTTATTGGATATATAATTATAATTTTTTGAATTTGAATTGTTTCGCGCCACTACTAAATAAACAGAATGCCATGTAAGGCAAAACAAGCAATTCAAAAAGTCGTATTGTTTGACTTTGACAGATTTTTTTCTGCAATTGTACATTTACCTATGCTTACTGATAAAGAAATTAATAATGAAATGAATGAATTCAATTCAATGTCATCTGCCAAACTCAAGCAATTCAACTGTTAATATTTTTTTGCTATTGCTCATGGTACTCTGCAAATAGCTAAAATTATTACTTGTAATTTGCCCCTCTTTCGCAAACGAAACGCATGTAAACAATAATTTTGAATATTTTTTGTATTTACACTTTTGTTCTAAAAATTAATAAGGCAGAATTTTCTGCAATATGAAAATATTTTCATTGTATTTCCTATGGCCCACAAAAAAGTAGATACCCGGTATAAGTGAATGAAGAAAAAAAATATTTTTTTCAAGAAAAAAACATGGATTCCAATTAAAAAATGTAAGTTTTGTCTATATCGTAAATTTATCAACAGAAAAACTATTTTCATATGCAATTGGATAAACAATAAAAGTATGAAATTTTTATACGAGTATACGTATGTAGCATTTTTTTTAGATTAGTAATTGTTTAAGAACTTATTTATCAATTTCATCATTACCTAGTGTAGTCTGAGATTTTTTGGCAAAAAATATCTGAAATAACCTCCCAAAGACAAAACGCAGATATCGCATTGATCGAAGTCATATATCTTTTATACCTTAGTTTCCTAGATCCCAATAGTGTATATGGAAATCCGGACACCTGTATTACATACTTTTATTTATAGGTATTTCACAGGTAACTAAAAAATTTATGAATAACTCAGAATTGATTTTATATATAAAAAAAATTAAACCCAATATATTTTAATTCTTCTCATTTGATTTAGTTATTATTGTTATTAATGAATACGTTTTATAATATCAATGCCAACATTGTAGTTATAATACAATATCGATTATAGTAACAATGATAAGTAGGTACGTACTTTTTGTAAAGCTTTTATTCCTTATTATCGCATGTTAATAGGTGGTCCAATGATATTATTCTTTAATATATTCGAACAATAAGTCCATTACAAAAACCTCCAGCGCCCAGCCTCAAATTTTATTGATGAATCAAGCATTTATCGATATTTTTTTTAGTACAAGGCGTCTAACTCTACTCTAGAAGATTAGATAGATAGTCCTTGAAGTGAATAAAATACTGGCTAGGTGTGATTCTAGACAATTCTATTGTGGGAAAGATTTATTCGAAGAGATATTAGTTGCTTATTGATTTCGATACGTACGGAAATTAATGAATTGCGCGTATGAATGGATTATCGTGGCATTGACTGCTTCGCACACAATGAATCATGCTGTAATGCTAATAGATTTCTCTCAGAGTTATTAAAAAAATATCAATCATTTTGTTCGAATCAATTAAATATTTTATATAAATCTGACATTATACATTTTTTATAAAATATTTCATTGATCATATGTAATTGTAAATTATAATCAATTATTCATAAATGCCTGAAGTGTCAAAATACCTACAAATTAAATAATTGAAGTGGGTGCGACAGAAAATATTTAAAAATACATATGGAGTATTAAAAATTACCCCTTGCCTTAAAATTAGTGAAAATAAAAAAGTATGTACGTCGAAACGCAAGAACATTCTCAGGTTCAGTTTTTATTTACAATTTAATTTATATTTATTTCTTTAATTTTAAGATAAAACTTGACATTTTTTAGTTGAATTATTTATTTTTCCAAGCAGCGCTACTTCTAGAAATGAGAATACGGCCCATAGTCTCTAAACTGTGATCAAATACCAACTGAATTTTATTTATAGATGTTTGTAACTTAACAGTGAAAGCAAAATAATTTGCTTATCTTCTATG
This sequence comes from Harpalus rufipes, assembly GCA_951394225.1. Lineage (NCBI taxonomy): Eukaryota > Metazoa > Arthropoda > Insecta > Coleoptera > Carabidae > Harpalus > Harpalus rufipes. Next base: position 15,173,678 of record OX596280.1, read on the forward strand.
TCAATCTGTAATGACAGTATGTTTCTCCACAATCTATTCCTGGAATTTTTGGTTTTTTTCTATAGATCTATAAAATTTGATAAATAAATACTGTGGGTATAATAAAATGCAAAACTGACCAGATTATTTATTATACATATGTTTTACTCGTAGCTTTTACAGACTACCTTAAATCGTTAAGTTGTTTAATAAATAAATAAATATATCATCACGGCATATTATCCATTGCTTAGTGTGCCAATCTGCTTTATACTCAGATTTCAGTAATGTTGATGACATATTTGTACCATGTGGGCGTTTACCAGGCGTCACCTCACGGTTACTCATTGCTGGCGTGGAGAGTGCACCACTGGGATCAATTTTATGCCATTTCAAGTTCGAGATATTTGGTGTCGGTCGGGATCGAACCCGGTTCCTCAGATTCGCGACCAGACACTTAAGCACGCGGGCATATTTGGTAAATTTTGTATAACTACTAAAGTAACATCAAAAACAGTCCAACTTCATTTAACAAGTATATATACACCGATTTTCATCACTTGAGCTTAACGTTATTGATTTCTGAACCGCAAAATAATAAGTAATTGTATATTTATGTCTGTCTTATGGTTTCCTGCATTCTTTCTTCGATACGTATATATATAATAGCTTCATTTTTGTCTTAAGTGTTAAATGAAATTAGAATATGACATTTGGAAGCAGTGGTTAATATTTTTGCAAGCTCGTGCGTAACCCAAATTCCGGCGAAATTAGTGAAGGTACTCTTATGGCTCATCCTTTTTATGTGAATCAAGAAGTATGAATTTCATTTTGGACAAAAAATATGTGAAATATCTACAATTTAGGTTTAAATTTTTAGATGTGCAAATGTCATTGTTATGTTTATAATTGGCGAAATTTACTTTTCTTAAAATGATTTTCGTTCTTAAGTAAGTATAATCTAGTATTTTAGATTAAAAATGAAATAATTTATTATAAAATTGCATTTAAGTTAATATACAAAGAGTTTATTGTATCAGTAAACATAAAGTAGTTTCATTGCCATAGTTACAAAATGTCAGAAATGTATTGAAGTGTTTATTTTATGAGTAAACATAGGGAATAGTTGTCAGACTCGTCAAACTGTCACATTTCAAAATGGTTTTTTTATAAAACTGAAGAAAAATTGCAGATTATAACTTGGTATAATTCAAATTTATTTAATAATCGATCCAGACCCTATGCCCAGCAACAATTCGAAAAATCTATAATAATTATAGTTTGTACCAATTTTTTTTTTTTCTTTTAGGACACTTAAAGAATGTGTACAATGATGAGAGAATGAACATTGAACAATTAAAAACAGAATTAGTGCAGCTTCACAAAATATTACTCCCCAGGAAATAACGAATGCTATTAATTCTTTTTATAATAGTTTAGGCTTTAGGATATTGTGTATTGTGTAGAAGTTAGTGGTGCCAATTTTGAGCATTTGATAAGTTAAAATAAAAATTCCAATAATTTCTCATTTCTTTAATTTTTAATTTAATTTTCTGTATTTTAGTCTATGTTAATTATCTCTATGTTTACTTATAAAGTAAACTCTTTAATACATTGCTGTCAATCATGTTATACTGTAACTATGGTAATGATATAAACTATGTTTACTGATAAAATAAACTCCCGGTATAACGTCATTGCATTTGTACACAAAACTGTTTGAGGTCTGCTTGTAATCACGTTTCCATCACCAATACCATTTGATTCATACAAACATCAAACTATGACGTGAAGCTTAAAGTAATCGTAATCGCTGTATATTAGCAGTACTATGTATAAGCAGGCAACAATCTGAAACTAACAAATATTATAAAAAAAACTCGAATAGTTAAATCTATTTCTTGTACCTTCATTTTTATATCTGAGGTTTTAAATTTATGGAAATACTCGTATAAATACATTTTTTACTATACATTTGCAAAAAAGTGATGACAAAATTTGAATTCAAATTTATTCAAAATTATAAAATTAATTAAATATTATTAGAAATATTGATAGAACTGTCATATTTATGTGTAATAAATACAACTGTATTTTTTGTAGAAGTAAAAATATTATTTATTATAAATAACTTGTTTAGATTGATGTTACCAATTTGCATTAAATTCTAGGTAAATATATAAAGTGCTACCTTCTGAAACAACGGCGCCATAATATTTCCTGATTTATGTAATAATAAAAAGTCAAATATATGTAAATATTCCGATTGTTTCTACAGCACGAGTAGATCTAAACAAACGCGTGGGCTCTTACATTGAAGTAATCTCAAGATCATAGCCAACTTGACGACAATTCAACAATGCATTACCGCCTTAAACACACGTATAAGATTCCAAGAAATCGTTTTAAATATTAATAAACCTTTCACATCAACCGTACAACTTGTTTAGCACTTTAGCCATTGATTTTGTAACATAAATTGAATAAAATCTCAGTTTACTACTCCTAAATGATGTGGCTCTTTTGTTCAAACGGAAATTATTACCGAATAAATAAAGAATACGCATAAATTAATCGCTGGAGAATTTGGCACAGTTAAGAAAGTTGTTTACGTTGCTCTGCGGGTGAACTGGGCACAGGTTGACTCTTTATCGGAGATGAGAATGACATAAAGCTACGTCTACAACCATTATTTTTAAAGTTATATATTTAAGGTATACCGCATTAAGCTACTAAGAGACAGATTATTCTACCTGAGTTACAATTTAACCGTGATTATTTATTGTATAAAAATGTTATCTGTAAGATACACCCGACAACAACTTTTAGTGCCAGTGAGGTTATGACATCACACATACCGATGTATTTATTGAAATCTGTGTTAAACAAACTGATATGTCAAACAGTGATCCAACTTCGTGATTTTTATTTACTGTTTATATACGTGTACAGTTCAATTTTTCTGCCCGATAAAGGTCAATCTGTATCATGAACGAATTAACAATTTGGCATATATATTTGCACTGACAAGAAGCGCGCGATAAGGTAGGATATACAGCGTGTCCAGAAAAACTTGTCAAACATGGAGATCTCGAGAACTTTAACAGATACGAAGTAGGTTAAAATAGACAGAAGTTTCCCCATTAAGATAAAATTTTAACAGTGTTTCGTTATTTGCGAAAAAATGCATGTCACTAGATACAGGCGAAAATGTATATTTTGCAGTTTTTTACCTCTCGCTAAGAGAGGTATTTGATTCATGCTAAAAATCGCATATCCAGATTTTATTGAATAAGCACGTTTTAAGGTCCCTACAATCCGATTTTAACATTTTTACGATGATGTCTGTATGTGTGTGTGTGTGTGTGTGTGTGTGTGTGTGTGTGTGTGTGTGTGTGTGGATGTGTGTGTGTGCGTGTGTGTGTATGTGTGTGTGTGTATGTGGGATGTAGGAAGGATGATTACTCAAAAACATTAAATTTGTTTAACTACGTATTTCCCAATCGGACATTCATGGGAAGATCTGAAAAGGTTTTGGTAACAATTGCACAACCGGAAGTAGAAGATTCTTGAAAAAAAATGTTCTAAATATTATTTTCTGAAAATTTTTCTTGGTAATATTAAAGAAAATTATATTCTCTATCTGATACATTTAAATATTTTATTATATATTCTAAAGATTTAGAGATAAAAGAAATATAATATATAAAATAATCTGTTGTAATATATTTTACAGCCGAAAGAATGTCATGGAAAATAGTTGAAAATTTAAATTGTTTGTAACTGACAGATAAATGTCAGTGTCAGAAATCCAGAGATATTGCTGAAGACTTTTTCTGGGAAGTACATACATTATATTATTTCTTAATGTATTAATAGTTAAATATTTAATATTATAGGTATATTACTAATACCCTTCAGAAATACTGTTACTTCCGACAATGATTTGGAAATATCTCGAAAAATTAGAAGAGTAGGACAAAATTTATTCATAGAATGAATTTAAATTTAAAAAATCTGAATATATGGAATAGATATAAATAGAATTTTTGGAGTAGAGTGTAGGTATACAAGAAATGTTAAATACAACAGTCATGTGATTTTGTTGGCCTTGACATGCAGATATGGGGGCCCATGTCAGAATGATAGCTAGTAATTATGTATATAGATGTCAAATATCAATTTATCATTCTAAATTTAGTGATTTTCCAATTCCATGTGGTTTATTTTCCTCGACAAGTAAATTCCACAATCCTGGTGACAAATTAACTACGTGAATTTATAAAATTTTGAAATTTTTAATGAAAAATTCTGACATTTGACATCTATGTACATAATTACTAATTATCATTCTGAAACGGGCCCTACTTCTGACTGTTCGCGCCCTATATTTATGTAACCAAAAAAAAGGAAGTGGCGAGAGGTATTGTGCTGGGCACAACAGATTTTTATTTTTGTAAATAACTTTCAAGTGTAAAATAATACTGGATTTTAATTTGTACATCTTTAAAGCACTTTTTTATGTTCTTTCGAATAGCGGTGCTCAATTTTATTAACTTTCGAACGATTATAACATGTATATGTTCATTTGTTTCAAAATACAAAAATTCAACAATTATTCAATTTATAGATTATAAATAATGGTTGTTGGAATGAAACAAATGAAATCAGTTAGGTATTATTATCAGTTGTTTAATTTTAAGTTTACGAGCCCAACCCCAAATGTATTCGTACCTTCTGAAATACATATATTAACAGCAATAAAAAATAATTTTTTAGGTTACAATAGTTAAGACTATATTTGTGCAATTTTTAATTTTATGTATTAGGTAAAAAGTGTACTGGATTTAAATACAATGTTATTAACTAAATTTCTCATTTAAACTATAATCTACGGGAAAATATATGACAAAAGAAAAGTCCCAAAATTTTTCGTTCCAACAATAAATCATACAAAATTTATATTAGTATTATCTAGTGAAGGTAACTGAGAATATACTCAATTAATTGCCATCTAAAATTTTATTACTTTATTAAAAATATTTGCGAATTATTAAAGACGAAAACATTTGTCACATGTAGACAATGGTTTATTTGCAAACAAATTATTATTAAACCTAAGAAATTTTATTATAAACAATGTATTCAAGTGCTATACACTCCATTAATACACCATATCAAAATTTGTTGAATTGGAGTAATAATCATAGCATCCAGAAGTTTATTTATTCTTGATTTTAATATAATTGTAGGTGGTACTTTAATAAATAAATCACTTTGCAAATACTTTTACTAAAAAAATAAAATTTAATATAGGAATTAAATTGAATATATAGTCAGTTTTCTTTACCTTCAATTTTATAAATAATACTAACATATTGTATTACGAGTATTTACTGTTGGAACTAATAAAAATTAACACGTGTCTGTTGTCATATATTTGCCCATAGATTATTGTTAAAATGATACATTTAGGTAATAACATTATATTTAAATCCAGTACACTTTATTTATACATAAAATAAATAATTGCCCAAATATAGTCTTAACTATTGTGATCTAAAAAATTATTTCTTCTTGCTGTTAATATATTTTTTTCAGAGGGTACGAATACATTTGGGGTTGGGCTCGTATATTCTTCATTTTCTTTAATATTATTAACATACCTAGCATTGAAACAGTTTTTAATTTCGTTATAAATATGTCATTTTCTACAATGACTTACATATAAAAATATTAAGATTATAAAATTTTTAGAACTAAATAAGGAAATTATCAATGATTTTTTTTTTCAATTGAATAATTGTTGCATTTATGCAGTTTGAAACAAGTAAACATCGTTTAAAGCTAAAAAAAAGTCTTTTTTCCATGGTGTAACTTTCTAATATGGAGTTCATATAAAAACTAAAACTTTGACATACTAACTCAAAAACCAACAGTGACAAAAAAAATATTGAACTTCTTCATTCGAAATAACATAAAAAGTGACTTAAAAATGTATAAATTAAAATCCAGTACTCCATTCGAAAGAACATAAAAAGTGACTTAAAAATGTGTAAATTAAAATCCAGTACTATTTTATATTTATTACTTATTATTTCATAGTTATTTACAAAAATAAAAAATCTGCAAAATTTACATTTTCGCCTATATCTATTGACCTATGCATTTTTCGCAAATAACGAAACACCATTAAAATGGTCTCCTATTGGGCCAACTTATCTAATTTAACCGACTTCGTATCTCTTATTTTTTCGAGATCTCTATGTTACACAAATTATCCTGGAAATCCTATATAATACGCTTGTCCTTCATAAACTCGTATTATTTCGACCAAGTATACAACTATGCTCGTTGTTCAAAATACTGACGCAGTAATGTAAGCACATTTACTATTTCGGATATATTGACTTGACTCATAGCCGTGCGTATAGCGCTATTTTCTGTCAGTATCTTATTTTTCACATATTTGGTTTCACTTATCTTATCAGTTGACTTATTTTTGAATTTTGAATACTTCTACAGTGACATAGTTTTATCATAACAAAATAACTTGTTTAGTACCCCCATAAAAACTAAGTAAACGACACTAATGAATTTGACAGAATAGGTGTATCTAAAATCTGAACTCATACAATTCGAAGATGACTTTGATCAGAAATCTTTAAAATATTAAAATGTATAGCGTTACATATATGCTTATTTAGTAAAAATTGCAAGCACCTCCTTATTATTAATGCAACGGATAGCGAATTGAACGGATACCGTATATCCAGTTTGATTTTTGGCGAATATCCGGCGGCCGGATATTTCAAATGAGAGTTCTTCCGGTTGACCAATTATAACCAAAATGTAATCAGCTCCTCATATGGATGTACAGAAAAGGAATACGAAAGAATTATAATTTTTAGAAATTGTAGTATTGGAGTTATCGTCTATGAAAGAATCGTCATACACATACATATACCCACACACACATACAGACATCATCGTAATATAATAAAATAATAGTAAAATCGTATTCTCGGGACTGTAGAGCGTGCTGCTTCACTAAAAATTCACCATCGAATTTTTTGATCAAAGACAATACCTTCCTTACTTGAAGGAGACAAGATAAAAAAGAAATATCAACAAATTTCCCAGAAAATAAAACACAAGTTAATAAAAAAATAATGACATTATGAATTGTTTTACAATAGAATAGTGCAAAAGTTACTAGTCACGCTTGCAAGCGGTAATGGGGTTTTCTACCATAATAAAAATTAGAATATTTATAATAAAACTAAACCTTTAAACCGTATGATAGGAACTGCCAAATTAATCGGTTTTTAATAAATAATGGAGGACTCTATTATGTCCAGTCTGTTTTATTTACTCTATAATACATAATATTTCCTAAAAGAATCTTCCATTGGAAGAAAACAAATTTTTATGTTGAATTGCTGACAGTGAACTCAAATGCACAATGCGTATCAAATAAGAAAAAAATCTAATGTGGCCAGCACATTACCTTCCGTCAATCCTGTGTATTACGTACAAATTCTATACGGCGCAAGCAGTCACGTAACTTTGCTGACCTTGGCAATCAGATATAATATCAGAATGACATCTATTATTTATGTCCATAAGTAGTGACAAATGTCATAATGTTTCATTCAAAATTCCATTTTTTTGGTATTTTATGATTCCTTTTCTCAGCAACTGAAATCCACACCCCTGACAATAAATAAACCACATGAAATAAGAAAATCAAGAAATTTTGAATAAAAAATTATGACATTTGCCAGTTATGTACGTAATTAATAGCTGTTATTTTGACACGGACCCCCATATCTGCTTGCCAAAGTCAGCAAAGTCACGTCACTGCACGTGCCCTATACATAAATTTTCTTGCAAAAGATCCTATATTTCCAGTAAAATTATTTCATAAACAAACTATGCATATTGCACTTCACACTGACATATTCTTCTTCTTCTTCTTTAGTTTTTCCCATTCGTTACGGGTCGCTATATTTTAATTTCTTCTTCCACTCATTTTTGTGTGTCGTCCTCATTCAGTTTTTTTTCTTTCAAGTCTTCCGCAATACAGCCGTTCATCTTATATTTGGTCTTCCTCTGTTTATTCAACCTTCTATTACTAAGCTATTCATTCCTCTTCCAATACATTCTTCATCTCTGCTCATGATATGTTCAAACCAATGTAATCGTCTCTCTTGTATCTTTCTAGAAACTTCTAATACTAGAGTTATTTCCCTTATTCTATCTTTCCGTACCGTATCTTTACGTGACTTCCCCATAATCTATCTCAACATCCTCATCAATGCCACATTCTTTACATACTTTTCATTGATACCGACATGTCAATTTGAATTATCTAATTTCATATTAGCAGTTTCCATGGTTAGCATAGCTGGCTGATTTATATGAAATTTAATATCTTTATAGTTCTTTAACTCTATATCTGTTGAATAGGGTACTTCCGGTTGATCAATTATAACTAAAATCTAATCATCTATTCTTTCGGATGTGAATTTGAGGAATAAAAAAAAAATATTTTTTGGAATCGTGGTGGTGCGAGCCGGAACATTCGTCACTCACACACACACACACATACATTCAGACATCATCGTAAAATGGTAATATCGTATTATATGGACCCTGAAACGTACTTATTCACTAAAAACTCATTACTGAATTTTTTGACCAAAGACAATACCTTCCCTAAAGGTAAGGGAAGGTAAAAATAAGTGACAATGATATACTGTAAACGCAGCTTAAAATAACAATTAAAAACTCTTTGCTGGTTTCTTATTTTAATTGTTGATAATTAGTGAAACGAATGGTAATGCTAATTATGTGGGTGTATATGTTTTATAAGAGAAAGTAAACAATATGTAAAGAAATGTTAATTTTCTTACACAGATTTGATGGCTAATTTATGGAAGTTCGTAAAGGTTAAATTAAATTTTAATTGTCGGCTTCTAGTTATATTTCACGTATACACATATACAATTACGTTTATTTAAGTGTAAATCAAAGTACATGGTGTAATTATGCTCATAATTAACTTGTAACACATAAATAATGCGTGAGTGCTTATTAACAATAATATTTTATGAATCTATTTAAATGTTGAAATATATGTGATTTACGTGTTTATTACATATTATATGAAAGCCAGTTTCTGTAACATATGTCACATTCTTAGAATTATGAGTCATCCAACGGATTATCATTTTAATTTATGTCGTTTATAATAATAAATAAGTACATTACATAATAAATTAAAATAATGGAAAACATTTTTATATAACGTGTCCAAAGTATGAATCTTCTAAATTACTAGTTAAAATATGGAAAAATTATAATAAAATATTCTAAGTTCCTTTGTTTCAATGTTTTTCACGTTTCTCTTTGTTTTGAAACAGCAGCCACGTTCTTATTATACTAAATATTCGAAAATTAAAGCTCATTGCGAATTTGTAGTAGTTGATTTTGACGTTATTACTTTAACAATATTTTGTTAACAAATACCAATATGTATACGAATACTTTTTATCGAATTTTTAAATAAAACATGTACATATATTTATTTTCTAGTTATAACTATGGGTACTTCAACTGGTTCTACGACAAGGGCTGGGGTCACCAATGAACTTGTGACAATTTTCTTTATTTATAAAACAACAATTGTTATACAGTTAGTACATTGTTATGACACCTTTTTTGATGTTTTTACTTTTGGCGGAATATTGCATCGTAGTCGCCACAAGGATGCGATTACAAGTATCCTGAATGGTTTATTTTATTGCCCTATCAGAAATATTGTTACGATTTAGGTATATTCTAGAGTTTCACGGCTTGACTTGATATTCAAGTTACTTGACTTGAAATCAAGTCAATCTCAAGTCAAGTAATAGTAGCCGAAAATCAAGTCAAGTCAAGTAGTTACAATTTCAAGTACTTGAAAAATCAAGTAGTTATTTTTCAATTACTTGAAAAAATCAAGTAATTTTTTTTTTTTATTACCAGAAAAAGTTCTTCAAGACAACATTCCATTTTCATATAGTTCCTTATGTTTTATAACAATATCAATAATATACCTTGAAATATAAACTTTTATTCATAAAATCATACATTCAAATTTAAAAAAAAAAAAATTTGAAAGTACATATATATGAATTAACAAACTATTTATAGTATATGTATTATGGTGGACCTTAAAAGGGGGCAAGTCGAATTTTAACTGGACCACCTCCTAAAATGGTTCGAAAAAAATAAAAACAAATTATACTGACAATGATTCCGCTTAATTTTAATATTTGACCGTGCCTAAATGCACTTGATTTTTTCTCATTTAAATAACATTTTGGAACTTTATTTTTCTCCGAGATATTAAAAGGTTTAAAAAAACCCATTCATTATTGGAATATATACTAGAATGACTCGAGAATATGTGGACAAAATCTGAAGTCCCAATTATTATTATTATTTCGAATGGAGTATAGCTTTTTGGGCTTTTGTGCGATAGTTTAACCATCTACAGTTAACTTAATAATAATGATTAGGACTTCAAATTTTGTTGACATATTCTCGGGTCATTCTAGTATATATTCCAATATTGAGTGAATTTTTTAAACCTCTGCACAGATTTTAACTTGCACTAGTGAATCAGCCCAGTATAATATGGCACACCACGCCGTACCACACACAGCTAGGTTATGATTCTACTGATACGCGCGTTTTCGTACATAATCGGTTCGTTATCAAGTAGCTTGAATTTGCTTGAAATTGCTTGATCAAGTCAAGTAGTATCGATAGAAAATCAAGTCAAGTCAGGTAATGAATTTTTGAAAAGCTTGATTTTCAAGTCGTCAAGTAATTTACAAAAATATCAAGCTACTTGACTTGATGAAAACCTAGTATATTCTGAAATGAAATACCTATTATCTTAAAATAGCTTTGATAATTTGTTATAGCTAGTGCTATAGTATATAGTCAATTTTTTGAAAACCCGAAGAATATTTATAACAAATACCTCTCAATTACGTTCGTCTACAAATAAATCCAAAATATTACCTACAAAAAAAATATAAACATAGCCTCGGTTTCCTATAGAAGATTCACACAAGTTGTACGTTCCCATTCGCATCTATCTGGAAGTCCATTAAGGCCCCCACTGTATAACATGTTGTAATACATATTATATGACGAAGTTTTTTTTAACATTGTTATACAACTTTCGGTCGTCCACATCTACTTATAACTTCTACAATTAAAATGAAGATGTCTTGTGAAATTATTTCAAATAAAAGTGAAAAAATAAATACAAATACGCAGAAAGAGGAGATTTTGGATACAACCAACATTGCTCTTTGGAATATTGCACTAAGCATTATGTTTGTGCTGACGATTCTTCAATGTTTTGTTTTTTGTAACCCACATTACCTCTTTTTCTTTAAATAAGTCTATAAGAAGAAAAGAAGATTCCTTTGACTATTCTAATTCTTTGCATATACGCAGGTATAACCAAAGAAACTGTATAATCACATACACGAATAGTTCAACTGAAATTCATTAAAATGTTATTAAACATTGTTTTCAAACGTGGACGTTTTATAACATGTCCGTTTTATAACTTTCTTAGATCTTTACCGCTCCTAAAGCGATAACATATAACATTGCTATAAACAGAATATTTTTCTATATTTTGTTGAAATTTCTGTAATATGTTACAAAACATGGTTACATTATCCTGCTATTGTAGCATACGTGGACGGGCCTTTAGCAATAAAAACATTGAATATGACAATTTGAAATATTTTAATAACGTACTTCTAAGAAATGCAAATCAGACTACAGTATTATTTCATATTAGAAGTTATTTATAAAAATAAAAAACTGCAAAATTTATATTTTTGATCAAAATAATACAACCTTTTTATTATAATAAACAGAACTAAAACTAAAAATCTGATGTGGACACCACACGACTTCCTTGTACGATTATTAAACTATACATATTTTTTTAATAATTAAATTACAAAATATTGACAGGCTTAAGCTAAGCCCGAGAAATATTTTGATATAACACAAAAAATAATTCATTTACTACTATCATTCTTAAATTAACATTAATCTAATCCGGTTCTTTTTAAAGAGAGTTTTAATTACAACAAAGAAATATTTGATTACAACAATGAATATGACTAATTTCACAATGAAAATATAATATTTGTTATTGTACGAATCATAAAATTGCACGTATTTAACGTAATTTGACATGAACTTTTTTTTATTTTTTTGTCCTAATCCATAGCAAGCTTTATTACAAAAACAAAAAGTATATAATTTTTAAACTTACATATATCGCTTATACAAAGGGCTAATTTAATAATACTTCATGAGCTAGACGCAGAAATTAATTCTATAAAACTTTTATTTGAAGCATTTATTTCTAAAATCAAAATAAAATCATTTTTTTCAAGAAAAACTGTTAACAACTTCAAGTAATGTACCACTTCCGGTTAGCCTATTTTAACCAAAATCTATTATGTTATTTCGATTGACATAAAAGTCTTGTATACCAACTTTGAAAAGTTTTGGATTATATTTTAAAATAGTTTTTCATTAAAATCTATTATCGGCTTCATGTAAAGTGCCACTTCTGGAAATTGTGTAATAACCAGAAAGGGAGGTGCACAACTAGGTGTTATAGGAGTCCTAAATTCAAAATTTCAACTTTCTACGGCTTACCGTTTTTGAGTTATGCGAGATACGTACGTACGTACGGATGTACGTACGTACAGATGTCACGACGAAATTAGTCAAAATGGATTCAGGGATGATCAAAATGGATATTTCCGCTGAAATCTGAAAACCGAAATTTTTCGCGATTACAATACTTCCTTTACTTACGTACAAGGAAGTAAAAAGGTTGTATCATTTTAATTGAATTATGAGTTCTGAAATATTTTTTAATAATTTATATTTTTGCCTGTATCGTGCCCCTTAAATTATATTTGGATAAACAATACAACTCTAAAATGGTTTCGCAATACATTAATTTTTGCCTAATTAACCAACTTGGTGTCTTGTGTAAAGATCCAGATCAGATAGGATTGCCTGGACACCTATTAAATTTTAAAAATGATCTTTAAGATTAGGGGTAATTATTTTTTTATTTGTAGTTATAATTTTAACATAGACACCTTTTTACCTCTCGCTAAGAGAGGTATTGGATTCATGCTAAAAATCGCATATCCAGATTTTATTGAATAAGCACGATTTAAGGTCCATAGAATTCGATTTTAACATTTTTACAATGATGTCTGTGTGTGTGTGTGTGTGTGAGGTTGTTGGAGACACGATTTCTCAAATTCTATAAGACTAAAGACCTTTTTGATAACGGATTCCTCAATCTAACAATAATGGGAAGAGTTGAATAGGTTTTGGTATCAATTGGAGAACCGGAAGTAGTAGTATCTTAAAAAAAAAAAATTAATATTATTTTTTTGAATTTTTTTATTATTAGTATTAAAGAACATAAAATTCTCTATTCGATACATTTTAAAATTTTATTATATCTTCCATACTATATTGAGATAAAAAAGTAATGTAATATATAAAATAATCTGTCGTATTTCAGAGCCTAAACAACTCTATGGTAACCATCAGATGTTTGTAAATGACAGAAAAATGTCATTGTCAAAAACCAACAGTAGTTCGTAAACGTATTTGAGCGGTATTGGCAGCTGAATTCTAAAGCTTGACCTTAAGGTCAAGCTATTTTAACTAAACACATAACAGTGGATAAGAACCGATTCAGAATTTTTCATAGTACGAATATGGTTTTATGTAGATTTTAGCTGAAAATCAATCTTAGATATTCTTTTTTGACAACATAGTAGTAAAACGTCAAATTACGCTTTTACGTTAAATGAACAAGCTTATCTGACATTATTGAAGAATATTTCTGTGATACTGGTAAGTTTACTATTTCTTGTTGTCTAACAATTAAATATTTAAAATTATAGCTATATACATATACCCATCAAAAATCCCGTCAAGAAATTGGAAGAATTTGGAATATTTCGATGTATAGGAGAAAACTTCCTCAAAAAATAAATTTAAAGTTATAAAACTAAACATAAAGAAAAGACATGAGAAATTTATAGGAAGCGAGCAGTCATGTGACTTTGTTGGACTTGACAAGCAAATATGGGGGCCCGTGTTAGAATGACAGCTAGTAATTATGTACATATATGTCAAATGTCAATTTTCCATCTAATATTTCATGATATTCCAATTCCATGTGGTTTATTTTCCTCGACAAGTAAATTCCATATTCTTGGTGACAAATTAACCACGTGTAAAATTATGACATTTGACATTTATGTAAATAATTACTGTCATTTTGACAAGAGCCTCCATATTTGCTTGTCTACGTCAAGTATGACAAACTACATGAATTTAGAAAATCTTGAAATTTTTGATGAAATATTCTGACATTTGATATCTATGTTTTTGACACGAACCCCCATATCTGCTTGTCGGGGCCAACAATGGCACATGACATCGCGCCCTATACTTATGTAACCAAAAACGGAAGTGGCGAGAGGTATTGTGCTAGCCACAACAGATTTTTATTATTTAATTACAGGTAATCGAAGTGTAGTTCGAATTTCACTGTAAAAAGTCATGATTTGGATCTGCAGTTCTGCACATTATGAGTTTCCAGCACAACTCAACAAAATAGATGAAGGATGTTATCCTGCTTTCAAAAATGATTCCCCTGCTGCAATTTGCAATTCTTCATACTTTCCTCATTTTGACTTGTTCGATTAGTTCCGATAGGATCACTCACAGTGGGACGAGAGGAAAGAGGGGCCTGCTCTGGCATGAGGCATACGTCACACAAAAACCGAGACAAGTGAATCGCGGAATGCGGTCCGGCAGGTCCACTGTAGCACCGCGCTCCGCACGCGGCCTGGCGGTCAGTGGCGTCACAACTCGCCCCCGCAATCGCAAAGGAGAAACATTTTTAGGTTAGGACAATGTGAAGTTAGAATTAAAAAGTTGGATCAAAATTGAGGTTAATGTATGAAATATGGAAATATCAGTAATTTATAGATCTTAATTGTTTTCATTTATTGTTTACTGTATCAATGTACTTTTACGTAAATACAAGGAATAATGCATTTCCCATATAAAAGGACTTTTCCATGCAAAAATAACTACATAATATAGTTTCGTACGTAACCCGGCATACTTTACTAGTACTTTGAGGATAGTTTGTTAAGAAATTTTTAAATGTTTTAAAGAAATTAATACCTGTTAATATTAAGGTCATCCACTTTTTTTGAATTATTATTTTTTTATACAACTAAACAGAAATCGATCTATAGTTTCAACAAGTTTTAATTATTATTATTCGTTAAACCGTATTAATTTTTAAATACTCTATGTTCTATAATGTAGATGTGAATCTTATGATGTTCTCAAACAATGAAATTCGCGAGTCATATAAACTAATCTATTTCAAGATCAGCATGAATAAATTTACATGTCATATTTATTAATCTTTTAATAAATTACGATAAAATTATGATTTAAAAATTTAATAACGTAAGGTGGCAAACTGGAAAACAATATCTACTCCCATGTGTAAAGTAGTTACATTATACAGGGTGAGTCACCGAAATCGCCGTCTTCGATATCTCCCTTGTCGTTAGAAATACAGCATAAGTTTGTTAACAGAATTTATTCGACTACTCAAGGAGCATAACGTAAAATTATTTTCACATATACAGGGTGTTGAATTACGGCTCGGCGAGAATTGTTTGTCTTTTTTTAAATGGAACACCCTATATATTTTTATATATTTTAAATTGTATTTTATTCACCTATACGGACATATGAATTTTGTTTTAGTTTTCCACGGCGTTGCCAAGTTATTCCGTTTTTTCTCTAAAAAAGACCGAATACACGCATTGCTTTATAAAGGCTTACTGAAGTTATTTTAATAGTAAGAATTAAGAATTTTCTTTTCTGCATAACTGTAATTATACTCTATGTTCTGACATATTTTTTTTTAATGTAATTATACAGGCTGTTCAATAAAGCGAATCAAATGTGCTCAATTTCAAATGACCATAACTCGTCATTTTCAAATGGAACACCCTATATTTTATTATTCAGTTGTGTGTATTTTTGTATTATCTTCATATGTTATTAAGGGTATCCTATACCTAAAACCAATAATTTCGGAGATTTTCACCATTTTTCTCTAAATTTATACATATATTCACTTAAAAATTAAATCTAGTATGCCATTGATATTGTTTTTTGAATAACAAACAATTGCAGTAATGACTGTAGTTTCATTAGCCAGGTTATTATTAATAACAGTGGGATTAAGTAAATTAATTTATTAATATGAGTCTCTCGAAAGAAGAACTTACGAATATGGTGTACGCACTTGGAAAAGCGGAAAGAAACCCTCTTTTGTCGTACTGAACAAGACCAGTTCATTCAAACCGTTCCCTTAGTTTTTCAAAAGAACGCGGATTTGGATGTCGTCTTCCCAGAAACCGTTGTGCATAAATTCTTGATGCCAAAAGAGGGTTTGTTGCCGCTTCTTCAAGTGCGTTCACCATATTCGTAAGTTCTTCTTGCGCACTCTCCATGCCAGCATTGAGTGCCCGTGAGGTGACGCCTGGCCTGACCAGCATACACCATATTGGTAAGTTCTTCTTGCGAGAGACTCATATTAATAAATTAATTTACTTAATCCCTCTGTTATTAATAATAACCTGGCTAATGAAAATACTATCATTACTACAATTGTTTCTTATTCAAAAAACAATATCCATGGCATACTAGATTTAATTTTTAAGTGAATATATGTATGTATAAATTTAGAGAAAAATGGTGAAAATCTCCGAAATTATTGGTTTTAGGCATAGGATACCCTTAATAACATATGAAGATAATACAAAAATACACACAACTGAATAATAAAATATAGGGTGTTCCATTTGAAAATGACGAGTTATGGTCATTTGAAATTGAGCACATTTGATTCGCTTTATTGAAAAGCCTGTATAATTACATTTAAAAAAAAATATGTCAGAACATAGAGTATAATTACAGTTATACTGAAAAGAAAATTCTTAATTCTTACTATTAAAATAACTTCAGTAAGCCTTTATAAAGCAATGCGTGTATTCGGTCTTTTTTAGAGAAAAAACGGAATAACTTGGCAACGCCGTGGAAAACTAAAACAAAATTCATATGTCCGTATAGGTGAATAAAATACAATTCAAAATATATAAAAATATATAGGGTGTTCTATTTAAAAAAAGACAAACAATTCTCGCCGAGCCGTAATGCACCACCCTGTATATGTAAAAATAATTTTACGTTATGCTCCTTGAGTAGTCGAATAAATTTTGTTAACAAACTTATGCTGTATTTCTAACGACAAGGGAGATATCGAAGACGGCGATTTCGGTGACTCACCCTGTATATTGGATCGCATTAATTACTTTTTATTCATAAAATACTTTATAATACCTAATACATATTTTCTTAAAATATAGGTTACGAACTGTAATGATCGATTTATTATAATAAAAAAGGCATTTTTGTATAAAATATAAAACTTTACAGTTAAGTTATTGCTATTACATATTTAAAAATGTTCGTTAACTAAAAAAATATTTTCCCACAACTGTGCGTAAAGTACATATTTTACGCACTCTTAACGGTGTGTAAAGAGTCACTTTTCAAACACTAGTGCGTGAAAATTAAATAGGCGTTGCTAGGAAAGGTTCACATTCGGTTAATTTACCTGTCAAGCAGATAATTACATAGTTAATAAATAATAATGAAAATAATAAAATTTATTAATATATATTAATGTTTACTGTAAATGAAACAAGTGTAATAATTTTTATTAACATGAGTACCTACTATCCAAATTCTTAAGAACATTAACATTTTTTTTTTGACATGAGTTCTAGTCTATTAAATAAGTATTAATATTAAATGATTCTTTCGAATGTTTAAATTTCATTTAGTACAATATTATACGAAAGGAGCACTGACTTACATACTAGCAATAATAACATATATTTTATTCTTAGAAAAAGTTTTTTCAAGCTTTTTTTTCACCAAGCTATTTGATAGTTTAAAATTTGACTTGAAATTACAATATTTGTTTGGGATAATGAAACAAAAGCTTGGCTTGGCTTGAAATTTCAAGACTTGACTTAATTTTTCACGTTTTTTTCAAGCCAAGGCAAATTATCACACATCAAACCATGATCATGAACCTATAATCGCAGTTTGTGAAACCTGACTTTTAATACTCATATCTACAATAGTAGGTCATTCAATTTTTTTACGTTTTCCAAGGTACAGACTAGTCAAAATACGAAAAAATAATTAAATCTTAAATTGTACAACGTATTTTAATGTATATAAATTTAAAATAAATAATTTCTTACTGAACCACTATTTTTACTCCTGTGAAGAGTATTTCAACTGATGGATGGACAAATGTAATTTCAAATTTTATCTACTAAATGACTTACCGTAGGTAAACAATTTCTACAAAATGTAAATGTTAAATAAATAAAATAATTAATACGAGCATAAAATGCAATGTATTTCTTATAGAGTGTATTTTACTCACTACATTCATAAGAGCTCATATTTTTTGATACAGATAAAAATATAATATTGGCAAAGATTGTTTTTCGATGTTTCATTTTGATACTTGTTTAACTCTTCACGAATATTTAAGCTTAGAAAACTACTATCAAAATGTATTTTATATCCGTCAATTCCAAGTTTATTCCCTGTTACATATTCAACATTTCATTTACCACTATCAGTCCATTAAAAACGATCGTAGTATCTGTGCAAATAAAATCATAAACACAGATACATCGGCTATAAAGTCAGCCAATATCCCATCATCCCACACGCATTCTCCGTCAATGCTCTGCGCGCTGCGATAGCATAAATACCTGTGAAGCCAACTCGAAAAAACTCCGCGATTATACAGGAGCATATTTTGATAATCTAATATATAGAGGAGCGCGCATTAACAATTAATGGATGAGAGTTAATATATGCGTGACTTATATGGCCATAGCTCGCGTAATGCGTGCTTTTAGTCGCCGTAAAAAAGACGATAGGAGCTACTTGTTCGGATTTTAGCATTTTTACTGCGAGAGTAAGTGGTTTGATGTGAGATACCTGTCCGAGAAAACGTTCAACTGATTTGATGATAGTGGAACGAGGTATAAAGATTGGGACGAATGGGAGCTTCTTGTTTGACGCATCATTGATGTCTCCATATGCGATTGTGGTTTTATTAGGGTATAACAGATGTTTTTCTTTTTATATTTTATTACCTACATCTGTATAACTGTGAGTAATAAAATTGAATAGATTTTGGATATTTTTGAATATTTTTTACTTATTTTGTACAATATAAGTATTCAAATTAATAATGTACAATATTACAAATTTGAAACAAGTATACATTAATATAGTTATTTTTTTCATTTTTACTTACAAATTCTGTCGCATCTTCTAACTGAAGGCATTTCGATGAAAACGGAGCATGTCCTGAATTTTATTTACGTAATCGTTGACTAGAAATGTAAAAATCCTCTCATTTTGAAATCGTTCATTACATGACTGGCAATTTTTCTCCATGTATAATAATAAACATAAAAACAAAGGTACGGTTTAAATTTTTATGCACTAAAAATAATAGTTTTTTAAAACAAGATATGGAAGGCAAAGTATACTAGCACGAGTTACAAATTCGCCCACGAGCGCGCAGCGGCGAGTGGGTGAACGAACTGTTGAGGCTTTCATTTATATAATTTTTTATAAAAATATTTGAAAATTTCCATTAAGGGAATTTTTTTGGTAGAATTATTATGTTGGTGACAGTGACTTGTGTTTTTTATTCTGTCTGTTGCCTAGATATTTAGCGTATTTGTTGCAGCCGTGCAAATCTCAAATAACGAAATACCACCAAAAATTATTTAATAATGAAGCTCCTTCTAACATCAATATAAATGCTAGATTGTAACATTCTAATTCCAAAATAGAGAAAAAAACATATGAACATTTTTTTTTTCTGTAAAATATCTGATGTAGTCAGAACAATACCTCCCTCAATTCTATAACATATTTTATATAAATTTAACACATAAAGTGTCTTGTAAAACATTATAAATATGATTTCAGTAAAATTATTTCATGACCATACTAACATGTGTTCGGATTTTGGAAGCCACCATTACATCTTATAAGTGCTTTTGTTTTGACAAAAATTGATATAGGGTACAAGTAAATATTAAATTATATTTTTTCTTTTTTCCCTGGTATAATACATAGTTTTTCTGTTTTAAATATGATTTGCCCTTGAAATCTCAGAGTCATGAAATAATATAGATGTATTCGAATGCCTACAATTACAAACTAATGATATGTTATAGTATAACAAAATACAACAATCAACAAATTTTGGCAGCATATCTCGGTATAATACAAGTAAAATATATCTAGGCTTAAGTAGATAGAAACTTGCTGTACATTTTTGAATTTTAATTTGACATTATTTATTGTAATGCAAATAAAAATGTCACTGGATAGATAGAATATAAATTAAAGAAACATAAAAATTTATATGCACATGTTCATAGAAAAATATGAATATTTTCAAAATAACAAAAAAAAATCATTGTGAAAACATATTAATCATGTTGCATCAGTACATACTGTTAAAAATACAATTAAAAAATTGCTAGAGAAAATAAGCAGCTAATTAATTTATCTTAGTGTCCAAATCAGGTACATCATTAAAAATTATTAAAAATTTCTTTAAGATTCATAGGAATTTCCTGCATAACTCATACATAACTTTTATCCACGTGCCAGAAAAAATATTTCAAATATATGCAAATGGATTGGCTACCGAAAACTGAATCTCATTATAGTGAGAAATCTCCTACAAACATTCATAAATTAGACCCATGCTAATGACCCTTGCGTAGGAGTCACCGAATAATTAATTAAAAATCTCTAATAAAGAGGATTTAATTCCCAGTAGCTAGAACGGCGGAAACATGATCTATTAAGATTAACACGGCACGGGATTCTATTCATGCAGAAGGTGTTATTCACTTTAATATTTCAAATCGCGATGTAAATTTCTATATGCGGCACTCCCTAGCAATTAATAAAATCTAGCAAAGCGATTATTAATAATATGAAAAGTTACCAAGTGTTTGGGGCTGGTCTGCAAATAAATGATGATTACTCATATTGAGAATTTAATACGTTGACCGAAGAAAATGTCTGATTTGGCCAGCGCATTATCTCTCACCCATTAATTTTTATTTTATAAGCGCTTTCCTTTTATTAGGTACTTCGAAAATACAATGATATTTATATAAATAACAGATTTTCCGATATTTATTCATATATCGTGTATACGTTATATATGTTATTAAAAAAGGTAAAAAAAATGCAAATGGTACTGACCAAAATGAGATAAAAAGCTTAATCAATATATGTCCGATATTCAATAGTCTCCGACATAT
Source organism: Harpalus rufipes (assembly GCA_951394225.1). NCBI lineage: Eukaryota > Metazoa > Arthropoda > Insecta > Coleoptera > Carabidae > Harpalus > Harpalus rufipes. The sequence goes on from OX596280.1 coordinate 15,195,292, forward strand.
AAGGCAGTGAAAAATAACTTTTACAGGGTTTACTTCTGCTATCTCGAAAACTATAAGAGTTACGACTTTGATTAAATAAGACTTTTGTTTATTTTTCCGAGATAATAATATTGATAAGCTTTTTTTAATAAAAAATTTGTACTGTTAAATGTTGTGGAGACAAAATTTTGTTAAATCACTATCTTTGTCAGTTATTCTTCGATTTTTCGTTTTTCTCGGAAACAGTTGAAGATCAGACCTTTACTCATTTTGGTCAGCACTATATGCCTTTAAAAAAATCAAATCAAAATTTGGATATTTATCTTTATAGTTATTTTTTTAATCATATGCAATGGAAATGATAAAATTAAAGAGTTTATCATTATATATTTTTATTTTAATAATAAAAGTAAGTAATAAGAGTAAAATAATATTCTGTAAGTGTTTAAGTAATAGGTAATTAAAGCTAAGTTAAGAAACGCAATGAAAGCTCATCATCAGATGGTTCGGAACCTTCCTCAGGCTCTTTTCCACTCATTTTCATTGATATTTTCCGTAAAAGAAGAAAAATTGATAACAAAATTTTGCTCTATTCCTACAGCTTGGTATACTCCCGCTCCTTACTTAGGGAAATGAGAGGTATAAATTAAGATCAAGGATGTGAAAATTTATTGTGAAGAAAAGGTAAATCGAGACAAACTTATGCAATATTATGAAAAACTAAAAATGTATGTATTTGAAAGTAATCGATAAAAAAACTGGCAGTACATAATTATTCAATAAATGTTTGAACGAGTTCCGTTTCAAAGTCTATAGGTATATAAGTCAAATTTGTAAATGAGTAGGAATATTAAACCACTATATTTCAGAATTATATTTGAAGTCAGGTAGTGTAAGATTAATTTTAATATATTGTAGTAGTACAAATACTTAAGATGACTCTATTTTTTAAATTAAATGTACAATGTATGCAAACATATTTTTTCAAATATTATGAACATTTTGAATTTACTTCTTTAATGCTCGGTTTCATAAACAAAATTTAGCCTCGGTTTCTAAATTCAAGACTTTGTATATACAGGGTGTATCACGGAAAGTGAAACATAGGCGTTTTACATGGGAAATCAGTTTTTCCGTGCGCATTGCTCTCCTAATTATTTTAGACAAAAAGTTTCAAATGTATGTTGCAACTCAAACATTTCTACATCCGAATCAATAAAAAAAATCATTTCGGCTACTTCGTAACTGCAGAAATAAAATTTGAAAATTTACGGAATTACAATTTAATAGTATTAGCCATGAAGAGACGAACAAAAGCATAACGTTTCATACGTCAAATTATTAGTATTTATTTTGAAACTCATTATTCTGACACTGACGTAATAAAACGTTACGTTTTGTTCGTCTCTTGTTTTTAATTCCATGGCTAATACTATTAAATCGTATTCCGTGAATTTTCAAATTTTATTGCTGCAGTTATGAAGTACCCAATTTTTTTTTTTTATTGATTCGGATGTAGAAATTTTTGCTTTACAACATCCATTTCAAACTTTTTGTCTAAAATAAGTAGGAGAGCAATCCGGTCGGAAAAACTGATTTCCCATGTTAAACGCCTATGTTTCATTTTCCGTGATATATCCTGTATATAAAAATATGTACAAAATCTTGGATTATAATTATAATCCTGGATAAACATTTAATTCGTTTTTATAAAATCCGCCATTAGTGATTAAACGGAGTGGATCGATTGTGTTAATATCCGTTAGTCTTACAGATCTATAAATCTATAAATAATGAACAAAATCGCAACGAAAGCTGCTACTCTTATGTACAATTATATATTAAACAAAAAGAATAGATTTGTTTTTTGTCACATTTTTCCCTCATTAGTAGAAAGAGTAGAAGAATTTTTGGCAGTGCACTGCACAACCACTGTAAATAATCTACACCGTAGTTCATATTAAAAAAAATCTATGCTTTTTATACACCAAATTCATTCATTAAATTTTTAGAAACTTCAGGCATGTTAAACCTAATTTCTATCATCAATGTACCATCAAAGTTCGCTTAGGGCGTACGGTGCAGCATCCTGGTGATGTATCACAGCACCGGAGTCGGGCAAAGAGGCCGTCGAACACCGACAGATAATTAAAACATTTCCACGTCTCTTTTCACCGGATTAACAACGTGATGTTGAAATTTATCTGTGGCTCGTGCGACTTCATGCGACGGAGACTGCATGCGAGTGTGACTGCGAGAAGAGGATGTAGATGGAGATGGAGAGGATGGGATGCCAAGCCGACTATCAGGAATGGACTAAGGAGAATTCGTCATAGGTTCCCAAAAACACAGTTTGGAAACAGAACGAATGTGTTTTTGAAGACAGTAAACAAACAACCATTGTAGAAGTTATACGAGGGTAATTTATAGCGTTTTCCATTTATGTACCGGATGGCTATTAAATAACGAATCCTGTTTAAAAGTCCATAATTCCGGAGTATATTGAGATATTGAATTTAAATTTTTATCACTTACAGACAAAGGGTTGCAAAATATTCTTAGCAAATTTCAAACATTTATATAGACAAATAAATCGCGGTTTTCTAAAATATATTATTCATATCTATTATTACAAGTATATATAATTTTATAATCAGCTTAAAACGAAGTAGGCTACTATTAAAACAAATGTAACTGTTAGTGACTTTTCAAGTTAGTTGTACCATTATCATAAATCAAATCAAAATAATGGAATTAAGAGCATTGTGTACTCCTATATTAAAATATGAAGCGAATATTCAAATAAATTGTACCTGCACTAGAACTATCAACATATTAAAAAATCAACATTATACAAACATACTTATGATAGGAACCTGCATATACAAAAAATCTGTTGTGGCCAGCACAATACCTCTCGCGCCCTTTCCATTGTGGTATTTAACATTTCTTGTACACTTGAAAAAAAAATACACCTAATCTTTATATTTACGTATTTTCTATAATTTTAAATTCATTCCATTAGCATGTTTTCTCCATTTCTACTAAATGTTCGAGGTTTTTCCAATTCGTTAACGAGATTGGCGTTATTTCTGAGGGTTCATGTAATATACCTATAATTTTAAATATATAGTTAATAATACAAAAAGAAATATTAAATATCGTTCCCAGAAAAAGCCTTCAGTACCATCTCTGAATTTTTGACTCTGATATTAGTGACATTTATCTGTCAATTACAGACATTTTAATTTCTCAAGTAGTTACCATGAAGATGTCTGGGCTATGATCAGTCTGTGATATTTACCTACTACAACAGATTATTCTATAGATTATATATCTATATCTTTAAATCTATAGAAGGTATAATAAATTTTTTAAATGCGTCGGATAGAGAATTTTGGTTTTTAATATTTGTGATAACATAAATTTTCCAAAAATAATATTTAGATTTTTTTTTGTTAAAATACTACTACATTCGGTTGTCCAATTGTTACCAGAATCTATTCAACTCTTCCCATTACTGTTAGATTGAAGAATTCATAGTTACACAGGTCTTTAGACTCTTATAGAATTTGAAAAATCGTACATACAATAACCTCACACGCACACATCCATACACACACACACACACACACACACAGAGAGAGAGAGAGAGAGAGAGAGAGAGAGAGAGACATCATCCTAAAAATGTTATTATCGGATTTTAGGAATTTTACAACGTGCTTATTTACTAAAATCTGGATATGCGATTTTAGCATGATTCCAATACCTCTCTTAGCAAGAGGTAAAAATTATTGAAATCTATTAATACAGTAGCATTTCTCGTTTTCCCCTTAAAATTAAAGTCACATACTAATAGATTTCAATAATACTTTTTTAAAATGCAGGTTCAAATCATAAGTATGTTTGTCTAATGTTGAATCTTTTTTAAAATGTTAAAAGTTCTAGTACCGAAACAATTTATTTTAATTTTGGCTTAATATAGTAAAGGAGTACACAATGCTCTTAAGTAAACCTGACTTAGAGATCATTGCAACTTGTTATCAAGAAAAAAAATAGTATGGTAAAAACTGCGAAGTAATTTCTATAGAAGAGATGGCCATTTTGTAGCATAAATCGTGCTATTAGGTGACTGATAGAAACTGAATCAATTTTCAGAAAACCTAGGACAGTTCATTTACCAATTCTAAATTTTCGTCATTTGTAACAGTTACAGACCTTCTATTTCCACTCCCAGATTCCCCAGGTCTCACAAAAAATGTTAAACCATAATTTCACTATAAATTATGATCGTGTAGCTTCCCCATGTACGCCAATAATTCTTGGCATGGATAATTTTTGATCTATTTTCCTCTTTTGTCAATAACTTAAGAATATAGTGCTGGTTATGTGTTTCAGTTCACTATTTTTCTTGTACTCAAACCTTTGCAGATATTGCAAAATTCTTTCAATTTGAGCCATACCTGGTAAATAAACAGACGAATCACGGCATGAAATTATTTAAAATTTATTCTAAATTCGTAACAAACCAAACACCTTTCGGATATTAATAACTAACTGTGTGTACTCGGATAGGATCGCGTGGTTGTGTATGTTGTGACCGGTTATGATTCGATCGGCCTGAATTCGATTCCGATTCCGAATGATGTTAAATTTGAAACTTGCATATTATATCAAATTTCCAAATAGCTTAAAGTGACTCCGGTGGTGCTCTTTCCACGAAAGTTTTGAGAGCCCTTCAGATGACAACTGATAAACGCACTCAGCGATACGGATATATCGACATTAATGTATAGAACCAGTTTGGCACACCTCGAAATTAATAATAATAAACCGTGATGTTATAATCCTATTTATTTATTCTGTATAAAAAGAATTTAATATTAAACGTTTTTTTTTTTCTTGCAAGTATAATTTCAAGTTACAACTTTTGTTTTTGTTGAAATATTATATATTTGTATTAAAATGAGTTTATATATTACCAACTACTTGTTAGTTGTCAGAAAATAATGAATACTAATAAAATGATATGTAAATAATATTTAAAAATAACTACTGATTCATCCCAGCAAGACTTTTATTTTTTAATATTTGTTCGTTTGAGGATAATTTGATAAGATTAACATTTATTATCAAACTCTTTCAATAACATTTCCTGTTCGTATTTATTTAATGTGAACCTTGCCGCATTTAGAAAATATTAAATACAGCTCTGCTCGGGGCAGTTAGCTTGCAGGTCGATCTAAGTACGCAAGTCGCTATCACGGCTCAAGAGGAAAGGTTAGAGGTCATGCAGGTCACCGCAATTAGATGATGATGACTGCGATGACGTTGATGATTTCATTCCTATTTAATGGAATCAGGAAATCGAATACGTTCATTATCACCATCATTCAAACTGTATTAAATCCACACGATATAATACTAAATCATAGTTCGAGAGAAATATAAATTATTAATCCTATTTCCTATGTTTGTTTATTTCAGATGTTTGTTCACCTAATTAAATTCAGGAAACAATTAAATTTTTAGGTCAAATAGCTTCATTAAAACAATAGATAAGCATTTAAATTTTTGATATAAAAAATATCTTAAGGAATTGTTTAACTGCACATTCTAAAAATAAAATGAAACTGTTTTAGTTGCTCATTTACATAGAAGAGTGTTAACAAGGATATATTAATTAAAAAATTTCATTTCTTTCTAATTATAAATAAAATTAATTAATAAGTAAGAGAACTATAATAATTTATTGAAAATTTCACGCAAAGCATTTAGAAACGACCATTAAAATTTATCATACAATCATTATTCAAAATTTATGGAACCATAAAAATATCCCTAAAATTTTGCGAAATTCTTAAAATATTTCTGATATAACTGTTAAACATTATTTACTTTTCAAATTGGTACATTAATCATTTACCAAATTCTTTAATGTTATACAACATAAACTTTGCCTTTTTTATTTAATAAGTTTTGGGAACCTTCTTAATGTGTGTAGTGACAGTAACGAGGCCTTCAAGCTTTAATTTGTATTTTTATAAATTTGGTAAATATTAGCAGTAATATAAAAAAGAATCTGATGTGGCCAGCACAATAACTTCCGTCAATTCTGTATATTTTGCACACATTCCATAGATAAATTTTCTTGCAAAAAATTCTAAATTTCCAATAAAATTATTTCAGGAACAAATTATGTAAATAATTGCAATTGACACTGACATCTCTCAATTAGAATTATCTGATAGTAATTTCCACGGTTAAAGCATAAAGCTGGATTCAGAGATTGCGTAGTAAACATAGCATAGAGTAGCACAGAAAAACATAGATAATGAACATACGGAAAAGCGTGTACTGATTCAGAGTTACAGACATAGCATAGCACAACACAGCATAACACGGGGAATTGGCCATATTTTATTTCGAAGCTATGTTTTGCCATGTTCGGCCATGTGCGCTATATTTCGTAAGTATTCGTAGTTAAACCACGCCTACTTCTACAGAGCGTTAATGTTGACAACTAGCTAACATTTGTTTTGAAGTTTGGCTAAGACAACTTTTAAGTTATTTTGTATTGCAGTTGTGTTTATTATAATTATTTAAAAAGTGACAGCTAAATAAAACTTATGAAATCAGCAACAAATACTGACATGAAGTTATCTACATACAACAATTCTATGTTTTCTGTACAATCTCTGAATTGGTTTTAAGTTTCTATGTTTTCCTGTGTTGTGTATTCCTATGTTGTGTGTTCTACGCAATCTCTGAATCCAGATTAACAGGCTGATTTATGAAATTTAATTTCTTTCTAACTTTATATGCTTTGAACATGAAGGAAAAAAATCAATTAAACCGTATAAATATTCTTTAATATTTAAAGTAACGTACATTTATATTACATTAATTACATATAACATTTACTGTTAAAAACTTCAATTTAGAGTCCTTTCGACTGGCTAAGTATAACCAAAATCTAATCAATCCCATATGAACGTACAGAAGAGGAATACGAAAAAAATATAATTTTTGGAATTGTAATAATGGAGTTATCGAAGGAGAATTTTTTATCACACACACACACGCACACGCACGCACACACACACATCATAAAAACAGTAAATTCGTATTGTAGGGACCCTAAAACGTGCTTGTTCATTGAAAACTCGGGATCGAATTTGACCAAATATTTCATTAGTTTTACATTGTCTGAATTTAAATCCAAATATATACGAGTGTTGGTAATTGTAGTAAAAACTAGACAATAAAGTAAGTTGTCTTCATGGTGATAGAAGAAACTTTAAGTTTAATTTTCGCAAAACGTTCAATTCACTTCTATATCAATTTATAAAACATAATTACAATTTAACCAATTATGATAAAAATCTAATCAGCTCTACATAGGGGTATAGAAACGAGGAATACAAAAATTTGTAATTTTTACCTCTCGCTAAGAGAGGTATTGGATTCATGTTAAAAAGCGCATATCAGGATGTTATTGAATAAGCAGGTTTTAAGGTTTGTAAAATACGATTTTAAGATGTTTACGATGATGGCTGTGTATGAGTGTGTGTGTGTGTGTGTGTGTGTGTGGATGTTGGAAGGACGATTTCTCAAAAGACTTAATATCTGTTTAACTACATATTTCTCAATCGGACATTAATGGGAAGAGTTGAAAAAGTTTTGGTAGCAATTGGACAACCGAAAGTAGTAGATTTAAAAAAAAAATATTCTAAACATTATTTTATTAAAAATTTTGTTCTTGCAAATATTAAAGAAGTTTAAATTCTCTATCTGATACATTTTAATATTTTATTATATTATTTATTGGTTTAGAGATAAAAGAATATAATATGTAAAATAATCTGTTGTAATAAATCTCACAGCCCATTAAACAGAATAATTCAATTTAGGAAACGATTTATTAAAATTATATAAAAACACTTCACAATATCACTAATTCGAGGCACTTTTATTACTTCGATTCGACAATTCAATTTTCGACAAATGAAAGTGACAAATATCATAATTGTAAAGCCAAATTCAAGCAACTAAATCTTTTATAGAAGAAAGTTTACTATTTTTTTCTGTGCGCCAGTGTACATAAATGTCAAATATCATAACTTTTCATTCTAAATTTCGTGATTTTCTAATTCCATATGATTTATTTTCCTCGCCAAGCAAATTCCACACCCATGGTAACAAATTAATCACGTGAACCTGAAATTTTGAATGAAAAATTCTAACATTTGACATCTATATACATAATTACTAGTTGTGATTCTGACACGGGCCCCCAAATCTGCTTGTCAAGGCCAACAATGTCACTTGACTGCTGGCGCCCTAGACTTATATAACAAAAAACAGACGTGGCGAGAGGTATTGTGCTGGCCACAACAGATTTTTAAGTTCATTTTAATATTATAATTATCATAAATATAAAACTTTTTTATTTTTTCAAAGTATGATATTTTAGTTTTCATCTCATTATTCTTATACTTATGTAACTAAAACGTAAGTTGCGAGAGGTATTGTGCTGGCCACAACAGATGTTTTAAATCTGGAATTAAGGTATCTGACACGAAAAAATTGTCACATATACACGCGCACACATGCATGCGCACACATACATGCGCACAATCACACAAGCATACACACTCACACATACAGATTTCAACATAAAAACAGAAATTATAAATTTTATTCTAATTAGAGGCGTAGAAAAATTTACGCAAATAGAAATCAAACGGTGGGTATTTCTTTAAGTACTGTGATTTGACAAATGTTGTTAATCATGAGTCATGACTTTTTACTCTTATTTCATATAACTATTATTAAATTGCATGCATATTAAGTCTGCAACACTCTGTAGCTAATTTTGGAAAAAATCTCGATGATGTAACGGTAAGAAATATGAGTATTCTATTTTTAAACATGAATTAAATTCCTCCTTATGGGAAAGTTGTGTTCTTGCGGAGCCCTACTTGCATTTTTATTTTCATCTTTATAATAAATGAGTTTAATCTGGTGTTTATAAAAATGACATGATATTAATAATTGTTTCGCAATTTCATGTGAAGGAGCCAAGTATTTGCTAACAGCGATGTATAGTGTTATTTAAATAATGACCGTTTATAAGAGCAGGTGAAATTTTTCATCCGCGGCACGGCAATTTGTAATACGGAATTACAGAACAAAACAAATTCCACTGCAAGCCTTTTGCTCCGGATTCTCATAAATTACGATGGTATTAATTAAAACATTATAAGAGTACGAGTACAGTCGCCCATATGAATTATTACAAATGAGAACTTTCTTTTTCAAACATCCATCTTCTTTTCATATACCTTTTATAAACCATGTTTACATTTGAATAAATAAAATATAAAAATATAGCTACTATTTCTTTTCACAGAGTAGTGGTAAAAAAATATTTATATTTGTAACAAGTGCATGAAATTTCTATGTTTTAATTACTTCTCGCACTAGCGGTGTGCCTTCAGTACGTACTAGTGCAGGAATTGGTTATTTACAGCACCCGTTTTGAGTTTTAATAATTATATCTAACAATAATGCAAGAATTTAGTAAATATATGTTAATGTGTTATTTATATAGAGGAAATTATGAATACCTATTGATTTCTTTTTCTATTTGTCAATAATCGTAAATAATAATTAGGATTCATTTTATTAATTGAAACCTTATTATAATTACATTAATAAGTTTTTTTTCTATTCACATTGATTTTTTGATGAGTGACCGTGAGGTGACGCCTGGTAAACTCCCGCACGGTACAAATATGTCATCATCATTACCGAAATTTGTGAAAGCAGATTGGCATATCCAGCAATGGGCAATATACCGTGATGATGTATACATAATGATATTTTTTTTATTTTGCTGTAGTTAGTTACCTATTAATTTTAGATAAAAATATTTCAAATAAAGGTAGTACATAATAAAATTCTACACCTAAGTCACTAATCGATTTAATTTGCACGTTTTGTAACGTGTAAAAATGAATTTAAAATTTTATAAATATTGTTTTGTTTCATGTTAGCCATGGAATTGACACAAAATTACAATAAATGTATTATTATAATGCTACATTATCAATTCTTTTATGTACCTACTAGTGTTTTATGTTTTTTTATATCTCAATTCTCACTCTATTATTGGGGCTTTTGCTCTGTTGAGTGAATAATACATAAATACATAAATAATGTTTGAACTCTCACTACTGTCAGAAAAATAGTTTATTAGTTTAGTAGTAATTTAATTTATTTCAATTGTGTTATAAAAAGAGAGTAGAGAATCTGAAAATAATTCCATGGTATTATTCTGACAGTTCAAACATTATACATTTATTTGTAATTTTGTGTCAATTCCATGGCTAACACTAGAAATGAGCAATAGTTATAAAATTTCAAATTAGATTTTACACGTTACAAAACGTGCAAAATAACACCAGATTAGTGATTTATGTGTAGAATTTTATTATCTACAAGCTTTATTTGAAACATTTTTGCTAAAATTAATAGGTAACCAACTACAAAAAAATAAAAAATTAACATTGTATTACCCATATTACAGATTTCAAGTATACACCCGGTATATCAATATATATATATATATATATATATATATATATATATATATATATATATATATATATATATATATATATATAGATTTTTAAATTCTGAGCATAAAACACATCATAAGTACAGTAATTTTTTTAAAGATGTCCGATCAAGGTCATTTTCGAACTGTATCTGTTAAGATTTTGACAAATTCAGTACCGTCGTTTACTTAGTTTTTATGGAGGTACATAATATACTGTTATTTTTCTATTATTATTATTATTATTATTATTATATATATATATATATATATATATATATATATAAATAAATAAATATTTCATCACGGCATATTACCCATTGCTGGGTGTGCCAATCTGCTTTGTACAGATATCGGTAATGATGGAATCGTTACCTCATGGGCACTCATTGCTGGCGCGGAGAGTGCGCCACAGGGGTCAATTTTGTGCCATTAAAACGCGATGAAATTTTTGGCGTCGGTAGGGATCGAACCCGGGTCCCCAGATTCACGACCAGACACTCAGGCACACACATATATATATATATATATATATATATATATATATATATATATATATATATATATATAATTTTTTCTATGAGAACTGGAGCCCGTTAAAACTGAGCAATACATCAAAGTTCACAATTCGAGAAAAAGATAAAAATCAGTGTATTTACTGAAAAATATGTCACACCTGTCACAATTGACATATACGATCATTTCAGACTTTCATAATGAATACTCTTGGTTGTTGAAGATAATTGGAATTTTTAAATTATCAAATAAACCGAATATAAATTGTACATCTATACAAAATATACAATTCTGATAATCATTTTTACTTCCTTGTACGTAAGTAAAGGAAGTATTGTAATCGCGAAAAAATTCGGTTTTCAGATTTCAGCGGAAATATCCATTTTGATCATCCCTGAATCCATTTTGACTAATTTCGTCGTGACGTCTGTACGTACGTACGTACGTATCTCGCATAACTCAAAAATGGTAAGCCGTAGAAAGTTGAAATTTTGTATTTAGGACTCCTATAACATCTAGTTGTGCACCTCCCTTTCTGGTTATTACACAATTTCCAGAAGTGGCACTTTACATGAAGCCTATAATAGATTTTAATGAAAAACTGTTTTAAAATATAATCCAAAAGTTTTCAAATTTGGTATACAAGACTTTTATGTCAATCGAAATAACATAATAGATTTTGGTTAAAATAGGCTAACCGGAAGTGGTACATTACTTGAAGTTGTTAATAGTTTTTCTTGAATAAAATGATTTTATTTTGATTTTAGAAATAAATGCTTCAACTATAAGTTTTAGAGAATTAATTTCTGCGTCTAGCACATCAAGTATTATTAAATTAGCCCTTTGTATAAGCGAGATATGTAAATTTAAATATTATATACTTTTTTGTTTTTGTAACAAAGCTAGCTATGGATTAAGACAAAAAAAAATGTTCATGTCAAATTACTTTAAATACGTGCAATTTTATGATTCGTACAATAACAAATATTATATTTTTATTGTGAAATTAGTCATATTCATTGTTGTAATCAAATATTTCTTTGTTGTAATCAAAACTCTCTTTAAAAAGAACCGGGTTACATTATGGTCGCTATATATCTTACTGTTTTGAAGTTAAAATTAATATTTTGTAATTTATTTATTAAAAAAATATGTATAGTTAAATAATCGTACAAGGAAGTCGTGTGGTGTCCACATCAGATTTTTTTCATTGATTTTTACTTCTTTTAACTATGACGTAATTGGTCAGTTTTAAGAGGCCCCAGTCCTTACAGAAACACACTGTAAATGATCTTCATCGGAAATCTGTTAAAAAAAATACTGTACTCGTATATCATTAAACCGCAAATAATTATCAAAATCCTATCATAAAATTAATGTCGAAAGAAAATACTGTCACTTTCTTTCAGTGGTTTAGGGGTTTAATAATGGTATAAACTTTTCAAGAAGGCCGTGAAGACAAAAACTGAAAATATTGTGCTTAGTAGGTAATCACTTTCAAGGATGTTGCTAAGGATGTTGATATTTCAAACGGTATTCACAAGATATGGCCACCTATGACTTTTTCATCGTTCCTGTATTGAAGAGTTTTATTGAAAGGACAGCGTTTTGTTATCATAGAAAACATAAAAGAACAATCGCTGTAGAAGCTCAAGTCATATCACATACCACCAAGTGTATCGCAGATTGGAAACAACGATGACATTCTGTTGTCGAATTTAAGAGAAAACTGATGTGTATGTGCTTTTTATGAATTTTTGTACGATGTTGTGAGATATTACTTACTCAAAAGAAGATGCAAGAGTGTACCGAAATGTCGGTTGTGTAAGAGAATAAATGATGTTTGACTGAGATTTCGAGTAATTATTAACACCTAACAATCAAAAAATTTCCCACATCAGTGAATTATATCTAAGTAATAAGAATGAGCAATAGTTTGAAGGGGGTAATATTAATATTGATGAATAAATTATTACTTCTCGAAGCAAATAAAAATTCTTGTTATTTTATTATCAAACCTCGTAATATACGTAATCTTTTTTATTCTTTTGGTGCAGTGTTACCGCTAAAGCATATATCTAAACTGTTTAATAAAAATATGTTACATATCTAACTGTTCAAAACGAAAATTATTTCTTTTAAATATAATTTAAATTTGAATTACTAAAAAGAGGTGTCTCATATTACCAGAATTAAAAATATGCTTGGTCATGAACTCACCTGGTGTATCTTTCCTACGATTAACAAATGCCACCACTTTACACAGCAAAAATTACAGTGCTGCTGTTACCATAACAAATACAAATCGAAGAATAAAACTTCAATTTCAACGAAACAAAACAACATACCAGGAATCTTGAATCAAGTCAGCGTGCTCTCATTCTCAAAACAAATGAACGGGGCGCGTGCCAAGGGCTGTGCGCGCACGCGTAGCAATCAATTATCTCCATAATTAAAACATCTGAGCGTAATGAGCCGAACGTGACTCAACTTTTCCCGTAACAATTGCATCCCGCGCCTAAGGCAACTGCGATGAGGATTCTGTCCGTATGTTTCTATGATCTAGCATTTTACTACGACATGTGTTCTATACTAGAAATGAGAAATTGTATAAAAAAGTTTTAATTGATGATAGCCCCACGGCTAGGTTATTAATTTTTTGCTCGAGTTTATTTTTGAATAATTTTTGGTAGTGTTTTTTCTATTACTCCATAGTTAGAATGAGAAATGTTGTACTTGGAACTAGATAATAATTAATTATTCTCGTAATGATGAGTAATGAAAAGGTTAAGTTGTAATAATACTAGGTTTTTTATATCGGTGCTTTATAATAGTTTAGTAATGAGATATACCCACATTAAGATGTAATTACTAATATAAGTACATTTGCAAAACAAGACAATAATTTATTTATTACCCGTAGAAGTTTTACGTAAAATATTATCATTTATTTATTCCTAGTCATTTTAAAATAAAACATCTATGAGTTTCTAATTACGAGTCATTTATAAAGGCTAAAATTTATTACGTATATTATTAAAATTCGACCGGTAAGGAATAATGTATAAGGATTTAGACCTAATACCGAATATTAGACTTTGTGATTGTTACTAAAAAGTGATTGTTACTAAAATATACCTACTTTATATAAAATGTATTCAGTCAAGAAATCCCCAATTAGAACTAGGCAGAAGGCCGTAGGTTCCAATAAAAGTTGACCATAAATATAAGTCACTTTATTATACAGGGTGTTATATTTTAGTGGACCAAGCAAATATCTCGCTTATTTATTAAGTTAGTAATTTCTTTCATATAACATGATTTATACAGCAATATGTAAGATACTTGATGACGGATGTACATTCATGATACTACTTCCGGTTTATTTATCCGTCATAATAATGACTATACAGTGGTGTAATTCTGAGTTACAAGAAAGACGATTTTATTGGTTTGGACATCATGAGGTGAAATGAATAATATATTGGAAAAAGAATGAACAGCTTAGCAGTAGAAAGTAGAAGAAACAGAGGAAGACCTAGGAGAAGGTGCAAGGACTGTATAACGGAAGACTTGAGAGAAAAGGAAATGAAACAGAACGAAGAACGAAGAAGATGTCAGTGTCAAGTGCAATTTACATAATTTGTTTATGAAATAATTTTACTGAAAAGAATCTTTTGCAAGAAAATTTATGTATGAAATTTGTACATAATACGCAGGATTGACGGAAAGTAATGTGCTGCCACATCATATTTTTTTCTTATTAATATAATAAGTCGAAAAATACAGTGTGTTCAAAAATATTCGTAACTTCGAGTAGGCTATGAACAAGGAAACGTATGTCAATTTAACAGTATTTAATTAAATGTCAAAACGCTATCAAAAGAAATCGAACTTTTCTTATTAAATCTTATTTTAGAAATGGAAATAAATTAGAAAACGGTGAATGGCAATATACTGTATACTTCTTTATTATCTTTTCTCCTTAAAATTACATTTCAAGATCAATTTTGACAATTTGACGTTTGAATTCAGTAATGATCAGACATATGTTTATCAGTTCATAGCCTACTCCGAGTTAGGTTTTTTTTTGAACACACTGCATTTAGGATCATTTACAATATTGTTTTGTAGTGAACTCATATAATTAAAGTAGGCATTTTTAATTAATAATTTGCAAGAGGAGCACAATGCTTAAATTCATTTAAATAAAAAGTAGAATTATGTTTGCCACATTCTTTCTGTAAAAAATAATGCACTATTTGCCCATTTTGATGTTTCGGTCGTTGTAAGGTTAATACTAATTCATACAACATACAGTAAAATTTTTGAAAGATGTCCGATCAAGGGCACCTGTATCACGAACGAATTAACAAATAGGCATACATTTATCTCTTTCTTTTGCAAAGGCTGTAAGAGTGTGTGATAAGGATGGATATAACACACGCTTGTCTTTCAAAAATTCATATTGTTTCGACTAAGTTAGGACATTCCATTTATAAACGATGCTCGTTGTTGATAATACTTTCGCTGTAACGTAAGTTTATTTATTAATTCAGATACATTACCTGGATTCATAGCCATACGTATAACGTTATATTCTGTCAGAGTCACTGACACTGACATTGTGTCAGTATCTTATTTTTAACATATTTGGTTTTACATTTGCTTATAAACTTACTAGTTGACTTATTTTTAAATTTTGAATGCTTTTCCTGTAATATATATTTTTATAATAATAAAATAACAGTAGTATCTTACGTACCCTCATAAAAACTAAGCAAACGACACTACTGAATTTGTCATGATGGGCGGAGCAAAAATCTGAATTCATACAATTCGTAGACAACCTTGATCGGACATCTTTCAAAAAATTTACTGTAGATAGGTATAATTTACGAGGGTGGATTGAAAATTTTCCGGAATCACTGAGAAGGCCTTGGCTATTCGAAAACAATCTTATGTCGTTGTTTTGTTTAACTCTTCATATGAACTGTCAAGAAATTAGAGTACAATCAGCTATCAGTCTAATTGTGAAAAGCGTCTGTGTAGATCTACCTAGCGGTAAATCAATAATGTATAAAAACGAAGTTCGTGCGGTGATCAAGTTTTTTTATTTGGAAGGAAAGACGGCAACGGAGATCAAAACCAGGTTGGATGCTGTGTCCTTGGGAATGCTTCACCTTCATTTTCCACGGTGAGTTTCCGGGTTTCGGAATTTAAGCGTGGCCGAACACACACTTGGAACAAGCCAAGTTCAAGTCGCCCAAAATCGGCCACCACACCGGAAATTGTGGATAAAGTCCATGATATGGTTCTGAAAGATCGCCGAATGAAAGTGCATGAGATTGAGGAAGCCATAGGGATCTCTTATGAACGTGTAGTTCATATTTTACATAATGAGCTGGGCATGAGAACAATGTGCGCCAGGTGGGTGCCGCATTTGCTTAGTTCGGAGCAAAAGCGCATTCGAGCATGAACTACAGCTAAAAAATTGGAATTATTTAAGAAAAATCCGGTCGATTTTAAAAGATGTTTCATAACCATGGATACATACACTCCAGAGACAAATATTTAGTCGAAAGCGTGGGTTGGACATGGTGAGTCGGAAAGGTGCTGGCGTCAGTTTTTTAGGACGCCAAAGGCATTCTGCTAATTAATTATCTTGATAATGGAAAAACTGTAACTGGACAATACTACGCCACACTTTTAGACAAGCTGAAAGCAGCAATTCAAGAAAAACACCCAGGAATGGGCAAAGAAAAAGATTTTGTTTCACGAGGACAATGTGCCAGCTTATTCAAGTCGTATTGCTCAACAAAAATTGACTAAACTGAGGTTTCAAATCGTCCCTCATCCACCGTACTCGCTCGATTTGGCTCCCACAGATTTTCATCTTTTCCCGAAACAAAATGTTTGATTCAACGAAAAAGCCAACGAGGCAGCAAATTCTTCTTTTGAGGATCTCAAAGAAAACCATTTTCGGGAAGGAATCGAAGAGTTAGAAAATTGTTGACCAAGTGTGTTGACCTCAGAGGGAACTATGTAGAAAAATAAAATGTAGTCAGTTTTAAATATAATTATATATTTTCTCATGTCATTCCGGAAACTTTTCAATCCACCCTCGTATATAACATACACGTTACAATTTTACGTATATGTTACATATCTGACACATGTTGTTGATGCTGACACAGAGCCACGAATTCTTATATAAATTTAAATTACATGTTACATAACATAGTGCCTTTAATTTTTGAAGGTTACATATTTGTAATATTACATATAACATTTCTACCAAATGATAAAAAAAAATTGAAACTACAATGTACTGAGACTCATATTAGAAGCTTTTATATGTCAAAGACATTGTTTTCTATCTCCGTCTTCTTCTACAATAGGTACTATCTCATCGCGCGTATAGATGATATCACAGAACTTTAATATCGTTTACTCGAATTCTATTTCTATTGTGACGATACGTACCTTATTTTAGTGTCCATCTCCGAGTAGTCGCAAATTCAGTAAAGTCATTCCATCCGCGGTTGAAGTTCTTGCACATGATCAGAACTTGTTATCATTCACAAACCGGAATAAAACTCATAACTAATGGATGTTGAGCATTGTTAATTGATGTTGAACTGTATATATTGGCATTTAATAAACCACGCACGATGTAAATCGTATGTAGGGCATGTTTTTGTCTTCCTAACCTACGAATATCTTATGATTGAAACCACATGTTTACCTGAATAATGATTGGCGATATTACTATGTAAATCTTACCTTATTGCTGTATTGTTGTATCATTTGTGTATTTACTTTGTACAGGTTTTTATTTCTCACGTTGTTCAATCACAACAATGTCACAGGTTTGACAAGCCCGTGAACTGGCGACATACGTTCTGTCAAAGGACCTACCGTTACAATAATGAGTAGCAACTGTCAATATTTATTGTTATAATGTTTATTATTGGTTTTTGATTGTTGTGAGTGATAAACTGGTACAGTCGGGTTGTTTAATGACTTTTACTTATTTTTACATATTTTATTTTTATTGTACAAACGCCATCAGCGCCTTTTTACAGTAACTAAGTTTAAAACGTTTCCCCTCCAAGTTTTGGGCGAGATTATGCCGGATTACCAGATTCTGGGTATAAAAGGCGCAGCATCACTTGGAGAGATCAGTTCTCGAACTCATCTTGAATGGTCCCTTGAGGATCACGATTGGAGTGCGAACGTTTTGAGTCAAAGAAGTCTTACCGTGGATCTTACCACTGTTGTTTTTGGTGAGTGTAAAATCACCGTCCGAATTTCCTTGTGGGTGATAGACAACTCCGTCGTTGTGCTATCACAGGGAATTGCTGTTAGCGCAAGTTGTCAATTTGAATTTAAACTTGGCGTTTGTTTGTTTCTTAGAAACACGTTTCATATTTTCATTTTTTTGGGTTACTTACCGTTAGTAAAAGACTGTGCCATTGCCGTACCGCGGGGGCGCAGTCACCTTTCTTTTGGGGTCGTAAAGTACCAGTTTGTGGCTCGACACAGTTTTGTCGCACACTGCTTTATATTATTATTATCAGTATTATTTGTTTGTATTGTATTGTGGGTAAAACTGAAATAAAGTTTATTTATTACGGGTTAAAAACGTGCTTTTTCAAGCGAACCTTGGCCTCCCTCCTAGAGCTATCCCGGCCCATATTGTCCCCCTTTCAGCTACCACCACCGAAGGCGCCCGAGTATTCCGACCGACGGCTGAAGGGACAATCCGACGATGGCCCAACCACCGATCACAACGGGGCCACCGTCACAAATGGCGCCCGAACAGGGACCCAACGTTGAGGAAGACGATGCCACACTCACACGCTCTGGCTGGATTTACACCCTACGTAAAGCAGAACTGCAGGTACTGCTCCAGGGCATGGGTCACGAGCCGAGTGGCACTGTGGATGAAATGAGGAAGAAAATGGCGGCGCTGATGAAACCAGGGCCCGCCCGTGAACTGGGGGCAGAAAAGGACGACACGGATGACGTTGTCGCCGACCTGAGCAAAGCTCCAGGTCCCGTTACGGCCCCCAAAACACCAGTTTATGCGCCCATTTGCGAAACCGTGCGCAAATGGAATACGTTCTTCGACGGAAAGACAGATCCGGTGTCTTTTCTCGAGAGAGTGACGGAGCTACAGGCCAGCTACCGTCTCAACGACCAACAGCTTCTTACGGCCTTACCAGAGCTCCTCCGTGGCGGCCCCCTGCAGTGGCTCCGCAACAACCGGAATGATTGGGCGACCTGGGCTGACTTTCTGGTCGATTTTAACGCCTACTACATCGGCGAAGATTATGCGCTGAGAACAGAGGAGAAAATTAATCGGCGTAAGCAACGTCCTGGTGAAAAAGGAAAGGACTATTTGACCGATATACGTACCCTCATCCGGCGCTATGGCCAGCTGTCGGCAGAGCAGGAGCTCTTCCGGCTGTATACTAACATGCTGCCGGAATATCGGCAATATATTCGCCGTCGCGACGTCACCACGGTACGAGGCCTCATCCGAGAGATGGACGAATATGAACGCCTCCAGAGGGAACTCAAAGCCACGCCGCCGATCACCAGATTACATGCCCTCACAAGCCCAACGGCCGCCGCCAAGCGTACACCGCCGCCGTTGTCACGACCAGTCAAGACAGGCGCATCTGTGCTCTGTTGGAGATGCGGCCGGCATGGCCACGTCCGCCGCCATTGCCGCAACGAGCCTAAATTACCAACAACGGCATCGGCTCCATTACCCGGCATTCAGGAGCCCAACGGCCATGACAACCGTCTCTTCTTAACCTTAAACGTTAACGGACAGGCGTTCAAGGCACTGGTGGATACTGGCGCCATGTATTCCTATATCGATTGCCACACAGCCGAGGGGCTGTCTGATCGGCATGCTAGGATACAACGCGCCCATTCCCAACAGGTCCAGCTGGCGAATGGCTCCACCACGAGCACAGAAGGCACCATTACGCTGGGCTGCCTAATCGACGGCATCTGGAGGCGGCTGGCCTTCCAATGTTTGCCCAATCTGGCGAGCCCGATCATCCTGGGCATGGACGCGCTGGCGACCTTCGGAGCGACTATCTGCGCAGCGTCACGCAGAGTCACGCTGCCAGTACCTCCCACACCGGTCGCCCAGGTAAGCGCGATTCAGCCCCACAAGGAGAAGGGTGAGTTGTTACCACGTCGTCCAGGGGTATCCAGGCCAGCTACCGCCGTCAACGCCGTTCCCGAGTCAGCGAGGCCGCCGTCACGCCGCCGTAAGGGTCCACCCATCCAGCCGGTGGGGTCGCCTCTGTTGAGAGCCCGCCGACCAGAGGAGCGTCCGCAGCCGCCACCGTCGCAGCAGCTGCACGAGCGGGCGCCCCTCTCCACTTCAACGTCGAAGCCAGAGGCGTCCCCTACCCCCACCACCGTCTGCGTCGACTCCAGGGCAAGGAGTCGGCCAGACATCGTCATGGAGTCGGTTGGCGACTCGCCGAGGGAAGAGATGTCCCTGCAGGAGGCCCTCCTGCAGCGCTACGGCCCCGATCCACCTGAGGCGAGTCCGTCCTTTTTCAGGCCATCGACTCCATCGACGCCGACATCTGCCACGCTGTCGCCACGGACCCTCGTGGACTGGCTGATGGTGGAGACGTCACCGCTGCCAACCACGCCGGACCGACCCATCACACCAAGGACACCGAGGTGGGCCAGCCAGGAGCAGTTGGACGCCCTGTTTGGTCTGTCTCCGGCTTCGTCAGCGAAGCGGTCAGGCCGGTCGCCCAAGGACTCACCGCCGGTTCGGGCACCGCCGTCGACGCCGTTCCCGTTTTTGGTGCCGGACCGGAAACCCTTGAGGGCGAGGCTGACCCCCCAAACGGCAGGCCTAGGGTGTCCCGTCCCGAGAGTTCCTGGCCCCACGACCTTGGGTGTGATGGCGGGGATCGTCCCCATATCCAGCCCCACGTTGCCGCCTCCTCAGCCGCAGCCGCCAACGTCCGGATACCGCCGGAGTAAGACGCGGGAGAGCCGTCCTGGAGGAGGGAGCACGTGGAGGGTGGAGCAGCCGGGGACCACGTGGAGGGTGGAGCAGCCGGGGACGTCACAGCCACGACGTCGCAGAAGACGGCGGAGGCGGCAGTCCACACGCCGCTGAGAACGGCACCCATCAAGGGTACCGCCTTTTCATTTTTTTTGTTCTCTTTTTGTAACCTGAAAAGGGTTTGTTTTTGTTATGTTGCGTTTGCAACTCTAGTTTCCCAAGCTCTTGCTTGGTTGTTTATTTTACTTACCGTACCGCCATTTAAGTTTTTTGTTGAGTTTTCCCTTATTGGTGCACAGAAGGCCGTCATTATTATCTGGATTTTATCCGTTTTGTTTTTCTTCTGTGGCCGATTACCGTCAAATTCCACTTGTAAAGTTTTCATGTTGCATTTAAAGCAACGACCGAAAAAAAAAATATTAAATGTTTTTCACTATTTTTTTTTAACCGGAGTAAGAGGGGGATGTGACGATACGTACCTTATTTTAGTGTCCATCTCCGAGTAGTCGCAAATTCAGTAAAGTCATTCCATCCGCGGTTGAAGTTCTTGCACATGATCAGAACTTGTTATCATTCACAAACCGGAATAAAACTCATAACTAATGGATGTTGAGCATTGTTAATTGATGTTGAACTGTATATATTGGCATTTAATAAACCACGCACGATGTAAATCGTATGTAGGGCATGTTTTTGTCTTCCTAACCTACGAATATCTTATGATTGAAACCACATGTTTACCTGAATAATGATTGGCGATATTACTATGTAAATCTTACCTTATTGCTGTATTGTTGTATCATTTGTGTATTTACTTTGTACAGGTTTTTATTTCTCACGTTGTTCAATCACAACAATGTCACAGGTTTGACAAGCCCGTGAACTGGCGACATACGTTCTGTCAAAGGACCTACCGTTACAATAATGAGTAGCAACTGTCAATATTTATTGTTATAATGTTTATTATTGGTTTTTGATTGTTGTGAGTGATAAACTGGTACAGTCGGGTTGTTTAATGACTTTTACTTATTTTTACATATTTTATTTTTATTGTACAAACGCCATCAGCGCCTTTTTACAGTAACTAAGTTTAAAACGTTTCCCCTCCAAGTTTTGG
The DNA here is from genome assembly GCA_951394225.1 of Harpalus rufipes. NCBI lineage: Eukaryota > Metazoa > Arthropoda > Insecta > Coleoptera > Carabidae > Harpalus > Harpalus rufipes. Next base: position 15,217,588 of record OX596280.1, read on the forward strand.
GCGAGATTATGCCGGATTACCAGATTCTGGGTATAAAAGGCGCAGCATCACTTGGAGAGATCAGTTCTCGAACTCATCTTGAATGGTCCCTTGAGGATCACGATTGGAGTGCGAACGTTTTGAGTCAAAGAAGTCTTACCGTGGATCTTACCACTGTTGTTTTTGGTGAGTGTAAAATCACCGTCCGAATTTCCTTGTGGGTGATAGACAACTCCGTCGTTGTGCTATCACAGGGAATTGCTGTTAGCGCAAGTTGTCAATTTGAATTTAAACTTGGCGTTTGTTTGTTTCTTAGAAACACGTTTCATATTTTCATTTTTTTGGGTTACTTACCGTTAGTAAAAGACTGTGCCATTGCCGTACCGCGGGGGCGCAGTCACCTTTCTTTTGGGGTCGTAAAGTACCAGTTTGTGGCTCGACACAGTTTTGTCGCACACTGCTTTATATTATTATTATCAGTATTATTTGTTTGTATTGTATTGTGGGTAAAACTGAAATAAAGGTTATTTATTACGGGTTAAAAACGTGCTTTTTCAAGCGAACCTTGGCCTCCCTCCTAGAGCTATCCCGGCCCATATTGTCCCCCTTTCAGCTACCACCACCGAAGGCGCCCGAGTATTCCGACCGACGGCTGAAGGGACAATCCGACGATGGCCCAACCACCGATCACAACGGGGCCACCGTCACACTATATTATTAAAAAATTTAAAAAAAATAGTCGAGTACACCATTCTCGAGATCCTCATACAGATCACGTTTTGTATGTTGAAACATCACTTTAAAATTCTAAAGAAACAGGTGGGATTCCTTCCGCCTTACAACTTGTAGGAGTAATTCCAATTCTAACAACCTGCAACCATCAATCTCTCAATTAGTCGTAAACAAACAACTGAGCATTCCTTGCAGTCTCAATCTTATTTAATTATAGTTTCCTATCCAATAACACAATAAATTATCCCTCTCTCGTTCTGATTCCAATCTGAAGCGCGGACACTTTACTCTGCGATGTCGGCCACCGATACACCGATTGCCGATACGAGATACAAGTCCGGGCTCCGCGAATAACTCCGGCCGAGCCTCGTGCCCGAACCGATGTTGATAACTGGAAGATTATCTAGCCTCATAATTTATCCTAATCTACAGCAAGGCGAATGCATTGCTTAGTGGATGTATGACGGGAGTAGATAATAAAATATTTGAAACTTGCAGGAGGATGAAATGGTATGTGGTATTTGAATGGTATGCTGCTAGAATGATATTTAAAGATTGTGAGTTTTTGCTACGCCACATATTTTAATACCGGTAAGATATGTCACAATTGGTAATTCCTGCTTAAATTTGCACTATTACTGTAAACAGTTTTTATCTTATTTAAAATTAATTAGTTATAAATTAGTTAATTAAATTTCTTCAGCTTTGGGTAAAAAATATTAAAGTAATGCAACACCCGCCATACTTATTTGATATGGCAATGAACTACTTTAGCCATTTTTTACCTTCCGTCACTTTTAGGTAAAGAAGATATTGTCTTTGGTAAAAAAATTCAATTACATTAATAAGAGGAGTCTAAGGTTAAATTATAAATAAAACTAAAACAATTACGCCTTAATCTTAAAATAATAATATAAGCTATAAGCTATATACGTATTTCGAGAACTAAGTTCTCATTATCAGTAGAACAAAAACAAAAGTTGAAGCAGAGAAGTTAAGGTTATTCAACATGTAAACCATGTCAGAGGTCTAACAACTCTTCGTTGTTAAGGGGTAATTGTTTTAGTTTTATTTAAAAAATTCAATGATGAGTTTTTAGTGAATAAGCATGTTTTAGGGTACCTATAATACGATTTTACCATTTTTACGATAATTTCTGTGTGTATGTCTGTATGTATGTGTGTAAGTATGTGTGTGTGTGTGTGTGTGTGTGTGTGTGACTGTGTGCGTGACGAAAGTTTCGGATCGCATAACTTCAATACCACGATTTGAAAAATTATATTTTTTTCGTATTCCTCAAGTTTACATCCAGAAGATAATGGTTATAATTGGTCAACCGGAAGTACCCTCATTTGGAAATTTTAACAGTTTTTATTAACATTTAACGTTATTATAAATTAGAGAATATATTATTCCCTATACGATTTGATTGCATTTTATACTTTATATTCAATAGATATAGAGTTAAAGAGTTTTAAAGATATTAAATTTCGTAAATCAGCCAACTATGCTAACCATGGAAACTGTTAATATATTCCGATAATTCAAATTGACAGATGTCAGTATCAATGAAAAGTAAATGAATGTGGCAGAGATGAAGATGTTGAAGTAGATGTTGGGGAACACACGAAAAGATACGGTAAGGAAATAACTCTAGTGTTACAAGTTTCTAGAAAGATAAAAGGGAGACTATTACATTGGTTTGAACATGTCATGAGGAGAGATGAAGACTATATTGGAAGAAGAATGAACAGCTTAGTAATGGAAGGTTGAACAAACAGAGGAAGACCAAAGATAAGATGAAAGGACTGTATTGCGGAAGACTTGAGAGAAAAGAAACTGAATGAGAACGACACGTAAAACAGATATGAGTGAAAGAAGAAAATAAAAAATAGCGACCCTTAACGAATGGGAGAAGCTAGAGAAGAAGATGTCAGTGTCAAGTACATTTTTCATAGTTTTTTTATGAAATAATTATACTGAAAATTTAGAATCCTTTTGTCAGAAAATTTATGTATGGAATATATATATACTACACAGGATTGAGGGAAGGTATTGTGTTGGCCACATCAGATTTTTACCTCCCGCTACCCTTGGTAAGGGAGGTATAGGGATCGTGCTAAAAATCGCATATCGAGATTTTGGTAAATGACCACGTTTTAAGGTCCCTAGAATCCAATTTTAACATTTTCTCGATGATGTCTGTGTGTATGTATGTATGTATGCATGTATGTATGTATGTATGTATGTATGTATGTATGTGTGTGTGTGTGTGTGTGTGTGTGTGTGTGTGCGTGCGTGTGTGCGTGCGTGTGTGTGTGTGTGTGTGTGTGTGTGTGTGTGTGTGTGTGTGTGTGTATCCTGTTTACGCTCTAACTCAAATACTATCATTCAGAAAGTTTTGAAACCATGCATTTCTACCTTATTCTAATATGGAAAGAACTGATTAGATTTTGGTGGCATTCGGATAACCAAAAATGGCAGTTTACTTGAAGCTCAAGATAGTTTTTCTTCAAAAAATACCTTTAAATGTAATTTTTTTCTGATTTTGTTATTATAAAAATTAAAGATTATTTCATTTTCTACAAGTATGCTTTAATACTTTTTCTATATATTGTATAGATAAATTTATAAAGTAATATAAAAATTATATACATAGGTAAATGGTGGAAGGTACTGTGTTGTCACATCAAATTTTTAAATTTAAATATTATTTACGGGATCGAAAATTATTCGTCTGAAGAAGAGATTTATGTTGGAATAGTACAATTCATGATTATTTTGAAAGCATTGCAAATTAAGATTAATTGGGACCTTTTAAGATGTTGAAGGAAAGAATTGTGAAATGTATTATTACTGCTGAGGGGAAAAACATGAACCATGTGTATTATTTTCAATATTCTACCGAGACTCTTGTAATTCGTTTTACCTCCTGTCTTCTATAGATAATGGAGATTTTATCTTTGAACAAAAATTCGATGATGAGTTTTAATGAATAAGCAGGTTTTAAGGTCCGGAAAATACGATTTTATAATTTTTATGTTTGAAATTACATAACGAGTGTAATGGTTTCTATTTTTCGAAGCTCCTCTTGGTTATCTTAAGAGATACGCAGTCGATTAAAGTATGGAAAAGTTGCCCCATTAGTGGACCATTTTAAAGATGGTTTGTTTGCCTCGAAAAATGTACAGATCACTTAGACAAATACAAAAATTAAAATTTTGTTGATTTTTTTTCTGCAAATAATTTCTAAATACAAAATAATACGGAATTTTATTTTCTTTTAAATGGTTATGTTTTTACCTGTGTTGGATTTTGAGTTATGTTGTCAAAGTATTTTTTATGTACGCCCTAGTGAAAAGTTTTTATTTAGCTTTCCAACGATGGGTAACTTCAAATTTCATTTTTTTCAAAATCAAAAATGTAACAATTATTAAATTTATAAGATAAACACAATGATTATGACAATGCAATATATGAAAACACTATGATATATTACAATTTGTTTATTTTCATTGATAATTTCTTAATTTACTTTTCAAAATTTCATTGGTCCAACTAATTTTAGTATTTTTATCTGGACGTCATAATTGGTGATGAAGTTGAAAGCGAAATTTAAAAAGTGTTTCAGTGCTGAATAAGTTAATACTTTTTATGAAAATGAAAAAAAGATTAAAAATGAATAAGTACTAATACTTAACTGATGATTTCATAAGTTTCATTGTTTTCATTCATGAGCTCAACAGGCTTATATCTCAAATTTTAATTAAATTATAAAATATAAAATACAAATTGAAATATTCCATCTTGACTCATCCATTTCTGGATGTACCAATTTAATTTTTTATCACAGATTTGGGTAATTATTACAACATACAATTGAAGGGGTATCCCCTCCCGCGTACCATTAAAGTCGCTTTCATGCAATATAAAAATTAGAAACAATTATTTTCAAACTAAGTTCGGTCGAATTGAACCCGGGCCATTAGAATCGCAACCGGTAACATAACGCTCTCAATCATTAAATCAATGTAGGAAGAATATAGGATCTCGAAATTTAATAATTAGTAATAGGAAGTGATTCAGAATGAAATCGATCTTAAATTATCTGATTACCTGTTACCGTTTATTTTGCGACATACATTACATAGTTTAGAATTTGTAATAAAATTGTAAATAAACTACACAAGAAACATTTCCGAACGTACTTGTATAATGCGTTCAGTTCTAATGAGAGCAAAAGAAAGTATCATCAATAAAATGTAAGGTAAGAAGTTGTGCAAAACACCTGATCCTTATTTTATTTGCGTTGCAAGTTTTTCCTGAAACCACCAGCGCAGATAACAGATACGGATACAAGAGATTGGTTTGTGTTTTGTTCTGTTTCCTGTTTACTGATGTTATCTGATATAATTACAGGTTGGATGGATCTGTTTCAAGCTCTGATGAAATACAAATAAAACCGATTAATACGTTTCAAGTATTTTATCCGTGAGATTAGTTTCAGATTAATTCCAGCGAAGGAGGAAATATTTAGTAGCTGTTACAATAATTTAGTTGTTATAATATTACAATCACAGATATCTAACTGTTAATGTAATAAATTTAATGTTATAGTCTACAACTCAATTGAAATGAGAATTTAATCAAAGATCATCTTTCACTGGTGTTCTTGATTTCATTTCAAGTTTAATGTTTCTTATAATATAGTGTATTGTTGTTACCTACAACTGGTTGACTTCTTTCGATAAAATAAAAAAATCTGATGTGGCCAGCACAATACCTTCCGTCAATCCTGTGTATTATGTAGAAATTCCATACATAAATTTTCTTGCAAAAGATTCTAAATTTTTGGTATTTTATGATTTCCTTTCTCGGCAACTGAATTCCATACTCCTGATAACAAACAAACCACATGAAATAACAAAATGATGAAATTTTGAATGAAAAATTATGACACTTGTCAGTTATGGACATAATTAATTGCTGTCATTTTGATACGGGTCCTCATATCTGCTTGCCAAAGGCAGCAAAGTCATGTCACTGCACGCGCCCTGTACATATTTTTTTTGCAAAAGATCCTATATTTCCAGTAAAGTTATTTCATTAACAAACTATGCAAATTGCATTTGACACTGACATCTTCTTCTTCTTTAGTTTCTCCCATTCGTTAGGGGTTCGCTATTTTTTATTTTCTTCTTCCACTCATTTTTTTTTTGTGTGTCGTCCTCATTCAGTTCCTTTTCTCTCAAGTCTTCTGCAATACAGTCTTTTCATCTTATATTTGGTCTTCCTATGTTTCTTCCACCTTCTATTAATATATTCATCTCTCCTCATTACATGTTCAAACCAATGTAATCGTCTCTCTTATATCTAGAAATTTCTAACACTAGAGTTACTTCCCTTATTCTTTCATTGATTTACATTTTATTGATACTGACATCTGTCAATTTGAATTACCTGAATATATTAGCAGTTTCCATGGTTAAGTTGCATAGCTGGCTGAATTATGAAATTTATATGAATTTTTTTATCTATATTATTCTTTAACTCTATATTTGTAGAATATGAAATATAAAATGCAATCAAATCGTATAGAGAATAATATATTCTTTGTTATAATTACATTTAACTGAGTTTTTCAAGAAAAACTTAAAATCTTCAAATGAGGGTACTTCCGGTTGACGAATTATAACCAAAATCTAAACATGTCTGCATATGGTTGTAAGGAAGAGGAATACGCAAGAATTGTAATTTTTGGAATTCTAGTATTGGAGATATCGTTGACAAAACCGCGGTCACATACACACACACACATACACACATACACACATACACACACACACGCACATACGAACACACACAAACACATACAGACATCATCGTAAAAATAGTAAATCGTATTGTAAAGACCCTAAAACGTGCTTATTCAATGAAAACTCACCACCGAATTTTTTGACCAAAGACAATACGTTCCTTACTTATAGATGACGGAAGGTAAAAATCTGTTGTAGCCAGTACCCTACGTCAATCCTGTGTATTATGTATAAATTCCATACATAAATTTTCTTGCAAAAGATTCTAAATTTCCAGTAAAATTATTTCATACACAAACTATGCAAATTACACTTGACACTGACATCTTCTTCTTCTTTAGCTTTTCTCATTCGTTAGGGTCGCTATTTTTTATTTTCTTCTTCCACTCATTTCTGTTTTGCGTGTCGTTCTCATTCAGTTCCTTTTCTCTCAAGTCTGCCGCAATGCAGTTATTCCATCTTATCTTTGGTCTTCCTCTGTTTCTTCAACCTTCTATTACTAAGCTATTCATTCTTTTTCCAATATATTCTTCATTTCTCTTCATAACATGTTCAAATTAATGTAATCGTCTCTTTTGTATCTTTCTAGAAACTTGTAACATTATAGTTATTTCCTTACCTATCTTTCCGTGTCTTCCCCAACATCTACTTCAATATCCTCATCTCTGCCACATTCATTTACTTCTCCTTGATACTGACATCTGTCATTTTGAATTATCTGAATATATTAGCAGTTTTCGTGGTTAGCATAGCTGGCTGACTTATGAAATTTAATTTCTTTATAATTCTTTAACTCTATATCTATTGTATATGAAGTATAAAATGCAATCAGAACGTATAGAGAATAAAATATTCTTATTTATTATTTTAAATTGAACATCTCAAAAATACTGTTTAGCTTGAAAATAAATATTTTTAATTTATGTGTAGCATACACTCCCAAAGTTTGGCACTCTCCTTTTAATTCATCTGATGTATGTAAATTATATTTTGGCGTAGTATTCTATTCGAATTTGCTAAATTTAAGACACTACCAATATTCCCTCCAAAAGAAAATATGAATATATAATCACACATATTCGTGCTCACCGGATATTTTACTATCCGGTATTTTAAAAATTTACGACACAGTAAAAGATTTGCAACTCATTGTGGATTTGAAAGCTCTCATATGAATTATTTTAGAGAAAAATACTTCAAATAAAAGATGTACAATTAATTTTTCTATATTATTTGAGGTATATTTCTTTAAAATTATTCATAACCGATTGTCAGAGACAAACAATGCTTGTCAATTGCTCACTAATCACCCTAAAACAGTTGTTCGTGCTAACTGTAAGAAAAATGCATTTACTTAGAGTTTTGTAATGCTTAATAAGCAACAAAATTACGAACTTAAATAAAATAAAAGGGACGTGTTCTTCCACAAGGCGCTATTTTCTGCAGACACGTGTATCATTTGGTTTTGGACGACATTTACATCGATTTCTAAGGCATTCCTGTATATTCTGCGTTGAAGTTTGTCCTCATTTTGGAGTTCTCATCTTCCATCGTAAACTTTTCAAGACAAAAGAACTCAAAAATCTTTTATAGAACGTGCTGGGGAGGGTTAGGAGATTGTCGTTTCGCGGAACAAATAGTAAGTTGCTAGCAAATTTTGAGTTTGTCTTGCATAGTGATAGGACGCAAGGTTTGGCGAGAAGGTAATATCGTTCTCAGCGTGTTCTTCTTCAATAAAATTAACACATTTTTTTTTAGACAATTATAGCCTTTTGGAAGAACACGCCCATCTTTATTTAATTCAAGTTCTTAATTTTGTTTCTTATGAAACAGTTAATTATAAACTATGCAAATTTCACTTGAAACTAACATCTTCTTTTTTAGCTTTCCCCATCCGTTAGGGATCGCTATTTTTTATTTTCTTCTTCCACTCATTTCTGTTTTACGTGTCGTTCTCATTCAGTTCCTTTTCTCTCAAGTATTCCGCAATACTGTCCTTCCATCTCATCTATGGTCTTCCTCTGTTTCTTCAACCTTCTATTACTAAGCTATTCATTCTTCATCCAATATATTCTTCATTTCTCCTCATGACATTTTCAAACCAATGTAATCATCTCTCTTGTATCTTTCCAGAAACTTTTAAATTAGAGTTATTTCCTTACCTATCTTTCCGTCTCTTCCCCAACATCTACTTCAACAACCTCATCTCTGCCATATTAATTTACTTTTTATTGATACTCACATCTGTCAATTTGAATTATATGAATATATTAATAGTTTCCATGTTTAGCATAGCTGGCTGATTTATAAAATTTAATTTCTTTAAAATTACTTAACTCTGTATCTATTGAATATGAAATATAAAATGCAATCAAATCGTATAGAGAATAATATATTGTTTAAGTTATAATAACGTTAAATGTCAATAAATCGAATTTAACTGTTAAATCTTCAAATGAGGCTACTTCCGGTTCACCAGTTATAACCAAAATCTAATCAGTTGTTCTTCTGGATGTGAACTTGAGGAATACGAAAAAAATATAATTTTTAGAATCGTGGTATTGAAGTTATGCGATCCGAAACTTTCGTCACACACACACAGACACACTCACACACACACACACACACACACACACACACACACACACACACACATACATACATACAGACATCATCGTAAAAATGGTAAAATCGGTCCCTAAAACATACTTATTCATTAAAAACTCATCATTGAATTTTTTGACCAAAGACAATACCTTCCTTACCTAAAGGTGACGGAAGGTAAAAATTATTACAATTTGTGCCAAAACTTATGGAACATAATTTGAACCCAAAATCTGTCAATTCTTAAATTGTTAATTATCCATGATAACCATTGTATCTATACACTTATTCAATTATTCTATATACATAGTCTATACGTCAAATCAATTAAAATTGCTAGCAATCTTCAGAAACCTAACCTGTACATCTAGTTTGCATCTCTTAACCTAGAAGCAACAACTCCCAGTGCAAAGCGAACACGACACGGTCTGAGATATTTTCTTCCGCTGGCGATGCGTGCGGTTTAGTGCGATCTCGCCCGCCGGGTGCAGCGGTTACAATGTGATTAGATCCCGGGGCGTCTGCCTAATAACTGTATATTCAAACCGGGAAACACACCGACGAGCCATCACTCTTCTCACATTCGAATGAAGATGAGTACAAGATTAATTAATTACATCTAAAGTTCCACTGACTGAGGAATAACCTATATCTGAGGACGTATAGTACCTAACTGTAAACAAAAGAATTTGTGCTGAGAAATAATTAGTGAGATATGAGATAGGTGTTGTTGGTTATTAAGATAAGATTGTATCAAGCTAATTTCTCTTATTATTGGTTAAACTATGCTTGTTTTCTTATCTAATAAAAAATTCCATTATAAATTAGCTTTCTATACTATGAACCTACCTATGTGCTTAAATGATTAAAATACACAATGCTTTATAAATATAAAAAGTGGGTTTTATTTTACAAAAAAAATCCTACGTCCGCTAGAAACAATATCTTTTGTTTCATTCATGGCATGATTAAAGTAGTCAATTTTATTAATTAACAAGACTAACTAGTAGGAGAAAGAAGATCATTTTCTCACCCTTTTGCACTCATTGCCATTTTGACAAGTCATTCTAAATTAACTATCTTTAACATTTAAGATTATTTATAAATAAATAAGTAACTTCTTGTTTTACAAATTTCTTCTACGTTTATTTTTTGACTCTTTTTACCTCTCGCCAAGGGAGGTATTGGATTCATGCTAAAAATCGAATATTCAGATTTTATTAAATAAGCCCGATTTAAGGTATGGACCTTAATATTTTTACAATAATGTCTGTGTGTGTGGGTGTGTGTGTGTGTGTGTGTGTGAGGTTGTTGGAGACACGATTTCTCAAATTCTATAAGACTAAAGACCTGTTTGACTACGGATTCCTGAATCTAACATTAATGAGGAGATTTGAATAGGATTTGGTATCAATTGGAAAACCGGAAGTAGTAGTATTTAAAAAAAAATCTAAATTTTATTTTTATGATTTTTTTTATTATTAGTATAAAAGAACGTAAAATTCTCTATTCGATACATTTTAAAATTTTATTATATCTTCTACATATTGAGATAAAAAAGTAATATATTAAATAATCTGTTGTAATAAATTTCAGAGCCTAAACAACTCCATAGTAACCATCAGATGTTTGTAAATGACAGAAAAATGTTAGTGTCAAAAACAAACAGTGGTTCATAAACCTATTTGGGCGGTATTGGCAGCTTAATTCCAAAACTTGACCTTAAGTCTATTTTAACTAAACACATGACAGTGGATAAGAACCGATTCAAAATTTGTCATGGTACGAATATGGTTTTATATAGATTTTAGCTGAAACTAAATCTTAGAATTACGCTTTTATGTTAAATAAAGAAGTTTAACTGACATTATAGAAGAATTTTTCTGTGATATTGGTAAGTTTACTATTTCTTGTTGTATAACAATAATAACAATTAAATATTTAAAATTATAGCTTTATACATATACCCATCAGACATCCCGTCAAGAAATTGGAAGAAATTCGAACATTTCAAGTGTAGGAGAAAACTTCCTCAAAATATAAATTTAAAATTATAGAAATAATCTAAACATAAAGAAAAGTCATGAAAAACTTATAGGGCGCGAGCAGTAATGTGACTGTTGGATTTGACAAGCAAATATGGGGGCCTGAGTTAGAATGACAGCTAGTAATTATGTACATAGATGTCAAATGTCAATTTTCCATCCCAAATTTCATGATATTTCAATATTTCTTGTTCTTGATTACGGGGGGATTTGGAACTTTTTTCATAGTATTTAAAATAATCGAGTTATTAAAAAATAACAGTCCGATAAATTAGCCTGTATATATCATTAATTGCTGACTACGAAGATTCCCGTATTAGCCTGGATCCATCAACCTATATGGGCGTCCTTCGCGTGTTGGTCTGCACACTGAACACATGAACTTCTAAGGCCCGCTCCTACTACCTCTAGTTAAAGGGACAATTAGTGATAACCAACGGTTATGTTACAAACTTAATCTTGACACATTTGGTTACAGATAAATGGAAGTTAAAACTGCTGTTCGCATTCGTTCAGTTTAATTCTTAACTAATGGTTAATAAACTGTCACTTTAACTCTAGGTGGTAGGGTCGGGCTTAAGTGGATTTATTGTGTTGTCACGTTCAATGTTTTTTTCAAAAAATTTAACTTCAGGCTCAGATAATTATTTATCTAACAAATAAACAAGTAACAGAGTCACTGCCGGAACGGCGTTTTATGGACACTGAGGCCGATTTTCAAATTTATCCTTAGACCCTATCAGTGAATTTGCAGTTTTGCCTCGGTGAGAAAGTAAAACTTTATTGCTCAGTAACTGCCAATATAATTACTCTTTTAATGCCAATCAGCAAAAATAATTGTATGCGTTATGTAAAAATATATATTATTTTAACTTTTTTACTCTTGTTCCATACGTAAAACGATTACTTCAACATCTAACTTCGAAATTTCGTATCATAGTCACTTTTTACCTCCCGCTACCCTTGGCAAGGACCACGTTTTAAGGTCCCTACAATCCAATTTTAACATTTTCAAGATGATGTCTGTGTGTGTGTGTGTGTGGATCCCGGAGCCTACGTTTTAAACACAACTCATTCACATGGTTACACAATTCAGATCTCAAATGTTTGTAACTGGCAGATATATGTCACTGTCAATAAACTAATCATTTCAAATAATAATATTAATGGTTTATGAAAAAAATAATAAATGAAACAATAATTATATGGAAAGGAATTTAATACAGTTTCCAGCATAAGTAAATATCTAGGAATATAGGTAAGATAAAAAAAATATATATCATCACGTCATATTACCCATTGCTGGGTGAGTCAATCTGCTTTGTACGGAGATATCGGTAATAATGATGTCATATTTGTTCCGTGCAGGCGTTTACCAGGCGTCACTTGACGCGAATCTTGCGAACGGGTTCGGTTCCGACCGACGCCATATATTTTACAATTTGAAATGGCACAAAATTGACCCGTGTGGTGCACGGTCCACGCCAATAATGAATAGAGGTAAGTACATAAATAAAATAAATATATTATCACGGCATATTACCCATTACTGGGTCTGCCACAAGCATAATTTTTGTGCCATTTAAAAATCGAAATATTTGGCGTCAGTCGGGATCAAACCCGGTATTTATATTTAATTTAATTTTAAGTATTTACATGAACAAAAATTAAATTAAACGGGAGATTGTGTTGGCCACATCAGATTTTTTTATAAATTATTATATAAAACGATCACTTCACTCAGTTATTTGTACTCAATGTTCTGCAGAAATTACAAAACTCTTCTAAATTTGTACCAAACGTGGCAAGTACGTAAGTGGTTAATGTGATTCTGATTTATTATTTGTAAAGCTAGGTAGATTGTATATGTATGTAAATTTCCCTTCATATATTTTATCTCGGTTTATAAGTTAAAAAGATAGTAAAAAATTAAGAATGGTTAGCATAAAACATGCGTTATTAAATATACATCCTTTTGCCATATAAAATTTAGTGTGCATCATTTGTATACATATAACTGTTCGTGTTCCATAATTTGTAAACATATATTTATAAACCGCTCCAACTAAAATAATGTTCTTCATCATTAAATTTATGTTTAATATAGCACATTAAAATGAATTTAAAATATACGACTACTCTGGCGGTATCATCAAAAACAAAAAAAAAATATAGCAAAATTAATTTAGTCATTACACCTAAATAAGAAATCTCCCACATATAATCCACCAATAAATCAAGAAGTCTGGGCCTTCCAGCAATATCAACACCGAAAACGTACATTCCCTATCATATAAAGACATTACTTGGACAGAAACACGCAAATAAACCATCAACGTTGAAATAATAAGGCGCGGTAGACCATTGGATGGTATGCGTTCCTAACGAACAAGTAACAGTTGTAAAGAGTACGCATCGAACAAGTATCATGGGTGTTAGTATGTGATACTGGACATATTATAAGGTAAACAAATATGTGAAAAATTAAATGGGTGATACGTATCGATGAGAGTGGAGGACGTCTGGACTTGCTGCGGAAACCAGAGTGTACAAAACTTTACAGAGATATACTCACTTTATAGTTGGATCACCATTGGGATCTCAATTATCTTGCGAAATACGAAATCGGCTAAAGTTACCCCATTAGCAGATTATTTTACAGATGCACTTCTTTGTGGTGTTTTTTTATCATTGTTGAATTTTGAGTTACGATGCTAAAGTTATAATTTTTCTATAGACGAAATAGTGGAAAGTTACATTTTTTAAAAGAGATTTTTTTTAAGTTTTCCTTCGACGCACCTATGTTAATTTTGCTATTTGAAACAAATGAACATAAGGTTATCGTTGGAAATCTAATAAAAAATCTCCATATAAATAAAATAATAATGGCATTATAAATCAACAATCAATATATTTATTATGAATTCCAAACAAAAATTTAAAATACCTACATAGTTCTAATGCTAATGTGAAGATCGGATTTGATGCACTGCTACCAATTTAATAATATTAGGCTCAATTTTTAATAATAGCATCCGTAAATCACCGCAATTTAATTGTAATCTATTTTTTTAGTTAACACATTTTTAACCACATTAAACCTGTATTCTACGAAATATGACGAAGAATATCCAATTTTTTGCATCATAACCCACAATCCTGGATAAAATATAGGTATTTGCCTTTGCAACCAAAATTGTTGGTAGCCGATTTTCAATTTAACTTTTAGTTCTTCATTTGTAGTTACTTCTATTAATTTCTCTTGTGATTTTAAATAGTTACAGTGTTACACTATCAGTTGTAATTTATATAAAATAAACTATTTAACATAACTTCAGGTTTTCTGCGAAACAAATCAAATATAATATTTCTCAAAATGTTCAGATATTTTCTTGTAGCGCCTCCTTAAATTGATTAAAGGCCTCCCTCCCCAAATATCACAGATGTTTTCGCCGCCCCCTGAATTCTTTAAGCGCCCACCACTTTGGGAACCACTGATTTAGAACATATTGCTATTTTCACTACACAAATTAATAATCATTTATATTCCATTATACTAGTGTAGGTTCAATGTATCAACAATTTTTTTCAGTTTTCAAAAAAAATTACATAATAGTTGCTTTACGTATACTTTGGCAACTGTAAAGTATCACTTTTATTTTCACATCTGTCAAAAACTACTTTACGGCCGCATTGGATTGTCAAAAGTTTGTTTAAATAGCAAATTAATTTAGTGATGTATTATATGCAGTTTCATAAATTTTAAGCGGGAGTAATGCAAAAAGCGTTGTCACTAATCGTAGTCGCTCATTTCCTTACTTAACAAATTAATTATTGTATTTATTTTATTTTCATTTTTAGGTTGTGAAATATTTTGACAGTAAGCAAATTGTTTTGTGAATTGTCAAGATGACAGCATGGCACTCTACAAAAGACAAAAATTAATTAGTTATGAAATATATTTTTAAATAAAAATTTATAATTTTCGCCTAAAAATATTGTGTGCATCTCGGCTTAAAAGTTCTTTTTTAGCCTCATCTGATTTGCTGACCTCGGCCTTCGCCTCAGCTACAGATTCGTCCAAAATATATCATTTTTACAACCTTGATTCACAAATAACCATTATTGTATTCTAACAAACATTGCTTATGTTAAGAATTCCTCACTTCCGTGTATTTTTAAAAACATGTAGAATTTTTATCGCCTATGGCACTATAATATTCCAAGAAAGAGTCAATCTCAACAATCATCGCAATGTGTAAAATTCCATCTTTCTTCACATTGCATTCCCCGCTACTCATTGGCGTTTCGTTGCGTTCGTGTGCCTGGATTGACGCCGATCGTTGAGTATGAGTTCTCCGCCGCGCATTCTCACCGAGCTTTCCACTCCAGCTATTTGCTTTTTCTAATTTATCTCAGCTAACGAACAAGCTCATTCATCTATGTTTAATCTACGCACATACGAGGAGAACCAACAAACAGGAATTTGTTGCTATTGACACGAGGAAGAAGGAATTCTTTGTTATACAAATCTGTTATATTTCAAATAAGGACAAGCTTGTTTGTTATACTTATTGAACTGTATTGATAGGGTGTTAAGTGTTCCTATACGAGTATTATAATATAGATCTAGTTCATTCTTCGTTGAACTTATACCTATATAAACTTTCTACATTTAATATTATTACTATTATAAGATACATCGATTCATATATTTTTATTTTATAAAGTGAAATCTTTCAAGAAAACATTAAAACTTAAATGAAATGCAAAATCAATCAATCAACCTACAGAAACAGCATTTTTCACCATGGGGAGTAGAAATCAGGATCTTTAATCTGTTAGTCAAGATGAAATAAATTATTTTTCCACTAGGGAGAAAATATGTTAAAAATAAACTAAAAAAATATTATATTATTTTGACAATTCAGTTGTCTAATACAAAAACTTTATCAACAATAATTATCTTGGAGTTCTTCCGAGGGTTCTTGAAACGGTTCGTCGCGGTATTCTTGGTGTTGCATTTTAGAAAAAAACGGCCTAGAACATAGGTGTGAATCTTCGATACTACTAATTTTTTTAAATCATTGAATTATCAAAGATCACAATAGAAATTATCGGAAGCTTTTATTTCGTATAAATTTGGATTTTTGTGCTTGTACTTCAGGTGGTGAAAGTACTGTAACGCACGCCGACACGACGCGCCCGAATACTTGCGCTGCCACTGGTAGCATATTCTCGAGCGATGACGTAATCCCTGGCGGGGAAAACTCATACGCGTTTAGACGGTGGGCTGATCCTTTATATTCGATTATGGAAAGATGGAGAACATCCCAGAGAAATGACGCCGCGCTATATAAGCACGTTAGAGAAGCCAGCAAAAACAGGCTGATATATAGAAGCAACTAGCAATGAACAGTGGGTGATATAAATAGTCTACAAGTTGTGAACATAAATAAATGTAGTTATATAAATAAATGTAGTGATATAAATATTGTTTAAATAAATAATCTTAGTGTTTAAGCATTTAATAATATTCTTAGTCTTAAATTAGTGTGTATAATTATTTAATCATAGTGTTAGTTATTTTGATTATCTTAATAATATTTATCCTTATTATTTATCGTTTAATAAACGTATTATTTTAATTAATAATATTTCTCTGATTTTTACACTTCACCCATATAATTGTATTTTTCTCCCATTATGTATAATATATTACTTTCTGCACCATACTATTTAGTAAATAATTAATCTTAAGACTTTATGGCATAATATCTTCAGAAATAGATGGTTTCTAAAATGTTGCCAATATTTATTAACAATGTATAGGTATTTACTTAATTTAATGTAAAACTGTCGCTTTTGTGTACACCTTTTTACCTCTCGCTAAGAGAGGTATTGAATTCATGCTAAAAATCGCATATCCAGATTTTATTGAATAAGCACGTTTTAAGGTCCCTACAATCCGATTTTAACATTTTTACGATGATGTCTGTGTGTGTGTGTGTGTGTGTGTGTGTGTGGATGTGTGTGTGTGGGATGTTGGAAGGACGGTTACTCAAAAACTATAAGACTTAAAATTTGTTTAACAACGTATTTCCCAATCGGACATTCATGGGAAGATCTGAAAAGGTTTTGGTAACAATTGGACAACCGGAAGTAGAAGATTCTTGAAAAAAAATCTTCTAAATATTATTTTTTGAAAATTTTTCTTGATAATATTAAAGAAAAATAAATTCTCTTTCTGATACATTTAAATATTTTTATACATATTTTATAGATTTAGAGATAAAAGGAATATAATATATAAAATAATGTTGTAATTAATTTGACAGCCGAAAGAATGCCATGAAAAATAGTTGATAATTTAAATTATTTGTAACTGACAGATAAATGTCAGTGTCAGAAATAATGAGTAATGAATTAAAAATGTACTTGGAGAATCCCTTAGTTCTTGATCTGTGACTATTATGGAGATGACAAGTCTAGGTTGAAGGACTTAAATTTGTTTCAAACATTATGGGACAATGTACACCAGTACTGTAGACTAGAGTAACTTTGAATTGCGAAAAAGCTATCAAATTCTTCTCAAGTAAGTTGTAAATATTGACAAAATCGGAGTGCAATCTATCCGTCACTTTATTAAAGGGAATTAAGGTTATTTAGATATAACAAGTATGAAAAAATAGAATGTAAAAGAAGATATATAAGAATAGATGCACAATCCAGATATATACATTTTAGACCGCCCAAAATTAATGTTTTTACTAGAAGAATATGAAGAGAAAGTAAACAAAGTTGTTCGAATTGAAAATTGCTGTTACCAGCCTAATATTTATATATGGTAAACTCTACTTTGTAATTTATTGTAACATAATTTATGGTAAAATATCTTCATGTTGAGACATGCTATTATTGAATAATAAAGAAGTTTATACGTTATAGATTTATATGAATATATTATTTGTATTTATAAAAATAATCTTTGCTTTATGCATACAGCCAGGTAAAATATACGGCGAGAGGTTATGTGCTGGCCACATCAGATTTTTAAATATTAAAATATATAAATTAGGACCTTGTATTATTTTCTTTATTAATATATCCAGGGTTGCTTTTACAACTCGCAACCGATGTAGCGAAAAAGATGGTACAGACAGAGATACCTCTCGCTTATATTATTTCGCACAATAGACGTCGCAAAATTTTTCATCTCGCTTTTATCGAAATCTATTAATATATTTAGATTTCATAATTTTCATGATCCAAGGGTCGCGGGTTCGAATTACCGGTAAGGTACGGTTGTTTGTGTGTTTCCCTTCATCATCGCACCTCCATCAACGCAAGGTTTTCTAGGTAAATTGACTCATCCCTAGAATATCGATTGTAATAAGTTGTAAGATCCTAGCGGTAAGAACTTTAATACAATAAAGAATTATTATTAATATTATATATAACACTGACTAATAGTCTTAATTGATGTGAGAATTGTTGAAATAAACACAACTTATTTTGGAGTACCTACTTAATTAATTCTGATTTTCAAATTCTAAATCAAGTTTTCAAATAACCCATCAATTTGATTATCGTAATACTCGTTTCACAGTTTGAGAACTAGCGTATGTTTAATACCGTCGGCACGTGGGCAGGTTACTAATGTGTACGAACATTCTAAACACACCAGTGTAGAACACAATCACATATGAACGCATGTATAAATAACCGGCGTGGACATAGACATAGACACAGCTCCATGCAGCATACGGTGCACCGCGTATCCGTATGGCATTACGGTAGGTGTAGGTGTTGGAGTAGACTCACCTGAACCCGGGCTTCGTGCTGCCTAGAGTAGGAGGACCTGAAAGAAAGAAGAATGTTATGGAATAATAGAGGAAATGTGGTAGAATGTGAATGCGTGTTGATAAGAAAGGTTATGTGTCAGATAATAAGTAAATCGGATAGCTCAAATTCCAGTTTGGACTACCGTATATACTGGTGTATAATGTTATGTGTACGAGTATATTCCCAACATAGGAATTTAATTCAAAAATTAGTAACTACATTCAATTAATATTAAATATGAATTACAAATCATCTTTCATAGTAATCTATGACCCATCCCAAATGATTCAACAACCGATTTTAGTGATAATAGATTTACTCATTATATCATATTTATAGCTGGGGATCATAGATACTGAATATTTATATTAAACCTATTTCCAAATATATGATACACATGGTTATACGAGTAGCTATAATAAAATTATATTATGAATTTAGTAATTCTAAAATTCCTAATTTCTTTATTTTATTAGCGTTAATGTTATATTATCAATACTTATTATATCTATTTTTGTTAAAATTTTACAAATATTATTAGTGGTAATGCCACGAAACAAGAAACTACAAGATGCAATTCACTCTCGTCTCGAATTTTCGAGACAAGGTGTCTCATTTTTTACCTCTCGCTAAGAGAGGTATTGGATTCATGCTAAAAATCGCATATCCAGATTTTATTGAATAAGCACGTTTTAAGGTCCCTACAATCCGATTTTAACATTTTTACGATGATGTCTGTGTGTGTGTGTGTGTGGATGTGTGTGTGTGTGTGTATGTGTGTGTGTGGGATGTTGGAAGGACGGTTACTCAAAAACTATAAGACTTAAAATTTGTTTAACAACGTATTTCCCAATCGGACATTCATGGGAAGATCTGAAAAGGTTTTGGTAATAATTGGACAACCGGAAGTAGAAGATTCTTGAAAAAAAATCTTCTAAATATTATTTTTTCAAAATTTTTCGTGGTAATATTAAAGAAAATTAAATTCTCTATCTGATACATTTAAATATTTTATTATATATTCCATAGATTTAGAGATAAAAGAAGTATAATATATAAAATAATCTGTTGTAATAAATTTGACAGCCGAAAGAATGCCATGAAAAATAGTTGATAATTTAAATTATTTGTAACTGACAGATAAATGTCAGTGTCAGAAATAATGAGTAATGAATTAAAAATGTACTTGGAGAATCCCTTAGTTCTTGATCTGTGACTATTATGGAGATGACAAGTCTAGGTTGAAGGACTTAAATTTGTTTCAAACATTATGGGACAATGTACACCAGTACTGTAGACTAGAGTAACTTTGAATTGCGAAAAAGCTATCAAATTCTTCTCAAGTAAGTTGTAAATATTGACAAAATCGGAGTGCAATCTATCCGTCACTTTATTAAAGGGAATTAAGGTTATTTAGATATAACAAGTATGAAAAAATAAAATGTAAAAGAAGATATATAAGAATAGATGCACAATCCAGATATATACATTTTAGACCGCCCAAAATTAATGTTTTTACTAGAAGAATATGAAGAGAAAGTAAACAAAGTTGTTCGAATTGAAAATTGCTGTTACCAGCCTAATATTTATATATGGTAAACTCTACTTTGTAATTTATTGTAACATAATTTATGGTAAAATATCTTCATGTTGAGACATGCTATTATTGAATAATAAAGAAGTTTATACGTCATAGATTTATATGAATATATTATTTGTATTTATAAAAATAATCTTTGCTTTATGCATACAGCCAGGTAAAATATACGGCGAGAGGTTATGTGCTGGCCACATCAGATTTTTAATCTTGAATATCTCGAATATCTACGGGTGGTTTGATAAATTTTTGTTTCACAGATATATTTCTTTTACCCTATAAATTTTAGAATTGTTATAATTTTCTGTTTGAAACAAATTACCATTGGTAATTTAGGTACATCTTCGAAAGTTAAAAAAATATCGTTTCCGCGGTATAATATTCCCTGGGGCTTTAAAAAAAATGCTTTAACATAATTTCAAATCGAACAATAATAAAAATTTGAACATTTTAAAAAACATAAGAAAGTGACATATGCATTTTTTTCCATATAACATAAACAATACATGATTAATGACCATATTCATAAACATTCGAAAAATTTTAAATGGTTCGTTATAATTTTTATCCAGAAAAACATTAGATACTGAAAGAAGAATCGAAATGTAATTTGTCTAATCTGTTTCTATTTGTCAAAAATTGTAACGAGCCGTTTTGAAACCTTACGAATGTTTATGAATATGGGCATAAATGTGAAATGAATAAATATAAAATATAAATGTATGTTTCTTTAACTCTTCAATTCAATTTGTATGCAATTATATCGGTTGAAATATCGACTAGTATTAATTTTCTTATTATAAAATATTTTAGTTACAAAAATGTAACCTGCAAAAATATAAATACTGAAATATAAACTATATTTCTGTATGACAAAGACCACATTCTGAATTGAATACAAAACGCATTTTATGGAACAAGATACATTTCATTGTAATACATTAAAATGCAATATTACAATGAAAGTAAAAATATTAAACAAGTGAAATTTTTCTTTCAATATACCTTCATTTGAATCTCTAATCTATAGATTTTTTTACATAAAAACATACTTTTTTCATTGTCATTTTGTGATGATTTTATTACACACTAAATAAACTCCAAGGTTGTAACTCAATCTTTTCATCAACATTTACATTTCTTTATACTTTTTCAACCCTGTTTGTATTCCCACCGATCCAATGTAAATTCAAGTCTTTCAATGAATCTGCGGGTAAACCTTACCCTGAAGATGAGCCCAGATACGCCTCAGGATATAAAACAAACGACAGTCTACAGTTACACCGGAATTCCCACAGCCACCTTGGTGTAGTCAAGATGTGCATCAGATGCGCAGGTTGGGAACAAGTGATAATCTGGACCTGTCGACAAAATCCGTTCGGAAAAGGAAAAGATTGAGGTTATTGAATTCACGTGCAAATATTTACACATTTCCTTTTTTAAATCAATAATTTTCAAAATAAATCCTTGAATTATAATCTTTAATTTTGGTAATATTTTTGACAGTTCTATTACAATTTGTTTAGCCTACTTTATTATAGGGATCTACATAAACATTTCCAACCCTTGGGGTGGAAGTGAAATCTGTTATTTCCCACCCATTGCAGTTAGAAATGACGTATTTTCCAACCTCTAAAAAGTTAGGAATAGAGATATTACTATGATGTTTGTGAATAAAATAATATACATACCTCGGTGAGAGTTTCATTAGAGCCTCGAACTGTATCTCACCTCGAGGCTTCACTCCTCGGTAATATACATAAACTCTCGCCTGCAATGAAACATTTTCCACCTCGGGTGTTATATATTATTATTCACAATCATTCCCTTTTTAAATCAATAATTATCAAAATAAATTATTGTGTTACTACCTTTACTTTTAAAAATATTTTTTGACAGCTAGCCTACTTTATAATAGGGATCTATGACAATGTTGCTAGGTAACCCTATATAAACATTTTCAACCCATGGGTGGAAGAGGGATCGGTTATTTCCCAACTAAGAGTTTGTCATTGTCGTTAGGAATAACATATTTCCCTACCTCTAAAAGGTTAGAAATCGACATATTACTATAATGATTGAGAATATAATTATTTTATTGTTGATCCTTTAAGAAATAATAAAAACTTTACTTAGAACAACTGCTTACTTGAGCCTGTTATAAAGTATTATTTTGGTATCATCACGTACCTACATTTTTTCCTCGTCGTGAAGATAAAATACATAAATCCTTGAATTCTTCTGATATTTTTTAAGAAATAATATTGAATTTCATTTGGGATATTTGACAGAAAAAAAATGTTTTATAGCATATTATGAACAAATAGTGTACAAATTGTTTTTGGTAAATAAGCAGGGAAATGATTCCTGGGAGCACACTTCACACTATCTATAAGTTATAGTGAGATATCGTCTGATAATTATTGTCTTTACTCGTAGATGTGTTCGTAAACGCAAAACTAGTCGAAATTATCCGACGGATTTGTTCGGTTTTTTTTTTTATATAAATAGCATTTTTTTTTGAGGACGTACATAATTTATTTGACGACTCAAATAGTAATGAAATGTCACTTGAATTGTTGTTTTAATTATTTCGACCAGGAATAGTTGTATTACATTTTTTGTAGGTCTGTTTTCTGTTAAATGTCTAAAAGAATGTTATTGATTTTGTAGGATGTTTGTAAAAGTGAATGTTTAAACGAATTTAGGTATTTATGTGCCCATGAATGTATATTCATGAATCTACGTGATTTTATTTATCCTGATGGTATAAGTGTAAACGGAAACGCAGTTTTGTACGTATAAATGTTATGTAACTGAAATTTTTAGTAATAACGTATGTCCTAAAAGTTTTGGCACAAATTTCAACAATTTTATTTTTTCCTTTCGTCACATATAGGTAAGGAAGGTATTGTTTTTGGTCAAAAAAATCGATGGTAAGTTTTTAATAAGCAAGCACATTTTAGAGTCCCTACAGTAGTAATTTACTCTTTTTACGATAATGTCTGTATGTGTGTGTATGTGTGTATGTATGTGTGTGTGACAAAAAATTCTCCTTCGATAACTCCAATATTACAATTCCAAAAATTGTTATTATAAATAGAATAATATGTTATTCTCTATGCAATTTAATTATATAGTTGTCTTCATATTCAATGAATTTAGAGATAACGAATTATAAAAAAATATCTTGCAAACTAATGCTGTTAAAAGCTGCACCATAGGAACAATTAGAATATTCAAATATTACTAATTGGCAGATGTCAGTGTCAAATAAAATTTACATAATATCTTTGTGAAATGATTTTACATTGAAATATAAAAATGTAAAATAATTTAAGGTGGCACAAACAAATCATATAAGGTAATACAACAGGTTATATCCATAAGCCAATTCAGTAGATTATGTTATAAGTATAATGCTATAATGTTTTTATTTTCTACTTCTTATTTTAAGAAACATACTGTTTTTTTAGGAGTGAGTAGTTCAGTTTAGTTCAGTACGGAAGTAAGATCGGTTAATTTTCCCCTTAAAAATTAAACGCCCAAAGAAAGTTTGCAAAAAAAAATCTATGTGGAATATGTATACATCAGATTTTTTTAATATAAAATGCATTTACTTAAAGTTTTGTAATAATAATTGTTTCATAAGCATGAAAATTATGAACTTAAATTAAATAAAGATGGGCGTGTTCTTCCACAAGGTTTTGGACGATCCGCCCTTTAAATGTGAAAATATTATAATAATACGGTATCATTGGTTAACTGAATTCGCTAAGTTTTAAGTTTCAGAACAATTATCATATTTCATCAAATAAATTCTACAATAATAATCAATCAGATATCGTATCCCACACTCTCCGTCATTGCTACCTGTCTGTGATTCCCAAGGTAAGGATACCCCACACATACTAACTTATACACAGTGGTACAGTTACCCCGTTAGCGGGTTCCCACAGAGACAGGTGCCGGTGCCGGTGTCGGGGTGATGTATGTCCGTGGTTCTCACGGCGGACATCATCAAGCTTACGGTATGGGAGGAGTACGGGGTAAGTGTTTGTACTGACCGTGAATGAATGAAATGTAGTGTAGATAGGATTTTATAAAGGATTTGTGGTTTGATATGACAAATATGATAAGTAATTACTAGAGAAGGTATAAAAAAATATCACAAGGATAAAGTGGTAATTTTTTCTATCAATAGAGTTTTTTATTTTATTATAATATATTTTTTAAATGAATCGCCATACATCACTTTCGAAAAGTTTAAATTTGGAGTTAATGGAAATAGTTGGTTGTAATCTATTCTCTGTATTATTTTGCAAAATTTAATCGAATATTTTTTCTAAAAAAACCCTCAACAGGATTAAATCCCAATTACAGAGTGGGTTCACATACATAAACAACCATGCCTTAGTGGGATTCGAACCCAGAACCCCGAGCGCATGACTGTGAGGCGTTGCTCCAACCAATGAGCTACTGGATATAGATGTTCTTTTTTCACACCATCTTAATAAAAAAGTCACACCCCAATACTGTAACTTTGATGAGCTCGTAATCTACGCCATGCAATTTGCTTCATTATTTACATAAAGACAATTGACAAGTCCAGAGCTTGAGATACCAACCACTGCTTTGTTTGAAGTTTCCATTGCCTCATTCATGAAGCGGAAAACATTGAAGTATCAAGTTTATTAAAGTAAAAGGTATGGTATACTAGTGACGCAGCATCAAAGGGTTTAGGGAACAACAATTAAAGTCCAGTCTGTGCGTTTGTTCACATCGCTTCGTATATTCAGTGTACGTTGAACAGTGATTTTCTGAGAGTGACAACAATAAAAGCAACAAATTCATATTTTTACCTCTCCCCATCATAGCTATTATGGATCACGCTAAAAATCGAAAATACTGTTTACTCGAAGTTCTTTTTTATGCACTTAAATATTAATCAATTCTCTATCTGTTACATTTAAATTATCTATTATAGCTTCTATAGATTTAAAAATAAAAGTAAAATAGATAAAATAATCTCTTTAAATCACACAGTTCAAACTATCGATATAGTGTTCATAATGAAACGCGTTTGATGTTAAATCACGAGGCGATGAGCCGAGTGTTTTAATCACGCAAGTTTCATTAGGCTATATCAAATGTGTATCCTTCAATATTTTATCTACAACAGTTTAAATTGATCTTAAAATATATTTTTCATTTCATTTTTGACATAATGTGAAACATTGAAATGTTCATTCGTAGCCTACGTTATTAATACGTAAGGGTGATTTAATGGCACTGAGTGTCATTATGAGTTTCATAATAGCACTGAGTGTCATTATGAAATTCATAATGACACTCAGTGCCATTAAATCACTCATAAAGACATTCAAATTGGTGTACTAATTTCATATTAGCGCACTGTTGTAGATAAAATAATTAACAAAACTTCTATATGAGCCATTTTTTCCTATTACTTACAATAAAAAAATCTGATGTCAGCACATTATTTTCCATTCGTTATGGGTCGCTATTCTTGCTTTTCTTCTTGAACTCATTTCTATTTTGCGTGTCGTCCTCTTTCGGTTCCTTTCTCTTAAGTTTTCGCAATACAGTCCTTTCATCTTTTCTTTAGTCTTCCTCTGTTTCATCTACCTTCTATTAGTAAGCTGTTCATTCTTCTTCCAATATATTCTTCACCTTTCCTCACGACATGTTCAAATCAATGTAATTTTGTATCTTTCTAGAAACTTCCATCAGTCGAGTCATTTCCCTTATCCTCTTATTCCTTATCCTATTTTTCCGTGTCTTTCCCAACATATATCTCAACATCCTCATCTATGCCATATTCATTTTGTTTCATTGACACTGACATCTGTCAATTTGAATTATCTGAATATATTAGTAGTTTACATGCTTAGCATAGCTGGCTGATTTATGAAATGTAATTTCTTTATAATTTTCTAACTTTATATTGAACACACACACTGGCACACATATACACACACCCACATATAGACATCATCGTAACAACAGTAAATTCGTATTCTAGGGACGAGCTTATTCATTAAAGACCCACCATCGAAATTTTTGACCAAAGACAATACCTTCCTTACCTATAGGTGCCGGAAAGTAAAAAGTTAGAGGAACACGTCTTCCCAGACTCACTCTGTATAGTGTATATTAAGTTCGTAATATATTTTTTCTGGATATAAAAAGTCTAATACTTATGATCAAAACTAATTTTAATGTTATACAATATTTATGTAAAATGGTATTGGCGGAATTGTGTTGACCATAGCATATTTTTTTAAAGTTTTTGATAATTTTTTATGTTGCGACATTTTTTTAAATGTAAGAAAAATGAAACTCCATATATATATATCGAAAAAAAAAATCAGTTTTTTGTATATTTATCCACCATTTTTTAAATATTTATTAAAGTGAATGTTATTAAATATATATGGTGTCATTTTTATTATTATGTTTCTTAACAAAAACTTTTTAGCAGACTTGGAACTTGGAACTTTTTTAACTCTCTTGCGAAATTGTCAATTTGTACTTTTACTGTTTTCTGTTTCATTGGTTAGAGTAACGGCTATTAAAGCGTTTTCCATTTAAAAAGGTTATGTAAAACCGCTACTGTTTATTCGTATATATTTACAAACGCAAGTTTCCACTAGATCTTCTATTATTAATAAACTTATTTTTTACTTTCATTGTTTTTAAAGACACTTATTACAACCTTAATATATGTATTTGGCAGACTGCACTGGCAAAAACAATCGTAGTAAGTGCAAGAAAGTGTGCACTCAGTAAGGTTCAGTTCACTTGAAATGTTTAAATGACAAGTAAAACAGCTAATGCGCATTGATTATATAAATGGAAAATGAGCTACTCAGTTAAAAAAAAATGGCACTAAATTTATAAGTGATAAATGCTGTTAGTCATGAGTACGGACAGGGTCCCGAGTTCGAATTCCGGTAATGCATGGGTGTTTGTATATGTGAACCCACTATATAATTGGGATTTAATCCTGTTAAAAGTTTAAAAAAAATATATTAGTCCAAATCGGTCTTAAAATGAAAATAAATTCGAAAGTAACGAAAGTAAAACACAAATACCACACTAAAGTAAAAACCTCAAACTATTTTGATGCAAATAATAATCACAATACCGGAACATAAAAGTGATTATTTAATTTTCTCATAAACTGCTTCCCTCGTATATATTTCTATTGGCGGAAAATAACAGGTTAGTTCCATATATCACCGGTTCGACCGGAAATCAATCCTCCTGCTTCCTCCACCTGTCTAGATATGACACTGAGTGACACAGTAGCATTTGAACGCATGGCACATGTAATGCAACACAGGTGCTTCCTATACAGAAACCACATTACCTTAGTTCTCATTGTTTCACCCCAAATACATGTTTTTTCGGTTATTTACGACGACTATAATTAATTTCAAAGCCTGTGAAAATATTGCATAGAATAGTGGAAACAAATATACAATTTTATAAATGATACTTTATTGTGTTTCTTTACAGTCTGGTGACAATATTTAACAGATAAAGATATGATCGCAGATAGTACTGAATTACTTTTTGTTAACGTCATTTTTTTATGAAAATGAAATGATATCAATAAATCTCTGAAAGCCAAAGGAAGCTGTATGAGTCTATTAAAAATACTCAGGTAGGTATGGAGCTATAGAAATA
This sequence comes from Harpalus rufipes, assembly GCA_951394225.1. Taxonomy (NCBI): domain Eukaryota; kingdom Metazoa; phylum Arthropoda; class Insecta; order Coleoptera; family Carabidae; genus Harpalus; species Harpalus rufipes. The sequence continues at coordinate 15,245,922 of OX596280.1, forward strand.
AAATAAAAATATTACAATTATTATGATTCACTATATTACTGTAACGTTTATTTATTTGGGAGATATAAATATCAAAGAAATATTATTAATTAAAATAAAAAATTATTAAACAATAAATAATTAAGGATGGAAAATTGGAAAATAATCGGACACGCAGTCTGTGCAAAAATATTTATTTCCTGGCCTACGTTTCGACTGTGACAACAGTCTTCTTCAGGGCTAGAAATGGTCAATTATAGATGGTAACATGCGGAACCCCAATACGACCTATGAGTATTAGAACTTGTAATTAAATATATTTGTATATATCAAGTCAATTATTATTTACTGGAACGTAGGAAAAAAATAGAAGAAACGTAACAACTTTTTTAATAATTATTAACTTTCAAAAAGTTGTTAAGTTTTTTCTTTTTTTTCCTACGTTCCATCGTATTCAGCCCTTAATAAGTAATTAAGCTACAGATAATAAAAACAATTATAAACACTAATTTAAGACTAAGAATACTATTAAATACGTAAACACTAAGATTATTTATTTAAACAATATTTATTTCACTATTTATTTATATAACTATATTTATTTATGGAAGAATAATTTAGTCAGAACGCAGTCTAAAGATGTTTATTTGATTTCAAACCGACGTTTCGATCATATAATGATCATCTTCAGGGTTAATGATGGAAACGTCGGTTTGAAATCAAATAAACATCTTTAGACTGCATACCGACTAAATTATTCTTCCTTCAATCGACTTCCAATCGATCATCGTTAGTCCAATATTTATTTATGTTCACCACTCTTAGATTATTTATTTCTATCACCAACTGTTCATTTCACGATGCTGGTCTATATCAGAATGCCCGGCTGTCTTTCCTGACGTGGTTTATATAGTCCGGCGTCCTTTCTGGAACGTTCTCCACTATTATATACGATAATAACATCGAATACAAAGGATCAGCTGACCCTAAATAATTAAACAGGTCGAGACTTGTTTCTTTATCCACTCAATGTCCGCAACGAGCAAGTCATCGCTGAGGTTAGGCGCTTGTTCAGCGCATCGGCCGTTCTAGAAAAGTTCGACCAGGGCGTCGGTCACGTGCTCGCATCGGTTACACGTACGCATTAGTTTGAAAGTAAACATTTGCAACTTATGATATAGTGAAATATAACAATATGTTAGAAGACAATCTGATAAACAGGTATACCGTATGCATTTTTCTTAAGAATATGTGCAAAAAGCAGTTACATTTTTCCGTTCTGATACCATTAATATAAAGGCTTTTGTATTAATTCATAACTCCTTTCGACTTATTTTAATCATAAAGTTTATAGTTCAATTGGATATTATAAAAACTTGGGATTAGGAAATTTCAATATTTGAGAAAATTCCGTCCTCCTTTCTCGTACATGCTTTGTAATTTTATATTCATTCATATTTTCACCTTCATATTTGAAAAATTCATCAAATTATAAAAGATAACTGGAAATATGCGATGATATTCCATCAGCCATTTGTTACATTAGACACTAGGTGATTACATTTTGCAAACAATTTTTAAGAATCCGTGCGTTTTATATGTAATTATTTTTATAACAAGTTAGGGAAATTAGTGATTCTAAAACGAATACAATTTTTTGAAACGAATAAAAGTTTTCTGAAATGAACACAGCGAGTTTTGGAATTTGCATAGAGTTTCAAAATTGTGCTTTCCGCATGTATTATAAGCATTTTTTTCTGAATCGTCCACAGAAATAAGATACAATATGCAATCTAAATATTTGACAACAAATCACTAAAATTTTAATTATTTCCCGCACTGATTACGAGTTTTAGGACATTTATTTCTCGTACAATTATAGAAAAATATTTTGAATTAAATTACATATTCAAAAAAAAAAACTGATGTGGCCAGTCCGTCAATCCTGCGTGTTATGTACAAATTCCATACATAAATTTTCTTGCAAAAGGTTGTATATTTCCAGTAAAATTATTTCATAAACAAACTGTGCAAATTGCACTTGACACTGACATCTTCTTCTTCTTTAGCTTTCTTCTTCCACTCATTTCTATTTTGCGTGTCGTCCTCATTCACTTCCTTTTCTCTTAAGTCTTTCGCAATACAGTTCTTCCATCTTATATTTGGTCGTCCTCTGTTTCTTCTACCTTCTATTATTAAGCTATTCAGTCTTCTTCCAGTATATTCTTCATCTCTCCTCATGACAAGTTCAAACCAATGTAATCGTCTCTCTTGTATCTTTATAGAAACTTCTAACACTCGAGCCATTTCCCTTATCCTTTCATTCCTTACCGTATCTTTCCGTGTCTTCCCCAATATACCTCAACATCCTCATCTAAGCCACATTCATTTTCTTTTCATTGATACTGACATCTGTCAATTTGAATTATCTGAATATATTAGCAGTTTCCATGGTTAGCATCGCTGGCTGATTTATAAAATTTAATTTCTTTACAATTTATATGCATTGAATATGAAGTACAAAATGCAATCAAATCGCATAAAAAATAATATATTCGTTAAAATTTATAATAACATTAAATGTCAATAAATGCTTTTTTTTCAAGAAAAACTGTTAAAAGTTGGTACTTCCGATCGACCATTTATAACCAAAATCTAATCACGTCTGCATATACATCTAAACTCGAAGAATACGAAAAAAATATAATTTTTGGAAACGCGGTATTGGAGTTATGCGATCCGAAACAATTGTCACATACACTCCCACACACGCGCACACACACACCCATACATACATACAGACATCATCGTAAAAATAGTAAATTCGTATTCTGCAAACCCCAAACCGTGATTATTCATTAGAAACTCGGTATCGAAATTTTTGACCAAAGGTGGCGGAAGGTAAAAACATAATCTTCAATATATCTTTCAAATAAGACAGGGTAGTTATCAGTTTATTTCTCAAGAATAAAGAGAATATACTATTAGTATTTAAATTATAACTGATTCCACAATTCGGAGCCGAAGATTGATTCCATTACGCAGAACTGAAAAAAGGTTCTACTACTTGGAACCGAAAATTGGTTCCACCACCCAGAACTAGAAACAAAACTTAAGGTTAGTTCCACTACTTGAAACTGAAGATGGGTTCAATAACCCAGATTTTTTTCGGTTAATGAGACCTCAAAACAGGTCATAATAATTCCTTAACGTAAATAATATAATGAGCGTTTATAAACATGTGAAAAGGCATGCATTTTTTATTTACATATAAGGAAATGTTTAATATTTACATAAAATCTTTAGTTACTGTATTAATAACTTAGACTATGCCTATAAAATCAGTGTAAATTACTTATATAAAGGGTTATTTTTTATATCTAGGATAGTAATAAAAGCGATTAGTTTTATACGCCACTGTTGCCCCTGCCTTGTCACATATATCAGCATAAATATCACTTGAATATTTATCTCACGAATTGAAATCGTATTTGAATTGAAAGAGTCATAAGAATGCACGTATGCATATATTAGGATCATGCATATCGTACACATATCTCACTTTAAATAACATTATAATTGTATCATAATTCAAATGCTATATGCATGCTGTTTCCTACAGTGTCAATGTCGAAATATTTTCTCTTTCATTAATTAAAATTTATATCAAGTCACCTGAGATATGTACATATATACGAGTACCTTTGTGGCTACGTAATAATGGAATTTATTACAAAATTATTATGAACTATTATAACAATAAAACAATTTTCTGACTATTATTATATGTAAACTTTATTTTGCATTCATAGAGGAAACTATTGTACAAGTATTATATACAATTGTACACATATTTATATTGATAAACGTTGCACTAAAGGTAGAAAGACTATAAGTTAAATATTCTCTTATTCACATTATGTAAATAATAAACTGAAATTACTCGTAACTTAGAAATCCTGAATAGAGGATTTTTCAATTCAATTCATTTATCCATCTAATGACAATTTTATTGTTTTATATATTTGTTTGGAAAATATATTTACTGAAAATGTAATAATTATACAATTTTGTACTGTGAAAAATTGTGACTTTATTCGAGTACTTTATCAGAATAAATATAAATACAGGAGGTAAATAAATTTAGGAGAATAAAGTAGACCAAAATGAGTCAAATATGCTTAATCAACAAAGATACGCAAATTAATCATTTTGGAGATATGAAATATTTTCATTATTTTTACCTCTCGCTAAGACAGGTATTGGAATCATGCTAAAAATCGCATATCCAGATTTTACCGAATAAGCACATTTAAGGTCCCTAGAATCTGATAATAACATTTTTATGATGATGTCTGTGTGTGTGTATTTGTGTGTGGATGTGTGTATGTGAGATTGTTGGAGGTATGATTTCTCAAATTATATTAGACTAAAGACCTGTGTAACTACGGATTCCTCAATCTAACAGTAATGGGAAGAGTTGAATAGATTCTGGTAACAATTGGACAACCGGAAGTAGTAGTATTTTAACAAAAATATTCTAAATATTATTTTTTGAATATTTGTTATTACATATATTAAAAAATCTGATGTGGCCAGCACAATACCTTCCGTCAATCCTGTGTATTATATATAAATTCCATACATAAATTTTCTTGCAAAAGATTATAAATTTTTGGTATTATGTGATTCCCTTTCTCGGCAACTGAATTCCATACTCCTGATAACAAACAAACCACATGAAATAAGAAAATTATGAAATTTTGATTGAAAAATTATAACACTTGTCAGTTATGGACATAATTAATTGCTGTCATTTTGACACGGGTCAAAGTCATGTTACTGCACGCGCCCCATACATAAATTTTCTTGCAAAAGATCCTATATTTCCAGTAAAGTTATTTCATTAACAAACTATGCAAATTGCACTAGACACTGACATCTTCTTCTTTAGTTTTTCCTATTCGTTAGGGGGTCGCTATTTTTTATTTTCTTCTTCCACTCATTTTTGTTTTCCGTGTCGTCCTCATTCAGTTCCTTTTCTCTCAAGTCTTCTGCAATACAGTCTTTTTATCTTATATTTGGTCTTCCTATGTTTCTTCCACCTTCTATTAATATATTCATCTCTCCTCATGACATGTTCAAACCAATATGTAATCGTCTCTCTTATATCTAGAATCTTCTAACACTAGAGTTACTTCCCTTATTCTTTCATTGATTTCATTTTATTGATACTGACATCTGTCAATTTGAATTACCTGAATGTATTAGCAGTTTCCATGGTTAAGTTAGCATAGCTGGCTGAATTATGAAATTTATATAAAATTTATTATCGTTATTCTTCTTTAACTCTATATCTGTTGAATATCAAATATAAAATGCAATCAAATCGTATAGACAATAATATATTCTTTAAGTTATAATAACATTTAACTGATTTTTTCAAGAAAAACTGTTAATATTTTCAAATGAGGGTACTTCCGGTTGACCAATTATAACCAAAATCTAAACAGGTCTGCATATGGTTGTAAGGAAGAGGAATACGCAAGAATTGTAATTTTTGGAATTCTAGTATTGGAGATATCGTGCCCGAAAACGCGGTCGCACACACACACATACACACACACACATACACACACACATACACACACACACGCACACACGAACACACACACACATACAGACATCATCGTAAAAATAGTAAAATCGTATTGTAAAGACCCTAAAATGTGCTTATTCAATGAAAACTCACCACCGAATTTTTTGACCAAAGACAATACCTTCCTTACCTAGAGGTGACGGAAAGTAAAAACAAAAATCTCCATCCGATACATTTAAAAAAAATATTATACCTTCTATAGATTTAAATATATACCTAGATATATAATCTATAAAATAATCTGTTGTAAATGACAGATAAATGTCACTAATGTAAGTGTCAAAAATTCAGTGATAGTACTGTTGTATTCATATGTTCGACAAGGGCGGGTAAAAAAAATACGCGCGTTCTAAGAGTACGCAATAAACTACGTTAGGAAATTAGCTCAATGCTAACTGCACACGTTCAGAAATTTTAGAGTTAACTTCATCTTTACTATAACGCGTTCGAAAATTCATGTTACTTTACTCGGATCTAACTATTCTAATCTACCTTGAGCGAGGTGGGTACGTTTTACTCGACATGCCCAGAGACCAAATCAAGTAAATATGCTGTCTTTTTTAGTTGTTTATTGTCATTGGGATCAGTGGTGTTTTCAATATTAGACTACAAGACTTACACAAACTCTAACTCGTTCGTAAAATGAGCTTACTCGAACTAAACTCCAATGGTCACGCCCCTTGTCATACCTAACTCTAACTTGAAAGTAAATTTGCGATCGATCATTTCCACACTCCAGGTCATTTCTAGTGCGCGTTAGTTATTTGTAGGAAAAAAATGTTTTTTTATCTAAAATAATGTAAGTGTTATAATAATTTGAATTTTTTTGTATTATAATATTATTTTTTGCTTATTTAAAATTGAATTTATAGTATTAGTAAATATCTAGTTGTAAAGTATTAAGGTTATTATAAAAGTCCTTTTTACAAAGTATGCAGTACTGTATGGGACGACATCTATATGAGTTGTAAAATAAAATAAAATATGAAGTGGTGAAAAAACCAAGAGTCCGCAATACCTTCCAGTCCGCGTGCGTACTCTCGGATACTTACATCTAATTCTTATTTTGCAGATGGCTTATTATATAAGAAAAAGTAATCGGGAATTAAAATATACTTCAGATTTATTAAAACAAATCAGAACTCGATTAAATTATGACAAATCAAAACTCTATATAGCGTCATACGTTCAAATTCACCAAGCTACATTGCGAAAGAAACTAAAACTTGGGCCTGTACCTAAGAAGGTTCATACCTATTTTTGTTAAAAAAAATATGGAAAATGCTCTAGTGGAGCAAAAAAAAATTATATGATTTATTCTTTGGTCTTACTATTAATACAGAAATTGAATTAGTTGGTAAATTGTGGATGCAAACGTTCTGTAAACAACATAATTTAGTTATTTATTAGACATCTAGCAAAAGTCAATAAATCTTGAGCCTCAGGTTTTAACAAAGTACTAATAATAAGATTTTTTTACAAACTTGCAAAGCATTTATGGATAATATGTTCAATACCTATGTGCGTACTCTTAGATATTTTACATCCATGAGTAAGCATTTTCTGAACATTGTTATATATTTTTATAAAAGTATGGTACCTTCTCAATCAATAATTTTATTGTTTTTTAAAGTATATAGTTCAACGAATTTATGATATATTTTTACTACGTTTGTAATATAAAATTTATAAGAAAAAATTTAATTTTTATTCATTTAAATACATACCTATGGGGTCTCGTTGTCGCGTGCCTAATGCCTGGTTGCGAATCTGGGGAACCCGATTCGATCCCGATCCCGAATTTTAAATGGCACAAAATTGAACACAATGAAGCGACGCTTGGTAAACGCCCGCACGATACAAATATGTCACTATCATTACCGAAATCTATGTACAAAGCAGAGTAGCTCACCCAGCAAAGGGTAATATGCTGTGATAATATATTTATTTACTTTTTTATTTAAATACATACCTGCATATTTACTAATGCTAGAAATTATGTATATTATATTCCTTTCCATATTACTATTTTTCTCTTTGCAATTTTCGTTTTAAAATATTATTATTAATTTGAAATTATGTATATTAAGTTTCTTTCCATATAACTATTGTTTTATTTACAATTTTCTTTTTAAAACGTTACTGTTATTAATTTGAAATAATTATTTTTTGACAGTGACATTTATCTCTTAGTTACAAACATTTCAGCTGAAATGTGTAACCATGGAGTTGTGTTGTGTTTATAGTATAAGTTCCGAGATATAGTGTTTATAGTACTTTATAAATTTATCCATAAAATATATAGAAAAAAAGTATTAATGCAAACCTGTAGAAAATGGAATAATCTTTAATTTTTATAATAACAAATTGCGAAAAAATAACATTTAAAGTTATTTTTTGAAGAAAAACGATTTTGAGCTTCAAGTAAACTGCCATTTCCGGATATCCGATTGACACCAAAATTTAATGACGTCTTTCCATATTAGAATAAGGTAGATACATGGTTTCAAAGTTTTCTGAATGATGATATTTGAGTTAGAACGTAAAGAGGATCCACACACACACACACACACACACACACACACACAGCCATACATCATCGTGAAAATGTTAAAATTGGATTCTAGGGACCTTAAAACGTGGTCATTTACCAAAATCTCGATATGCGATTTTTAGCATGATCCCTATACCTCCCTTACCAAGGGTAGCGGGAGGTGAAAAATCAAAAAGTGCGTAGTCTTACCCGCCCTTACCCTATGTTTATATTATAAATAAATAATTACAATATATTCAAACATCTCTTTTAAGAATTTATTTTACATATAATGATAGTTTGTACTTACCGAGTAATGGGAAATATTCATTCATATTTGATGCCTTCATTAAAACAAATATTTACACAATTTTACGCATTTCACTTTAAATATTAATTTGTACATTATCATATTACTCATAGAAATATACGTCCATCCACTGCAAAATATCGCAACAAACTACTATTTACCTTGCGATATTTAACTTGTTTCATTAGGAACACGGTAGCACTGAGCATAGTGAAGAACGAAATTTCTTTTAAAAAATCAGTATAAACAATGTAAGATTTTATTAATTCACTATGTATATTTTTTTCCACATTGTATTATTAACAATTTGCAAAATTTTACAGAATTTAGTGTAAATTTCTGCTTATATACTTCACCATTTACCAAATCGGTTTTACACGGCCAAAATTTCTTAGAATGTACGCATATTATGTTCGTTTCGTTATTCAAACCAAAGTAGAGGGTTTCGATTTCTTAATGATTTTGTTCCATTTTCTTCAGAATGGTTAATTTGCGAATCCATGTTGATTAATCATTTTTCACTCATTTTGATATGTACTTTATGTCATCACGGTTTACTCGTATAACCCATTTCTGGGAGTATAAATCTGCTTTTATTCACAGATTTTGGTAATGCCGATATATTTATATAGGAATTGAGGGTGCTTATTAGATATTACGTTAAAAGCTCTCATGGAGAGAGTAGGTACTAATGGAAACACTTTTGTAGTATTTGGAAATTGAAAAATATTTTTAAGTTGACTCGTAATATATTATCATACGAATTTCAGCATGTGCAAGATATTTCATTTTCAATGTTTTTTTAATGTATCTCGGAAAATATTAACGATAGAGCAAAGCCGTTTCCACATTACAGGGTCAACTTTTCGAGTTTTTTCGTTAATTTCGAAAATATCTCATATCTTATTTATGATAGTTAAAGAAAAATTGTTTAAATACATTTTGTACCGCTTTTTTCAAAACTATGTGAAAAATAGTCTCATATTTTTACTTATTTTATCAGATTTTTATACGATAGATAAGTCGATATTCTTTTGTTTTAAACATGAATAAAATATGAATTATTAATTTGTTGGAATGGAAAAATTGAAAATAATTAAGAAACAAATAAAAACTATTACAGATCACCTTTTTTGTATTTTTTAAATTATTTTCTTCTGTTATTATCATTTCTTCAATGTATGTAAGTACCTCAGAAAGCATATTAAACCACTTTTTTCGACTTGTACCAAAGCCAACTATAACGTTGATAAAATATAAGTTATCTAACCATATATATATATATATATATATATATATATATATATATATATATATATATATATATATATATATATATATATATATATATATATATATATATATATATATATATATATATATATATATAAGTAAATAAGCAAAAAGATGAGACTATTTTCAACATAGATTCCCATTTAAAAAAATATAAGTTTGTGTTATATATCAATAATTAAAAAGTTTTCAAAAAATTTGATTACGTAGTTTTATTCCATGTAAAAAGTGGTAAAATTTGTTAAAAAAAAATTCTGCAGCTATAATAATAATTAGGATTGAAAATAAGATCGCAGCGCCAAAATGGTTTTAAAATGAACTAACGTTGACAGGATAAATTGACATTAAATAATTTCTTTTGTATATTATTAGAAAGTACTGTATTTCTAAAAATAAGTAATATAAATATAATGGATAAGATTTACGTTTATACAACCAAACTAATGTTACATAACATTAACTTATCCTATCAACGATAGTTCCGCGAAATAGTACCAGATATTGTATTGATTATTTACAATCCCCAATAGCCCAAAAACAAAAGAAGATCGAAAATTCCTATGGCGACTATTAAACTTTTCTCGAAAATTTGACCCCAAAATGTGAAAACGGTTTTGCTCTATCATTAATATTACCCGAGGCGAGAAAAAAAAAGTCGAAAATGAAGCAACCTGTACATACATATATCGCGGGTAACCTGGCAATACCGCTTATATGATTTGAACTAAATTTTACAGGAGTCTTTTTAAATTTCGATATCTGAAATTAGCAAACATTGAGTGTCAGACTGACAAATATGTAAACAATTTATATCTCGGCACTGTAGTTCCTTTTTATCACTCATATAGTTTACTTTCCTCATTCATGATAAACTTCAATGCCTAGATTCATAAATAACTATTTTTCAAGAAAAACAGAACTGTAAGTAGAGTGCAATTTCCAGGTTTCGAATGATTCCAAAATCTCTTATTTCAATTTTACTTAATTCGAAGAAGAATATAAGTTTTCAATTTTTTAATCTGGTAGAAATCAAGTTAGGAATATACTGGATAGTAGCTACTCCCAATACTAATAGTGGGAGGTAAAAACTGGACACAGAATGAAATATTATGTAGAATCACCTCGACTAAAATAAAACAACTACTATATGCATATTACACAAACTAGACAAATCGGAATCAGATTCTCTGTTTGTATCTTTGAAATTCAAAAACCATTAACCTAACAAATTGTGATAAGGCATCTTTGGTGTTCATTTCCCGGTGGTCCTTCCATCTTCCATCAATTCCACGGCATTCATATTCACCAGGTCGGCTATTTAACCCTCCCGTGATCTACCACGAAGCGTATCATGTCGAAATCAGTCGGAATGTCCGTGAATCACCGAGAATTCTCCGTCGGCAACCGATATCAATCTATGTCCAGACGTGAATACATACATGCTAATGTGTATTCGTATGTAAAGTAGTAGTGACATTGTGGTTACGTGTCGATCAGAATTGTAATGCTTCGAGGAATTGATGCTTTACTGGAGAAGGAAATAGTGGGAAATGAAAAAAATCGAATCCGATTATACACTCACTCACCTACTAATCGTTGTCATTCTTAAGCTTGTTTGAATGTTCAAATAAAATACATGTATACTCATAATGTACTCATTGTCCATAAAACATGTAAATTAAGTGTCATTGTGGCATTATTTATAATTTGGTAAAGTCATCTATGTTGTACCAAGTGCATATTTAGTACAAAAAATCTGTTGTAGCCAGCACAATACCTTCCGTCATTTCTATATATTTTATATAAATTACACACAGAAAGTATCTTGTATTTTCAGTAAATTTATTTCACAGACATATGTATATTGTGAATTAGTAATACTGAATTATTGAAACTGTTTCCAAGACGAAACAGGAAAGATTTCACGATTTATGAAAATTAATTTCTTTATAAATTTTTAACTCTAAATACATTATTATGCAATTAAATCATAATATATAGAATAAAATATTTTTTAATATTTATAATAACATAAAATGTCAAAGAATGACATTTAACTCTGTTTTTTACCTTCCGTCACCTATAGGTAAGGAAGGTATTGTCTTTGGTCAAAAAATTCGGTGGTGAGTTTTTAATGAATAAGCACGTTTTAGGGTCTTTACAATACGATGTTACTATTTTTACGATGATGTCTGTATGTGTGTGTGTGTGTGTGTGTGTGTGTGTGTGTGTTTGTGCGTGTATGCGTTTGTGAGTGTGTACGTAACCGCGGTTTCGGCCGCGATATCTCCAATACTAGTATTCCAAAAATTACAATTCTTACGTATTCCTCTTCCTTACAACCATATGCAGACTTGTTTAGATTTTGGTTATAATTGGTCAACTTTAAGTACCCTCATTTGAAGATTTTAACAGCTTTTCTTGAAAAAACTCAGTTTTATAATTAACTTAAAGAATATATTATTCTCTATACGATTTGATTGCATTTTATATTTCATTTTCAACAGATGTAGAGTTAAAGAGTTATAAAGATAATAAATTTCATAAATCAGCCAACTATGCTAACTTAACCATGGAAACAGCTAATACATTCAAAAAATTCAAATTGACAGATGTCAGTATCAATAAAAAGTAAATGAGTGAAAGAATAAGGGAAATAACTCTAATGTTTCTAGAAACATTTAAGAGAGACGATTACATTGGTTTGAACATGTCATGAGGAAGAATATATTGGAAGAAAAATGAATAGCTTAGTAATAGAACGTAGAAGAAACGAAGGAAGACCAAAGATAAGATGGAACGACTGTATTGCGGAAGACTTGAGAGAAAAGCAACCGAATGAGGACTACCCACAAAACAGAAATCAATGGAAGAAGAAAATAAAAAATAGCAACCCCTAACGAATGGGAAAAGCTAAAGAAGAAGAAGATGTCAGTGTCAAGTGTCATTTGCATAGTTTGTTATGAAATAATTTTACTTGAAATTTAGAATCTTGCAAGAAAATTTATGTATGGTATTAGTACATAATACACAGGATTGACGGAAGGTATATAGTGCTGGCCACATAAAATTTTTTTTCAAGAAAAACAGTTAAGAGCTTCAAATTAAGGAACTTCTATCAAACTATTTTATCTTTCCTGATTTCATATCAAGTGTAATTTTATTTTGAATTTCATCATTTCCTTGTTGTTTGTCTGTTTTCGTTAATTCTTTTTTTTTTCTTTTTCGGCCTAGATAATGCAAATAAGTGTCTCCGCACGATTTGGAGTTATGTAATACTACTTATATCTGACGAAGGCAATTTTTTTTAATGTCAAGTTTGAAACAATATGAAATTCCTCAAGGAAATTCAGTAAAAGCTAGTGAAGCTCTTGTGGAACTAATATTATTTTTTAAAAATGAGTGATGATCATATTTCCAATTGTATTTTTTGATGTTTTGTTTACCAGTTGCCGGGCTTCTCCTTTACTTTATGTACTACTTTACCGTCCGCAGCGTGTAATCTTTCAGTTTCCGTCATGGTAACTAAGATGTAAACAAAAAAAATCTGTTGTGGCCAGCACAATACCTCTCGCCATATTCATTTTATGTTGCATAAGGCGCGAGCAGTTATGTAACTTTGTTGGCCTTGGCAAGCAGATATGGGAGCCCGTGTCAGAATGAGAGCTAGTAATATACATAGGTGTCAAGTATCCATGATCAAGTTTTCATCCGAAACATTAGGATTTTCCAAATCCATGTGGATTATTTTCCTCGGCAATGGATGACAAATAAAAATCAGAATATTTTGAAATTTTGAATGAAAAATTATGACATATGACAATTGTGACATCTATGTAAATAACTACTAGCCATCATTCTGACACGGATCCTCATATCTGCTTGCTAAGGCCAATAAAGTCACATGACTGCTCGCGCCCTATACTTAACGAATTTAACATTTCTTGTACACACAAATAATTGAAATTGTTTCTCTTCTTTCGTTCTATGAGAAATTTTATCCTACTATTCTAATATGTTCAAAATTCTTCAAATTGTGCTCTGATTTTTAGTAAATATTGTTACCTTGCTGTCATAATTTTATTTATTAACAAATAATTTACAAATCTCTTACAAATACATAGAAGATTTTGTCTAGACGAATAAGTAAATACAAACATTATTTAAATATAAGTAATATAGCTACTGTAAGCAAGTGAAATATTTTACATAATGTATGATAATATAGGTACGTACTACAATATCTGAAATCAAATATGTATAGTTCATGCTTAACCCTGCAACACTAAACCGTCATAAAATTGACGACGACCCATGTGCGGTTCGACTACTTCGGATGTTTCCGCTAGTGCAATCTATGTGCGATCCTCAGTAGCTGCATCTTTTATTTGAAATTAGTTGTATCTGTGAGGATTTTGCAGTCAGGTTATGTCTTATGAAATTACAGCGTGTTCGTCGTCAGCTAAGAATTAACATCCCTACTTTGCATCGCCCAATTTATCAAGATATAAGCAATATTCTAAATATTGATATGATTTCTGAAAGGCCCATGCAAATAGAAAAGAAGCGTACAATTTGCGCTTTTTGTCCGTCACGTCTTCGTAGAATGACTAAACTATTGCAGCCGCTGCAACAGGTCTTTTTGCGGAGAACATCGAGCTTCGTGTTGCATGAATTGTTCAGTATAATATTAGTTTTATTATGTTTCATATATGTATATATTTTAGAAAAAGTTACTTTTGTTTTCGGTTTATTGCTACATACGAAAATGTAATATATTTTTTTGTTTTTAACGATAAATAAATTTACGAGTATTTAGTATTAGTGTAACTTGTACATATGTTTAGTGCTCTAGGGTTAAAGGGTATCAAACTATAACATCTGGAACTAATTTTATTAAAAATACTATGAAAAATGATTGAAATATTACATTTTTATTCAATACCGAAGACATTGCAATACTATATTTTAAATTAGATTCATCTGATAATATTACGTAAGAAGTGTACTAATGAAATATCGGATTAAAATACATAGATGAAATATTTAATTAAACAATTCTCTTTAAATTTGAAAAGGGTAATGTAATAGATATTTATACACTAAGTGAGTGAATAAACATTCTTAACTCACGAGGTTTATATAATATGGTATTCAATTTTACCGAATTAATAATAAAAACCATTGCAGTATTTAATTTTCACAAAACAAAAGGCTAATTCATTAGTATACTGTCCATGAGAATCTACTTTGATAGACGCCAAGTCGTTTATTTATAAATTAAAAACTAGCTTTATTATCATTTGTGTCGTAAAAATTAATAAAAATGGCTGATCTGTCTAATAAAGACTGTGGTGAGTTTTATTTTCGTGCCCAATGTTATTTTAAATGCATTATTTTTTGCAGAGTTAGTTAAAATTATATGAGAGTGATTTAATTTTTTTTTTAATCCCAAGCAAATAAACATACTCATAGTTGTTTGCTAGGAAGTTAATAATGACAATTTAAAACGTAAAAATTAAATAAACATAATTAAATGCGAAACTTTCTGTATCTAATTTATTGAATAGTAAATTTTATGTACTTTTCAAATTGGAATAAATATAGGTAAGTATAAGTGTTCCATTTGAAAATATAAAGTTATACACCATTGCGTAAATATGGAAAACCCTGTAGAAAAGCCTATACTGCAGATTTATAGACATTTTAATTTAAAATAAACTTCGTTTGAAATTTTTTCCATAATTTTAAAATAATCGCGTTATTAAAAAATCTGATGTGCCCAGCACAATACCTTCCGTCAATCCTGTGTATTATGTACAAATTCCATACATAATTTTTTTTGCAAAAGATTATAAATTTTTGGTATTATGTGATTCCCTTTCTCGGCAACTGAATTCCATACTCCTGATAACAAACAAACCACATGAAATAAGAAAATTATGAAATTTTGAATGAAAAATTATAACACTTGTCAGTTATGGACATAATTAATTGCTGTCATTTTGACACGGGTCCCCATATCTGCTTGCCAAAGTCAGCAAAGTCCTCGCCCTATACATAAATTTTCGTGCAAAAGATCCTATATTTCCAGTAAAGTTATTTCATAAACAAACTATGAAAATTACACTTGACACTGACATCTTCTTCTTCTTTAGTTTTTCCCATTCGGTAGAGGGTCGCTATTTTTTATTTTCTTCTTCCACTCATTTTTTTTGCGTGTCGTCCTCATTCAGTTCCTTTTCTCTCATGTCTTCTGCAATGCAGTCTTTTTATCTGATATTTGGTCTTCCTATGTTTCTTCCACCTTCTATTAATATATTCATCTTTCCTCATGACATGTTCAAACCAATGTAATCGTCTCTCTTATATCTAGAAACTTCTAACACTATAGTTATTTCCCTTATTCTTCCATTCATTTACATTTTACTGATACTGACATCTGTCAATTTGAATTACATGAATATATTAGCAGTTTCCATGGTTAAGTTAGCATAGCTGGCTGAATTATGAAATTTATATGAAATTAATTATCTTTATTCTTCTTTAACTCTATATCTGTTGAATATCAAATATAATATGCAATCAAATCGTATAGACAATAATATATTCTTTAAGCTATAATAAAATTTAACTGAGTTTTTCAAGAAAAACTGTTAAAATCTTTAAATGAGGATACTTCCGGTTGACCAATTATAACCAAAATCTAATCAAGTCTGCATCTGGTTGTAAGAAAAAGGAATACGCAAGAATTTTAATTTTTGGAATTATAGTATTGGAGATATCGCACACACACACACATACACACACACACACACGGACACACACACACACACACACACACACACACACACACACACACATACAGACATCATCGTAAAAATAGTAAAATCGTATTGTAATGACCCTAAAACGTGCTTATTCAATGAAAACTCACCACCGAATTTTTTGACCAAAGACAATACCTTCCTTACCTAGAGTGACGGAAGGTAAAATGAACAGAGTGATGAATCACCCAGTATATGCATAGACAGAAAAATTGACTGTCGGATCATGCAATAAAACTATAAATAGGGATCGTAATTATGACACAGCGTCATATCTTTCACTGCTTTCATTACAACATTGGACCATTATTGCGCCGCTCTATTGGAATAATGACATGTGTTGCATGGTAGTTCTATCTGCTTTGAGTGCTCTGTATAGTGTAAAATATTCTTTCAGATCCTTTGACATTATTAGTACATTAAAATAAAAGTATCATAAGGCAATCTGTTAACGTACCAGTCCAAGTTTTACAATAGACGAGTGCGTTCAGGCCTTATGAAACATGTTTTTTATGCTATTTTTTACCTCTCGCTAAGAGAGGTAATGGATTCATACTAAAAACCTCATATCCAGATTTTATTGAATAAGCACTTTTTAAGGTCCCTACAATCCAATTTTAACATTTTTACGTTTATTTGTTTGGGATGTTGGAAGGACGATTACTCAAAAACTATAAGACTTTATATATGTTTAACTACGTATTTCCAAATCGGACATTCATGGGAAATATCTGAAATGATTTTGGTAACAAATGGACAACGGGAAGTAGAAGATTCTTGAAAAAAAATCTTCTAAATATAATTTTTTCTTGGTAATATTAAAGAAAATTAAATTCTCTATCTGATACATTTATATATTTTATTACATATTCTATAGATTGAGAGATAAAAGAAATATAATATATAAAATAATCTGTTGTAATAAATTTTACAGCCGAAAGAATGCCACGGAAAATAGTTGAAAATTTAAAATGTTTGTAACTGACAAATAAATGTCAGTGTCAGAAATCCGAAAAAAATACTGAAGATTTTTCTGGGAAGTACATACAATATATTATTTCTTATTGTATTAATAGTTAAATATTTAATATTATAGGTAAATTACACATACCCTTCCGAAATACTGTTACTCCCGACAATGAATTGGAAACATCTTGAAAAATTAGAAGAGTAGGACAAAATTTCTTCATAGAATGAATTTAAATTTAAAAAAACTAAATACAAAGAATAGATATAAATTTTTTGGTAGAGTGTAGGTATACAAGAAATGTTAAATACATTAGAGAGCGAGCAGTCATGTGACTTTGTTGACCTTGACAAGCAGATATGGGGGCCCATGTCAGAATGATAGCTAGTACTTATGTACATAGATGGCAAATAACGTAATTTTTCGTTCTAAGTTTCGTGATTTTCCAATTGCATATGGTTTATTTTCATAGACAAATAAATTCCACACTCCTGGTGACAAATTAACCACGTGAGTACAGAAAAGAGAAGATTTGTTAAAGCAGTACATTTCTGCCTGACATTTAAAGTAACATCCCTTTTTACCTTTCGCTGATAGGTATTGGATTCGTACTAAAAATCGCAAATCCAAATTTTAATGATTAAGCACGTTTTAAGGTCCCTTCAATTCAATTTTAATATTTTTACGATGTCTTTATGTGTGTGTGTGTGTGTGTGTGTGTGTGTGTATGTGTATGGATGTATGTGTGTGCGTGGATGTATGTGTGTGTGGATGTATGCGTGTGTGTGTGTATGCGTGTGTGTGTGTGTGTGTATGTATGTATGCATTTATGTGTATGTATGTATGTATGGGGGTTGGTTGGAATGACGATTTCTCAAAAACTATAATACTTGATTTTTAAAAAATGTGACTTGTCAAAAATATGACTTGGTATTTGTTTTCTTGCGCTTTCCGCTACACAATTGATATTTAACATTTTGACAGTTTGTACATTGTGTGTTGTGAATTTTGTCTGCTTGTATACATTAATATATTGTATCAAAAATTGCGCTTATAGATCTTCTAGACGACATGTTTGCAGTGCTTTTACAGACCTGGAAGAACACCGAAATAGAAACATGTTATTTTTGATTGACATAATTTTTAGTACTACAGTTTTCATTTCAACAATTATTTCAAACAAAAATTGTATTTATGTTAAAGAACAGTAAAATTATTTTACTAGATTTTACTATATACATAAGTTGTTTTCATTTCAACAGAGTGGCGCAAGTAATGGCCCATTAGAATCCAATGTTAAAATGTAAGCAGTGAGCGATATGCCACTTTGTCATAATTACGATATTTATAGTTTTATTGTTAGACTTGCTGCAGAGTCAATCTTCCTGACTATGTATTTATAAAATAATCAATTTTCTATAAATAGTATAAATTCATTATTTTGCAGCACAAGATTTTGTTAAATTCTTATACTTTTAGGCCCAGTTGGTTAAAAAAATTAATCTATAATTAAATTTTACTTCCAAAGTAAATCTAATTGTATGAACAAATTCGAATCAGTTTCCATGGTCTTATGGCATTAAATTCATTGCTGTCAAAAAATTCGAGCCGCATTTGTTCATTTTTTTAAAATTTACTCTTGAAGTAAAATTTAATTGTACATTAAATTTTATATGAAACCTGGCCAGAGTACTTTTAATTTTGTTATGTAGCATAACATTTTATTCGCATCCAAATTATTTTATTACTTACAACTTTCCATTTTCTCTTTTTCTCTATAGGTATGTTATTATAGTTTCATCGTTAACATACAGCTAATGGAATTCTTCATTTAACCTTTTGAATTAAAGAGACACCTACATAATTAGCCTTTGTTTTGAGTCCTATATCTTCATGACAATAAATCTCAGCACCTAAGAAAAATTTGGGACAGTGTTATTTTGCTTTGTTTTGGCTGTATGTGGGGCAACACAACAATACATTTATTTATCAACACAATGCGACGCACGACATTATTTTGATGTGTGATAGATGGCTTTGTCTCATGGTCAAGGATTTTCGGCGGTTATTTTCAGGTTAGGTGACATATCTCATTTAGATTCCGAATAGATTAAACTTGAAATGCATTAACTATTGCGAAATAAGATTAAGTCTTCAAAATGAATTAAGTGCCTTACTGGTAATAGAAATGATAAAAGGAATTCTTGGAATTTATCTTACCATATTACAATAAAAACATTATCTTAATATAAAAAATATTAAAATGACACTATATACTATTTTTTATTGTAATATTATTACTATTCATATTTATTTTTTATTTTTATTTTGTAAATCCACTTGAACATGTACCACAATATTGATAAATTAAATAAATACATATAAAATAAATAATCTTATTGATTTAGGTTTATTAAACCATCATCAGAGATATAACAAGAAAAGTTATAAATAAATTAATATAAATAAAAATATTTGACATAATACAAAGTAGGTTATGTTATTTTAAATTCCAAAATTATAATAAATATTACAAAAGTATAAATCAAATAATTCAAATAAATTAAAATTAAAATGAAATAGAATATAATGATACAATGATATGTTATTTGTTAATTATAATTTGTAAATATAATAATAATTAAATAATAATAATATAACATAACATAAATTAATTTTTTTCAAAAAAAAATTGTAAAACATCATTCACAATTTTGTTTTTTAATATGTTTAATTGTTTATTCATCACTGGTAAGCCTTTGGAAACTAAATGTATTTCATATGTTTCAAGCCATGTCATCAAGTGGAATTATAAAATAAATATAAAAAATAAATATAATTAAAAAATGTACCTCCAAGAGAATTTAACAACTTATAAAATAATAAAAGAAGTAATTATTATTTATTTTATTTCATTATTGTTTGGTAACAGAAAAATATAAATGACTTTGTAAGATCAAGGTTTCATTAAATAATAATTACACGTTTCCAAATACAGATTTGTACAACATTTACGTATATTCAAAGAATTTAAATTCAGAAACTAAACTTTATTAATTCAATATACAATAAACAGCAAAGGGTGATTTACTACTGAACAATGACGGCTAGTGCGATAATCTTACGTGGGTCATCTAAAAAGTTCGCGGCCTAACCAATAAATCATCATTATTTAGTAAATTCTGTACTTGGACTGGTCTCGACGGAAATGTCTCCAAACCAATCTGTCCTGCGTACAGACTCTCGTAATTCTATCCGTCCTTAATTCCAATTAACATTTTTTTTAGTCCTCTTTCCCTTCTCTCATGTATTTTCCATTCAATTAAAATTTTCTGTCTGCAAAATAAGTCCAATCCAATCTTTCTTATTGCATTCAAAATTCGTCTTTCTTCTCCAATTCTTCTCAACACATCATCGTTCCTGACTCTCTCCTTCCACCCAATCTTCTCCAACCGTCGCCACAACCACATCTCAAAACTTTTTTAGTACTTTTTCTCCTTCCGTAAGGTCCACGTTTCGCAGCTATACATATAAAACATTTTGCAAATCTTTTCCGCAATTCAATATTAATGCATCTAGCTGTTAATAAATCTTATATTTTACTGTATGCTGTCTTACAAGTCTACTTCTAATTTCTTCCTTGCAATTTCAATTCCAATTTGTTAAACTTCTTAGGTATTTGAAGGAACTTACTTGTTCTATTCTCTGTCCATTGAACCGTATCTGTACGGGCCGCTCGCTATTCTCATTACTTCTGATATTTGATACTTATTTTTATTCAAAATTCTTCATATTTGTATCAAATATTATTAGTGTATCATAAAGCAAAAATTCAGTGTATATAAAACCATATTCGTGTTTCTACCCATTATAGATATTGCTGAACAACGTACAGTAATTAAGTTTTTGTTTTGTAAAAAAATATCTTAAGGTATCGAGAAGTGGAAGATGATCCGCGTAGGGGACATTCGGCGAATTGGGTAGCGCGTTTGTTGTTGTTTTCTCAGTGTTATTAGGCGCCTTTTGAAGCAAATACGTCGGCTTGTAACTACATATGATATTCATTATTATAATCCAAAGTCAAAATAATAATCCAAACAATGAAAACACAATGGGTGGTAGCATGAATGGTGATTAGGAGATGACTAGTAGTGTTTTAACTCTGTCAATCGTTTATGGTTTATTTTATAGAAAAAAACTTCAAATAAAAATTATAGAAAAATTAATTGTATGCAACTTTTATTTGAAGTATTTTTTTTTCTAAAATAAATCATAAACGATTGACTAAGTTAAAACGCTGCTAGTTATCTCCTTCCTAGTCATCTCTTAATCACCATTCATGCTACCACTCATTTTTTGGGATACTGACGGGATATTTTTGATTGACTATCTTCCAAGAGATCAAATAATTACTAAGGAATATTATTCTAATATTTTAACTCAACTGGTCCGAGAAATTTGTAAAAAGAGACTATTGTCATATATAATATCATAAGTGGTAATTTTTTTCCGGAATTTTTTTAAATTGTTACGAGATCTGATTGCCTAGCAATTTATCGAGTGGCATTGACAAAAAAATTACGAGCTGTCAAGCGAGGATTTTTGATCAACGTCACGAGATAAATTTGCAACATGCTCGAGTACAGCAATCAGAAAATTTTGCCAGGATAAAATTTAACCACGAATGGTATTCGGATGACTATTTCCATAATAATAATTTAGTTTTTTGACAAAAATCTATAAATTTTTATTATGTTTTTAGATGTTATATTTAAGATAGCTTTTTCATTGTTCTGAACAGATTTTTGTCCGAATCGACTAATTTTTAATAAAAACTGAAAATATACGTACTTTGACAGGTATATAAACAATGTTTCTAGTTACTTTTAAAACGTCAAAAAAAATCGCTTATCAATATACAATACATCTTATTGGCTCGAAGAATACGATTTTTTTTATGACGGTATTTTGTCTAAATAAAACTTGGTAACTAAGTAGAATTCTCAATTTGGATTGGATTATAAATTTATGAATGAAATAGTCTCCACACACGTCTCCATATAAGTGCTATATACATAAAACTGGCTGAATTCAAGTACGATTTTTTTTCCTCATCCTGCTTATTCTTCTTTTTACTTGAAAACTGGAAGTGGTACTATCGAGCTACTTCAAATATGATGTAGAGGGCTGAATATACCATAATTACGAGTATCTTATGCAATTGACATCGCTAAAATTAATACGAACAATAAAAGAGATTTGTTGGTCTATTTATAATTAGACATCCAAATCCTGTATATAAATGATAAATTATTGTCATGTTAAAATAATGTCAAAATAATATTATATAAGATTTATATACGTGCCAAGTCTTATGTTATATAAATGGTAAGTACCAAGTATACCATAAAATTTTAGAAGTAGTTGAAATACAAAGTCAACGATACCAAAAATATTACCAGCAAGAAATAATTTATGAAATAAAATATAAATCTCAACTTTTTTAACTTATTCATTGTCGTAGCTGAATGATTTACATATTTATGAAAACAAGATTTAAAAATAAGGGAAAGAGAAAATACAAACGGTGTTACACTTATCGGCAGAAGTTTTTTTATACATTTAAAACAAAAAAATGCTTTATTTATTTAAACATTTATTAACTTATATCTGATGTAATTGTATAACGAAAATTTAAGCAAGTGAAATAAAGATTCTGAATTAGGAAAAACAATTGAATCTTCAAAATGTATTAAATGCGTTACTGGTATTATTATAAACGCTAGAAGGAATTCTTGGAATTCACCTTACTATATTATAAAATAAAAACATCGTCGTAGTTTAGAGAACATGGAAATGAAACTACTACTTTCTTTTATCTCCTGACAATACAAGTACCATTCAAAAACAAATGAATATTTAATCAGGCTACGAGCAGAAACAATTGGTTGAGCCTGCTACACTCATTTGTTTGTTATAATAGAATTTAATTAGGTACAAGTGAAACATATTCTGTGACATTTTCATAAAGGTTTCGTTTCGACACACTTATGACGATGCATTAATATCTTTAATAAACATATTTTTATCGTGTATAAGGTGTCTCGATACTTTTGATACCTCATTGTGAGCAGGTTTTAGTACACTTTCTACATCTAACTTTTATTAGGAAGGTGTTACTTTGTGATACTTTATAGGTAGTAATATACCTGCATTATAATGCTAACAATGAAACAAATTAATATATTTCATACTTTTTCTATTGTCAGCAATAATGCCATTTTTATTGTTACTCAGAACGTTAATACAAACTAGTTTTAAGTATATTAAAATAAAATATTCTCATAGTTTATAATCGAATGTATTCGCAAAAAAATATTAAATGTCTTAGTAAAAAGACAAATTTGAATATACCTATGAGAAAAATTACACGACACTTAATTACTGCATTGCATTCGACAGTGTTGCATTTGTTACCCACAACAATTTTTGATAGTCTTTTAAGTAATTAATAGATTAGAATATGAATCTTTTGAAAAAGATTTCGTTACTATCGTTGTAAAGACAATTCACAATACAGTATGTACATATATTCAGCACTTTTAACGGAAAGGATCAGAAGAACAACTATGTACACATTGCATAACTACGACTACTACGAGTATAGTGAGAAAAGTTAAAAATAATGCCCAGGGCTCCCAGTACCCTAAATCCGGGCCTGTAATTTATCCGAATCTATCGGTAAGTACTTGATATCATATTTGGTTAAAATTACAAGAATTTTACACTTTCTGCAGGAGTCTGAGTCGTCTGCAGGAAATGAATGAAGTGAAGCAGCGTTATTCTCGTAAAATTACTGACAATGAAGATAAAAGACCAAGAAATATCCACGAAAGAATAATTGGAGTATATAAAGAATAAAGAGTCGGGAATCGATTCAGGCGAAATCAAAGTGCGGAAGATGGAAGTTTCAGTAATGGGGTCTCCCAAAAAAAGTATTTATTTTTTTCCTAAATCAAACATTTACCTCATATTATCCATATACTCATAAAAAATATTTAATACTATTATATACATTTCATTAATGATTTCCTTCATAAACATTCGCAGGTCTGATTATACATTTATACTATATAAGAAATATCAGCGTAGAGCAGAGCTGGCACTTTTATTCTAATATAAGCTACAAATTTAAAAGTGATGTTACATTGCAACAGGTGGTTTTTTATTTAAAATAACAATAAAATATACTAAATTAATATATATATATATATATATATATATATATATATATATATATATATATAAGAAGGAAGAGACCAAACAACTTATTGTTGTAAATGTTTCAAGTTAATAAACACACAAATTTCAAATATAGCTCCAATTTTAATTCACACTTAATTGTTATATAAGATGTATCATCTTATAAAAAGCTTAGTGGTATACGTTAAACATTAATTTATTTTTAAATAGCATTGAATGAAGGTTTTAAAAATACCATAAAACATTTTCATACGCTGGGCAAAGTATGAAATAATTCTTAAAAGAAATAAAATGTTTATATGTGATTTA
This sequence comes from Harpalus rufipes, assembly GCA_951394225.1. Lineage (NCBI taxonomy): Eukaryota > Metazoa > Arthropoda > Insecta > Coleoptera > Carabidae > Harpalus > Harpalus rufipes. The sequence continues at coordinate 15,271,062 of OX596280.1, forward strand.
TTCGTTATGTCGGTACAGCTTTCTGAGGGGCCATAACTTATTTCCTCTTTCGGTCTCATAAACTTAATTATTAATTTCGTTATAACAATCACAGCTGGTTGGAGGGAACATAAAACTCCCCATATAATAATTTAAGAACAATGACCACAGAAGAATGAAACAAACTGAAATAAAAGTCGTCGGTCGCAATGTACGGTACTTGCAGCAGGTACGAGACAATACTCAAACTCACGCATGCTAAAGTGGTTTTTATGTCTGTTTTTCTTTAGGAGAAATCCGCACGACTTGTCTTTTTGTGGACCGCACTCACGGATAGAGTTTGACGCGACCTGATATACCTTATTTTACGACAAAATTTTTATGATCAAATGAAGAATGTCTCGAGTGATTTACAGTCATTCTTAATTTTTTTTTCGCACGGATGTACATTGAGCAAATACCGGATCCATTGGCGTAGGAAAATTGTCTTACAAAAGGATCATACTGAATTTTTTTCAATCTATTCTATTTAAAATACATTACGATTTTATTTTCATAATTATTGATGTAAAAAAAATGAAGATTGTGAATAAAATAGTATACACTGTGTCATATGTGAATGAAATATACCATAAAAAATAAGAAGTGAAAAAGTAGGTACGTTTATATAAAAAATATCCACATACTCTCTTAGATTATGTGAAATTTTAAATAAATTCCAAACACAACCTGAGCTCTACTAAAAAAAATTGAAAACATCCAGAATAGACATAAACTCTGTTTCTTCATATACACAGACATATAAACAAAATAACACACAAACATATTGACTACCCGATCAATGCTCCATATACGCAGCAGAAGCAATCATCATCAACAAAGCAACCGAGTTCATCCTTTAGAACAACGAAAACACAAAGGACTTCGTAATAATATGTATAGACTCCCTAAATATACTAGAAAATATTTAAAATATACTCGTACAGCGTGAGTCTGGGAAGACGTCCCCCCCCTTAAGTAATAGAAAAAAATGGCTCATATAAAAGTTTTATTATTTTAAATTTCCTTTTTTATGGAAGATGAAGATATTTTTTATAAAGTCAGATTTACAAGATACAACTAATAATAATAATAATAATAATAATAATAATAATAATAAATTTATTTGCTTAGAAAATAAATTTCATACAAATGGATTGGTAACAAAATTTACATTAAGAATAAAAGTATATAAACATATAAGTATTTTCATTTATAAGTATTACACATAAATATTAAATATAAATTTTATACATTTAAAGCAAAAGCTCTAAGTTTTAACGCAGTGTTACAATAGTAGAAGATGTCAGCTACTTTTCCTTGGGCCAGGTCGGTCGGGTCCGCTAATAATTCCATGTTGGCCGCTTCTGAATTGTTGTTGCTGTGAGATGTGTGTTTGGATAAGTATTTTTCGCGGATTGGGTTGTAAAGAGGACAACTAAAAAGGAAGTGATTTATGGTATTTGGTTCATAGAGATTACATATACTACAAAGCTCTTCGTTTGTAAATTTGTGGTAGAAGCCATCTTTGCTGAGGGAAAAATGGTTAATATTGGCTGTTCTTAATTGACTGAAAAGTCTAAGGAATTTGAAAGGAGGTTTTTGGGTTAGGTAGTTAAAACTTGTGATGTAGTTTTGGTAATAGTGGTTGTAGGAAGAGTCTGCAATTCTTTTATTATCTACCTCGTACAGTACTTCATTGTAGGCATGTACTATGCTATCTAAGTTGTCTTTTAATAAGACACAACTTTGTGTTTCCCACAACCAGGTAAAATTAGCTTTGAAAAGTACTGCTTCAAGTCTTCTTACCCAGTTGTATTTCAATTGTCTTTCGGTTGGAATATTGTGAGGCGGTTTGCTATTTAGAGCTAGTAATTCATTGTAGCATATTTTGGGATATCTGTCTTCTGGCATATGTAAAAGTTTATTCCAAAAATTAATAGTTTTCTCCACAATCATAGTTTCTAGGTTCCTTAATCCTATTTCTCGTCTTACTATATAATTTGGTACAGATTTTTGCCAATTGAGAATCGATTTAAAATAGTGTACTTGGGCTCTTTCAATACTTTCAAACTGAAATAAACCCCAAATTTCTGAACCATATAACAGTGCTGATATTAGTATCGAGTTGTATAATTTGAGATTTGTATCCCAGCAGTTTATTTGTGCCTTAATTAAGGTGTTTTTTAGGGCTCCAGTGGTTCTTCTACTTTTGATAAGATTTTCTTGTATGTGGTTGTTAAATGATCCTGAAGTTGTGAACGTTATTCCTAAATAAGTGTATTTTTTTACAAATTTTATTTCCTTATTTTGGCAAATATGTTTCATAAATCTATTAGGCGGTCGTCCTTTGTGGAAGTGAAGTATATTTGTTTTATCCCCATTAATATTAAGTTTGTGCAAGTTACAGTATTCGCTTAATGTGTGTAATTTTCTCTGTATGTCAGGTTGTGAATATGCAAATAAAGCAATATCGTCTGCATATTGAAGTGAAAGGATATCGACTTTACTGTTTATAGAGTATCCGTTTAGATTTTTGTGTCTCATAAATTCTTCCAAATCTGAAATGTAGAGTGCAAACAATATTGGACTCGTGCACTCGCCTTGCAAGACTCCCTTCGTTATGTCTACTTGTTCAGATAGATTGTTGTTTACGCTAACTTGCATTACCGCATTATTATAGATGTTTTTCAATAATCGTGTAGTTTTTCCACTTATTCCCAGTTGGTATATTTTATTCCAAAGAATTGAATGAGGTACTGCGTCGAATGCTTTTTGAAAATCAATAAAGATTACATAGACTCCGTCTTTACAGGTGAGAAAAGAAGACTGAATAATGGAGTTTAGCACAAATATGTTGTCTGCACATGATCTTCGTTTTCTGAACCCAGCTTGTGCTTCCGGCAATAGGTTTTTGCTTTCAATCCATTTCTGTAGTCTTTCATTCATAATGAATGTAAATAGTTTTGTTATAGAGTTGATAAGAGCGATACCTCTGTAGTTATTTGGGTTCGTACGATCTCCTTTTTTATGTATTAATGTCAGTTTTATTGTTTTTAATTCTTTAGGGATATCTTCCGTGGTTAGAAAAGAATTTAGAAGTTTATTCAAGTATTCCAACCAAATAAGAGGTAGATTCTGGAGTTGTTCATATATGATCCCGTCAGTACCTGGTGTTTTATTAGATTTAAGGCTTTTAAGTGCCAGATTCATTTCACGTAGTGTTATATCGCTGTCTAGATAAGGGTTGTAAGCATCGAAAAAAGTGTCATTATTTATTATAGTTTGATTACTGTACCACTCTTTAAAGAAAAGGAACCAATCGTTTAAGTCTATTGGGTTATGGACGTAAGGAGTTTTTTGTAAGGAGTTAATTGTATTCCAAAACTCTTTTTGATTTTTTATTCCCTCGAGTTTATGCATGATATCCAATTTGTGTTTTTTCTTTTCTTGAGTGATACAAGTTTTATATTGTTTCTTCGTTTGTAGGTACATATTTAGTTTTTCTTGTGAAAAATTATGCTTCTTGCATTCTCTCAGACTCATCTTGGTGGCTTTCTTAAGTTGTTTGCATTCTTCATTAAACCATTCTTTTTTGCTTGGCTTGTTTATAGCATTTTGAGTTAGCTTGAATTTGTTTACAATTCCAATTTTGTTAGATACCGAATCAATATTGTTTTTCATTAATTTATATACTTCAGTTGGATTTAAAGAAAGAATGTCAATTGGTTTGCACTTTAATTCATTTTTGTATAGCTCAGCTTTAGTAGGGTCCCATTTTGTTTTTATTATTTCAGTTGCTGTTGATTGTTGTGTGGGAATTGTACTCGTATTATTTGTATGTTCTGCAATTTTTACAGAACACATGAGATGGTCGGACACAACTACATCATCCATTACTGTAAAATCTTCAATAAATTTTAATGAATTCATATCAGTCCATACAAGATCAATAGTACTTTTTCCAGTCGGTCCAAGATAGGTAAAGTTGGCAGGTGTGTCGCTGAAAGATCTTCCGTTTAATACTACGAAGTTTTCTTCTTCAAAAATATTTAGTAAATTTGATCCTTTTTTGTTTATTGTTTTGTCTAAGACAGTTCTGGTAGGAGTCCAGTTTATACTAAATGGAAATTCTTCGTCAAATTGATTTTGTTCTCCAATTCGGGCATTGTAATCACCGCCTAATATGAATGTATAGTTAGGGTATTTATGCTTTATACGTTTTAGATTTTCCGAAAATAGTTCTAGTAAAACATCATAATTAAATGATGGTGAAAAGTAAGTGACTCCAAGTATGAAATTTTGTATGTTATTTTGAAAATGCAGGAAAATCCAATGGGTGTCTTTGTCAATAATTTTAACTCTGTCTGGAGAGAATGATGAAAATATTAAAATGCCCCCAATTCCTCTACCAGTACTGGCTTCCTTTAATGCTTTTTGTTCGTATTTATTGTAGTTTTGAAGAAAGAGAGGTTTTTCGATTAATTCATAATTTAGCCAAGTTTCTGTGAGGCATATAAATTCGTGTTGTAATAAAATGTGTTCTTCTTCAGTATTCAAATTGTATATATTTTTGAAGCCTTGCATGTTCCAAAATAGTATATTATTACAACTTTTTGCTACATTGTTTAATTTGTTTGTACGTTTTTTGAGTTTTTTGATGATGAGTGAGATTTCGATCTAGTTTGTATGTGTTTATCTAAAGGTCCTATTATTGGTTGAAAATTGTTTGTAGGCTGTGTGAATTGAGTTGGTGGGGGTTCTTTAGCAATTTCATCTTTTTGCTTTTGTGATATTTGTTTTACTTTTTGATCATATAGATTGTTATATTCTTCGTTTGGGGTATTTAGTGACTGTAATGACTCTGACATTCGTTCAGGTAATAATTCTAAAGATCCTTCAATAAACACATCATCTTGTGAAAACGTGCCATTTTCGAAGTCTTTTGCAGTATACCTGTTCCCGTTTATAAATAACGTGTTTCGATACAGCGATACTTTATTGCCTTCTTTTCTTGCTTTGGTGTACTCCGGTTTTAAAATTTTCCTGTCTTTTAAGGTTTTAGCCGAGTAATCTTCCTCTATGAATATCTTGGTATTTTTTAGTAGTTTAGTATTTATAAGTATAAGTTTTTTAACTTTTTTAGAATTAAACTCCACAAGAACAGGTCTTATTTTATTATCTGATATCTTACCGAGTCTTTTAATATCTTCTATATTGTCAGTAGTAATGCTTTTTAATTTTAGAGTGTTAATCAAGAAACTTAATATTTTTTCTTCCAGTTTTTCATATTTTTCTTCCACAATACCAAAAAATATTAAATTTTTCTCGCGTAATTTATTTTCAAGATATTCAATTTGTTTATCTTTTTGCTTTAGCTCTTCTTCCAGTTTATCAAATTTAATTTTGTATTCTTTTTTAATATTCTCAACGGAATTGTGTATTTTATTTAGAGAGAGTTGTATATTATCTATTTTGTTTGTAATGGGCTTTAATACGCGTTCTATTTCTGCAATTGTTGCCATTTTCATATATTTTTGGTGAATAAGTAAAAAAAATAATTTCAATATAGTTGAGAACACTGTTTTTTGTTAATAAACTTGAGAGCACTCGCACAGTTGACTTGACTCGGCCACTAACTTAACTTCAAAACACAACCTTGATAAATTTGAATTCGTATTTTTTTAACTTCAACGTAAAGTATTTGTAATATATTTATATTGTTTATAAAGATCTTGATTTTAATATATTAGTTATACTATTTCACTAAAATATTTTTTATTGTTTATCAAAATTAGTAAGAAATTATTATCACTCTTTTATTACACGTCTCACTCTTTTCAGCACAATGTTACAAGATACAACTATCAACCTTTATTTTTTAAATAGTAACCTATAATTATTTTATTAAAATATAAATTGTCATTTTTTTATCTTTTCAGCGATATACTAGTTTGTATTAATGTATTTGAAAAAAATAGAGATAAATAAGATAATTGAGATATATGGAAAATCATTTTTATTCAAATATTATAGGTGGCTATGTGAAAATATACAAAATGCAACAATGTTATTATCATACGTAATATAACAAGTGATAGGATTATCATCGATGATATTCTCGAGTGAAACCGAGCTGCAGATTTCACGAGTCCGAAGGACATATGAATATGTATATCAAAAGTTAGGTTAGGTTAGATTGCAAAAATTCATTATATTCTCTCATTAAATATAAGCTCGTGATATGATTAATAATCGAAGATATTGCTCGTGAAACCGAAGCAGCACATTTCAACTCGTCCTTCGGACTCGTGAAATCTGCAGCTCGGTTTCACTCGAGAATATCATCGATGATAATCATATCACTTGTTATATTACGTATGATAATAACATTGTTGCATTTTGTATATTTTCACATAGCCACCTAAAATATTTGATTAAAAATTATTTTCCATATATCTCAATTATCTTATTTTTCTCGATTTTTTTCAAATACATTAATAAAAACTCATACATCGTTGAGAAGGGAATTTATGGTGGTTTATATTTTAGTAAAATAATTACAGGTTGCTATTTAAAATATAAAAGTTGATAGTTGTATCTTGGAAACCTGACTTTATAAAAAATATCTATATCTGCCATCAAATAGTATATTTAAAATAATAAAATTTTTATGAGCCATTTTTTTCTATTACTTATAATAAAAAAGTTAAAGGGGGGGGGGGCTATCACTACCCAGAACAAAGAAATCTACCACCACACGTAGGAATAAAGGAAATATGGAGGCCGACGAAGCTGCTAGAACGGTAACCCCTGAATAAACCAATAATGGACATTCCAATTCCAGGAAACAATATGAAACAACAAATAAAACTTAAGGTGAAGGAAAAGTGGCAAAATGAGTGAGCAGCACAACAAATAACAAATTAAAGGACATTAAAATTTAAAATAAAGCATAGCCAAGAAAAAGGAGAAACCAAGTCGCATTAACAAGACTAAGAATAGGCCACAGGCACAAAATAATATAATTAATTATTTAAAAGACAGTGATCTATTAAACAAACTGTAAACTATCATCAATACATTTTAAATAAATAAGTTTATAGGGTATATTAAGATAATGGAACAGTGCATTTTATTCATGAATATAAAATGTTACACAAAAAAGTGATTATGATTTTTTGTAAGGCATAGAAGGGGACACATTTTGACATAACCATTTTTATTTTAAAGCTAGTGGTACTCAAATTATGGATCAATGTTACATTTTTTTTAAATGGCATTATATATTTTTTATTAACTCATTAAATAAAGAATTTTCTTCTGATTGCAACGATATAATAATATCATAATCAAATTTGATAAAAATTAATTCAAAGTTAGTATTTCATTTCTATTTCAAATTTTTAAAGTAGGTTTTGCAAACATTTAATCATTACAACAAAAGAAAATCATCTGTCATTTTCGTATTTCATTTTTATCCATTATTATAATTCAGGTAATTTTCGTTATCTTTGTAATAATTAATTTAATAATGCAAGCAGATTCAACAAATACTGATTTTATTTATTGATGCATGACCCATCAAAATGCATTCCTAATATGCAATTTATTTGCAGACAGTTATCCTAATTACGCAAGACAAATTGTAATTACGCGAAAAAAAAAAAAAAACGAAATTTGGAATATTTCGAGAAAAATAATATAATATGTAACAATGACATATAAAAATGACAGATACTTTTCTTTTGTTTTAATAGTTAAATGTTTGCTAGCCTACTTAAAAAAATTAAAATATTAACTTTGATTTTTATCAAAATTTTTGCAATGTAAAGGTACGACATTATTATATTGTTGAATTCAGAAGAAAATTCGCTATTAAATGAGATAATAAAAAATATAACATTGACTCATAAGTTGAGTACCACTGACTCTAAAATAATAATAGTTATGCCAAAATGTGTTCTCCTCTATGATTTACAAAATATCTTCATCACTTTTTTGTGTAACTTTTCATATTCACGAATAAATGGCACTGTTCCATTATTTTGATACACTCTGTATACGTACTGTAAACCAATGTAAATAACTGTACCAAGGTACTACTGAACTATGTTTCGAAGTACCTAAATTATTCAAATAAATAAAAAGAAAACTAAAAATCACCGTTAAAGTATAAATAAATAAATACATGGACAACCTAAGCATGGCGTCATAGAAATGTTTCCAAACAAACGTACGTGGTATTTGGTGCTGTCAGTTGTCATAAACGACATTTGAGGTTATTTTAGCTTCCAAAAACATAATTAAATTATCTCTAAAAAATGTGTTTTTTTTTTTAATTACAACAAAACCGTAAATAAAGGAGAGAACGCAATGGATTCAGGTCATGTTAAAAAATGAATTTTCATGCGGGCATACGTGCTATTGGAGGTGACGTTTAAGCTAATATGAGGAATAGATGAATAAGTCGTAAAAAGTAGAGGTGAGTAAACTTACACTATATCATATAAAATAAATCGTTATCGTTATATTGTTAAATGCTATTTATGTATGTAACTAAAGTGCATTACAAACTAAATAACCTCTATCAACATTATCATCTCAACTGACCATCTAAACACTAGTTTAACCATAATACAAATAGTTTGCTTATATCGAGAAGTTACTACATTTACCAGGACTCCTAATTTAATATTTATTTCTACTTGAACCATGTGCTTCTGTTTGGATTCATTGCCCTGCCCTTTCTACGTCATCACTTAGGAAGTCCATTAAAAGTTAATGAGCCGAATTCAGTACTCTTCTTTAATATACTGACCATAGAAACATTTTTCTCTTACTCATACATCATTGTACTCGTATATGTCTCTCTTTATTTTGTAATTTTTAGAACATGATTTTAAACAGCATGATACTGTGTTACACTCTTCAAGTACTGTTTTTGTTAACGTTCTTTGAGAGTGTCTCTGATTCATGAATTTCTACCTACTTTAAAAGTATGGCAGTTTTTGTCGTGTAAAATTAGACTGGAATTGAAACTGTAGTAGAATTTTCCCGAGAATTTGTAATCATTCGATGCACATTATTTGAGTACCTATAGTATTTTGATTAAAACGTACCAAACACAGGGTGTTTCCTTAAAATAACCAGGTCGAACTAATGGCTAGAAAAATATGTTATATACAATAAATTTTCAAGTATAAGGGGCTAATTTATTAGTAATAACAAACCGAAAAATCAACCAGTGGTTCTCAGACGCTAGAACAAAATTATATTTTAAATTTAGGTAATACAAAATGGCTACTACGAGTAGTGTAACCTAGGCATCAGTCATATTAATTGTTCTGTATTGATGAGCCTATTTCAATAATGTAACATTATTTATAATCTTTAATAACATTTTTTCTTGAAATAATTGTTATATAATATAACCCTATACAACAGGGGTTCCCAAAGTTTTTCTTAGGCGGGTCAATTTAATATTACCGAGTTTTTTGGCGGGCCAAAAAAAACGGAATAAAATCAAAATAATAACCACGATTTTTTTTGTTTTAAATATATTTAACTATTTTTTTTTTTTATTATTAGTATACTAAATTTAATATAAATCTTTAATTATATATTTATTAAAACAAAAAAATAACTGAAATCCATCTTATTATATAATAATATAAATCTTTAACTGTAACAACAATTATTATAAAATCACACAATTTATTAACACGAAAGTAAAATCACTCTTATTGTAAATACAGAACTATAACTATAGCAACAAGTATTACAAACTAATAATCTATTATTTATTAACAAATACAAATGTAACTGGAACTAAACTTATAATTATAAATATAAATTTTTAATCATTGCAACAATGATTACAAACTAGTACTATTAATTAAACACTAACAAAAATAATGTGAATATAAAAACTTGTAATAAATTTATTTATTTGTATTCTTAATACTGCTTGTAAATGATTATCACTCAATTTTGATCTTAATTTCGACTTATTTATGCTCATAATTGAAAAAAAAAATTCGCAAATATATCTGCTCCCAAATAATGAAAACATTTGTTGAGCATGTTTTCGTATTTTCGGATAATTCAAGCATGATAATCCTTTATAAAAATCAATTAAGGAATTGTTCCGATAAGAATTCTTAGCATCGATATTTTCCTGTAATTCTATCAATTCAAATTGCATGTCTTCAGAAACGTCAGGCGGATTGCAAGAAAATGGATCTGAAAATAAAATGTAGTTGTCCGCGTGACTCTTAAAATCATCGAAACGTTTGTCAAAATCTTCTAACAAACTCTGTATGATTTTGTAATGCTTTTCCGATTGAAGAATAACTGATGCCTCGATATTTTCCTTTACTAATATTCCACATGTTTCAAAATGACAAAAGTTACCAATTTGAAGCTGTTCTTGTAATAAATGAAATTTTCTTTCCGTGGAATTTACATATCCAAGAAGATCATAAATAAGCTTACCATTATCTTACAGTTTTAAATTTAATTCGTTCATAACACCAATTACGTCTACTAGAAATGTCAAGTCGCATAACCAGTTAATATCTTGTAATGAAGCAACATCACGATTTTTTTCAGTTTAAACTCTGTAATTTCTTTTCTTAAACTGAAAAACCTTTTTAATGTTTGTCCTCTCGAAAGCCATCTGACCTCTGAAAAATATATAACGTCTCCAAATGGAGATTCAGACTCTTCTAAAAGAGTTTTAAATTAGCGGTGATTGAGAACATGCTTTTTGATAAAATTAACTGTCTTAATAACATCATTCATGACATTATTCATTTTCAACACCTGAGCTATAAGATTTTCCTGATGAATAATACAGTGATAATGATGCAATTTATTGGTATTGTTAGAGTCCTTCAACTTAAAAATGTATAAAGCCTTGTTTGTGGCCCATCATAGATGGAGCACCGTCTGTAGTTACTCCTACCAAATTGTCCCAATTAATATTGTTCGAATCAAAAGAATGTTCTACCGCGGAAAATATATCACATCCCCTTGTACGGTCTTTTAAACTTTGAAAAAAACGATAAATTCGTTACTGACTCCTTGAAATTGTGTGTTGCATTAGATGCGCCAGAAATGATTAACAGTTCTGTATCTATTTGAGACTACTATATTATATTTCTGTACAAGTGTGTAATAACGAGACTAGACATACTACAATAATTTTTTAAATATAAACTAAACAATATTTTATTAATACAAACGCTTATGGTTAAAGTTCTGTAAGATTTTTTTAAAAATATTAAAATATTTTATTGTATCTTATATCTTATTTGTAATATTTATTATTTATTTTACTATTTACTTATTTATTTTTTAATAAGAATATAATATATCGCATCGATATCGCGGGCCGAATTCACAGGCTTTGCGGGCCGCACTTTGGGAACCCCTGCTATACAATATTTAAATCGTTTAAATCAGAAAAAATCTTTATCTAATGACTAAAAAATCTTATACAGGGTGTAACAGCTAAACGGGCTACCTCAAATAATTTCTATATTATTAAAGATACAATAAAATACTATAATACAATCTTATACAAAACAAAGGGTGACGTCCAAAAAGAAAAGAAAAGAAAAACTAGGTTTTTTCCGATCAAAAATACTATTACAGTATAGAAAAAAGACAAAAAATAATAATACTTATCGCTATCGGTTTATTTAATGAACAATAATTATCAAAAATGAAAGTATATGGTATCTTTGGCACCATAAGTCGAAATCTAATAGTGATAAAAAATATTAGCGTTGTCATTCGAAAGAGGTTGGCAAAGTGTCTTAAAGAAATGCATACCAAAATGCAGAATTATTTCAAGCTTGAAAATTATTTGCAAAATTAATAAAAACTGAAAAGTTTACATTTTTGTCTATACTAGCGACCTACGCATTTTTTCCGAATAAGTAGTACATCGCTAAAATGGCTTCCTAATGGCAACTTGTGTCTCATTTAACTCACTTATAGTTCTCGAGATATTATAAAAGTTAAAAACAAAAATAAGTGGCTCGTTTTTTACCTTCTGTCACCTATAGGTAAGGAAGGTATTGTCTCTGCTAAAAAAAATCGATGGTAACTTTTTAATAAATGAGCACTTAGAGATAAAAGGTCAATGAAATATATTGCAACCTATACTGCTAAAAGCTGACTGATATCAGTATCAAATAAAATTTACATAATATTCAGTGGCGGCTTGTCAGGGTAGACAGGTGAGGCAGTGCCTCACCAGAAGAAATAACTCGGGATATCATTTTAACAAATTAATAATTTTAATTATTAAATTGTAAATAATATAAAGTAGTATGTAAATTAAATTTTAACCTATTTCGTTAATGCTTGTCTTTATAAATATCAAAAGAATAATTTAAGCCACCACCATACCTAATATGTAATGCAGTTCACCTAAACCTGTGAAGCTTGCCTCTTAAATATACTCGAAATGAATAGTATAATGTCTAATGTTTTTGGTAATGCTTTCATTTCGTTAAGCAATACGTGTGCTAGACAAGGAGCTGTTTGAGGCTAGCCTCACATGCAAAATGCAATGAGTGCGTAAAGGATAAAAAATTCGTGCCCGGTTTCACCAACATTAAATAAATATCTTAATAGCTAATTCATCGAATAAGAGACAAATATCGCATCGAAACCATAACACAAATGACTGTATTTATTCTAGCTGTTATATTTTGATGCGATATTTTTCACTTATTCGACGAATAAGCTATTTGAAGATTTATTTGATGGTGGTGAAGCCGGGTATAAATGTTATTAACTGCATATTGCATTCGAACATGAACATTTATTTTTTTTCTTGTGTTTACAGATAAACAAAAACAAATATAATGGCTTCGATTTGGAGCTTTAATTTAACCCTGGACCACTCGCGCTATAGTCAAATTTTTTGACTCTGTCGGGTACAGTAATAAAACTATAAATGAACTATAAATATCGCAATTATGATAAAGCGGCATATCCTTTACTTTCTGTAGTATAATACTGTTTGGCATCGGCCCATATTTTTGAGCCGCTCTATTTATGCATTGAATCAAACGTCTACCAGGTATGTATAGGAAAATAGCCTTACAGTCCTTTAACATACTGATACTGCAGTTTTCATTCCCATAAGATATTATTACGAACAAAAATAGACTTTATGTTAAAGGACTGTAAGGCTATTTTCCTATACATACCTGGTAGACGTTTGATTCAATGCATGAATAGAGTGGCTCAAAAATATGGGCCGATGCCAAACAGTATTATACTACAGAAAGTAAAGGACATGCCGCTTTATCATAATTGCGATATTTATAGATCATTTATAGTTTTATTACTGTACCGACAGAGTCAAAAAATTTGACTATATGAGCATTTTGCTCACATTCGTAAATAAAATACCGTAATTATGATGTAAACAACAGCTGATTTTATGACTTTTCTTCATCGATTCTCAAATACAGTTTATTAATTGGTGCGTTGATGAAGTAGTTATTAGTCATTTGTCAAACCATTACACAATTTGCGAGTGATGCTGTAGCGATTATTTGTACCGGTTTTTCTATGGTGTTATATTTTGAACAGTTGCTAATTGTTTATTTATTATGCTTATTTTATGCAAGAGACTCAATTTTATCTTCATAATCTATATTTTAGGAATTTTGAAATGAATTTTGGGCAAAAACTCGCTTAGTTGGGACCTTAGCATCAGATTATTCAACAGGAGCAATGTATTGAAATTTCGTGGGCAAGTAATTGCTGTGAATAAAATATAAAAATATTGTATTTATTTTGTTTATATTTTGTTTTTTGTAATTAAAAATAATAACTTTTTAGCAGTTCAAAATCAAAAAGTCAACACATTTTTCAAGAATTTCAAGGCCGCTGTCGCTGAAGTCACGATCCCGGCCTTACAGACGGGATTGTTATTAAGAAACATGATACTTGGTGATACTTTGCGGAACTATTGTTTATTCTGTTAATGTTAATTTCTCTTAAAGCCATTTTGGCGCTACGAGAATGCAGCTTTACAACCATTGTAAAAATGTAACTTTCCATTATAAGGCATTTGACCTTGAATGCAAAATGCGCCTTTTTTTCTAGATACATTTACATGACTTATCTCCCCCTGTTCTTGCCTCACCAAAGTTTTGGTGCACAAGCCGCCACTGATAATATTTATGTGAAATGATTTTAATGGAAATAATATACCTATTAAACTATATACCTTTTAGTGGTATATAGTATAATAGGTCTATTTTGGAAATATAAAATCGTTTGCAAGAATTTTTTCTGTGGAATTTGTACAAAATACGTAGAATTGACGGAAGATAATGTGCTGGACACTTCATATTTGTTGAACCTAAGTTTGTTTTCTGAATATATTCTTGTTCAATTTGCGTAAATAAAATATGTACGAGTATATTTAACGATAATAAAAATTATCATAATTTTCCATTAACAGGTGTTACGCAATATATTTTTTTTTTAAATAAAAAGATCTTTTCCGTCAAAATCAAAGATTTCAAACTATTCAAAAATATATTACCATACAATATGTTTTGTTTAGCATCTATAAATAAAATACATAAAAATATCATTAAACTATTTTTCCTACTATATTTAGATATTTTTCTTCACTCACCTTCGTAAATTCTGAATAACTAAATATATACGAGTATTGACACTTTTGTAAAAAAAGGTTTAATGTAATCAAAATATGACCGCCCACCTTAATTATAAAGTACCTACTACTTTCATTTCGTTTAGTGATGCCGTGAGGTGAAAAACTTCGAAAAGCAGTTCACTTTCGTATCATCTTGAATTTTCAAAACGAGATTTCCCTTCATCTCGTCTCATAATACTTTTTCTTGTCTTCTCTCGATCTGGACACGAAGGTCTCGAATTATAATTAGCAGTTTGCATGGTAAATAAATTACCAAAACTTTAATTTAATTTTGATTTTCGCCCTACCTTGTATTTCATCCATAGTTACTAAACATGTAAGTGGTCTATTACATTTGTTTACTTATTATTCCTTGACGACGAAACTTTTCACTTACATTTCTAGGACATTAATAACAGTAAGGCACCACCAATAAGATGATAAATAAATAACAGTAACCCTTGCAGTATCATCAATATTAATTTTTCTTTACACGATGCACAAATCAGGCATAAAATTCTAGATAAATGTGAGGGAATATTCAATAAATGATAAATATTAATAGTATTGTTTGGTTATATACATTGATTTAAACATTATCTTACTAACCCTTTTTCAATAGAAAAGGTGACAGACACTAGCGTAAATAGATTCATATTTCGGAGGGGGCCCCGATTGTACAAAAAATCTTATAATAAAGATGATATACAGGTGAACACTAGAAATCGTCACGATTTCTAGTTTTCACCTGTTCACACATATGTCACATATGCGTTTAACATGAAAAAACAGTTCTTCTTCAATAGTATCTGTCTCGTAAAACTTTATGTAAAGCTTTATTCATAAATATTTAGAGAATAGAACTCAGAATTTTTAGATTTTAAACTTTTTAAATTTAATCTCTATAGGTGCAAAGGTGCAGGAGTAACTTAATTTAAAACGTTGTAAAAACAGATTTAGTAACATTATTTAAAAAAAATAAGGATCGATAATTATGAAATATCTATTTTTGATATATTACATAATTTGTTAGATTACATGACGCACATTTTTGAAATACTGCATAATCTATTTTTTCCACGCCTTTAAATTAAAAATCGCATATTCAGATTTTAGTGAATAAGTACGTTTTAAGGTCCCTAGAACACGATTACAACATTTTTACGATGATGTCCGTGTCTGTGTATGTATGTGTATGGATGTTGGAAGTACGGTTTCTCAAATCCTATAAGGGTTTCGACATGTTTAACAACAGATTCCTCAGTCTAACATTAATGGGAATAGCTGATAAGGTTTTGGTAACAATTGGACATACGAAAGTGGTAGTTTCTTTAAAAAATTCTCATAAATATTATATTTTGAAAATTTATGTTATTAAAAATAATAAAAATCGTTAAATTTTCAATCTGATATATTTAATTTTTTTGTTAACTCCTATAAATTTAGAGATATAATACATATATAATAATATAGAGTAATCTATTGTAATGAAACTTTCTACCCAAACAACTCCATGGAAACCAGTTGAGATATTTAAATGTTTGTAACTGATAGATAAATACAAAATATCAGTGTCAAGAATAAACAGTTTTACAGACAATACTGGAATGTTTTTTGTGGAGATTAGGTACATTTAATATTTCTTATTGTATTATTAATTAAATATTTATAATAATATTACACATATCCTTGGATATATCCGTAAGAAATACTGCTAATACCGTCAATGAATATGAAGAATTACGAACATGTAAAAGAGTAATAATATTAATTTAATATTACATATATCCTTAAGAAATACCACTAATACCGTCAACGAATATGAAGAATTTCGGACATATTAGAACAGTAGGTCAAAAATCCACACAGAACGAAAGAATAATACAATATACAATTGAAATTATTTGTGTATGCAACAAATCTTAAATTCATTAATTATGTAACACAAAATGGAAATGACGACAGGTATTGTGCTGGTCATAAAATATTTTTTTTTGTATTATTATATTGTTGATAAAGATGAGATGATAAAGAGACATACATTAATACTTTAGTGGCCTAGGATTCGAATCTAGAACCTTCGGTATATGAGCAGGAACGCTATTATTACAATACGTTACCTGAGTCAGTATTATAATCGATATCACTAACTTCATATTTTTAAGTATATTATCATCAAATCTCATCTTAATTGACGCGAATTTTGTTTTATTCCAATTTTTTTTGTATTATAAAATGCATTTACTTAAAGTTTTGTAATATTTAATAATTAACTGTTTCATAAACAACAAAATTATGAACGCAACTTTCTACCGACACCTAGCATTGGGTTTTGGACGACATTTACATCGATTTCTCGGACTTCACCCTAAGCAACTCCGAAATTAGGTAAATGGCCATTTTTATACCGACATACATTAGACAATTTCAGTGAACATGAAATAAATAAATTTATTGAAGCTGATTAAATTTGTGGCAAAAATAATAGGTACAGCGTTTGACAGCTAACTAAATTAGTGAAAATAGGGCAAAATTTAGTAAATAAATAATATTCGCTACGCCACTGTGTATAACAAAACCTTATATATGCTGAAAAGTGGGTTAAACACCATGCACGAAACTTCCTGTTCGCTGGGTGCTGTAAAACAATGGCACTGAGCTCGGAGGACGAGGGTTGAACGAACCTGGGCCCGCTGGGTCACTCGTAAAATCCGTGCTTTATGAGTTGCCGACAGAACGACCTAACTGTGTCCCATATACCACATATACATCAAATCGACATTCGGAAACAAAATGATTCAACAATATGAATAACTTTCCCCATACAGACAGAATATGATTGAACTTCATTATAAAATACTAGAGAAGATTTGATTTTGAACAAGTACTGACAATTACGGTTTATTAATTTCGTTATAGTAAAATTATTGCAAAATAGGTTTAAAAAACACACTCGGTATAACGTTTCAAAAAATTCTTAATTTCGATACGTATTTCGGTTTACTTAATGTGTGTTGGTTGGGTTGTTTGGGAGGTTTTAAGAAGTGGAAAGAAAGATGGTGCAGTGTATTATTGTTGAAGGGAACTACTTTGAATATATGCATTTACAATAAAATTCACAAAAATATGAACTGGTCTCAATCATCCTGGCGAAACCCTCGTAGACCTCATATTCTTGAATACCTACTTTTCTATATTATTAGGTTTTATGGTTTTGCAAATAAAGATAAAGAAAAATAATCTATATCGATATGAAAAAAAAAAATGAGTCGTGAATGTATGAGATTAACAATTACCTAATTGTCAAATCATAATTAGTTATAGAATTGGTATTCCTATTATATATATACAGGCTGTAACAGCTAAACGAGCTACCTGAAATAATTTCTATAATTATTAAAGAAACAATAAAATACTATAAGACAATCTTATACAAGACCAAGGGAAACAAATTTAAAAATCTGTTGTGGCCAGCACAATACCTGTCGCCACTTCCTTTTTTGGTTACATAAGTATAGGGCGCGAACAGTCATGTTACATTGTTGGCCTTGACAAGCAGATGTGGGGGCCCGTTTCAGAATGATAATTAGTCATTATGTTTCATTTAGAATTTCAAGATTTTCTTAATACACGTAGTTAATTTGTCACCAGGAGTGTGGAATTTACTTGTCGAGGAAAATAAACCATATGGAATTGGAAAATCACTAAATTTAGAATGAGAAATTATGATATTTACATCTATATACATAATTACTAGCTATCATTCTGACATGAGTCTCCATATCTGCTTGTCAAGTCGCCCTATTGTATTTAACATTTCTTGTATACCTACATTCTACAACAAAAATTCTACTTACATATATCTATTCCTTATATTTAGATTGTTTAATTTTAAATTTATTTTATGAAGAAATTTTGTCCTCTTCTATTTTTTCGAAATGTTTCCAATTCATTGTCAGGATTGACAGTATTTTTGAAGGATATATGTAATAGACCTATAATTTTAAATATTTAACTATTAATACATTAAGAAATAATATAATGTATGTACTTCCCAGAAAAACTCTTTAGTAATATCTACGAATTTCTGACACTGACATTTATCTGTCAGTTACAAACAATTTAAACTATTTTCCATGGCATTCTTTCGGCTGTAAAATTTATTACAACAGATTATTTTATATATTATATTTCTTTTATCTCTATTTTTAATTTAATTTTCTTTAATATTATCACGAAAAATTTTCAAAAAATAATATTTGGAAGATTTTTTTTCAAGAATCTTCTACTTCCGGTTTTCCAATTGTTACCAAAACCTTTTCAGATCTTCCCATGAATGTCCGATTGGAAAATACGTAGTTAAACAATTTTTAAGTCTTATAGTTTTTGAGTAATCGTCCTTCCAACATCCTACATACATACACACACACATACATCCACACACACACACACACACACACACACACACACACTCACACACACACACACACAGACATCATCGTAAAAATGTTAAAATCGGATTGTAGGGACCTTAAAACGTGCTTATTCAATAAAATCTGGATATGCGATTTTTAGCATGAATGCAATACCTCTCTTAGCGAGAGGTAAAAAAGATTTTTTTTTAAATTAGTGGTTCTCAACTTACAACACAAAGTTATATTTTTTTAAATGGGATGATATAATATTTTACACCCATTTGATAGTGTATTTTTTTCTGAATTCAACCATGTAATTATTTTATATCTTTGCATAACAAAATTATTGAGAAAAACTCAATTGATATTTAAATAAATTTGAATTTTATAGTTATTTTTCAGTAGGCTATGTATGGAAAAATTGAGCTCAAATTAAAACGAACATAAATATTTGTTAATAACTTTATAAATAGTATTCTATTTGATTTCTGTCCTAAATAATACAAATTGACAAATAGAAATTTTTGTTTTTTATACCTACTACTGAGAAATGACTTAAAAATCAAATTTATTTAAATTTAAATTAACTTTTTCTCAATATTTTTATTATGAAAAGATATAAAATAATAACATGGCTGAATTCAGAAAAAAAATACATTATCGAATGGGCCTAAAAAAATTATATCATCCTATTTAAAAAAATCTGTTGTGGCCAGCACAATACCTTCCGTCATTCTCGTGTATAATGTATAAATTCCATAATTTTTCTTACAAAAGATTCTAAATTTCCCGTAAAATTATTTCATAAACAAACTTTTCAAATTGCACTTGACACTGGCATCTTCTTCATCTTTAGCTTATCCCATTTGTTAGGGGTCGCTATTTTTGCATGTCGTTCTCATTCAGTTCCTTTTCTCTCAAATCTTCCGCAATACAGTCCTTCCATCTTATCTTTGGTCTTCCTCTGTTCCTTTAACGTCCTATTATTAAACTATTCATTCTTGTTCCAATATAATTCTTCCTTTCTCCTCATGACATGTTCAAACCAATGTAATCGTCTTTCTTGTATCTTTCTAAAAACTTGTAATACTAGAGTTATTTTCTTACCATATTTTTCCGTCTATTCCCCAATATCTACTTCAACATCCTCATATCTGCCACATTAATTTACTTTTTATTTATACTGACATCTCTCAATTTGAATTATATGAATTTGATACTAGTTCCCAAGTTTGGCATAGCTGGCTGAATTATAAAATTTAATTTCTTTAAAATTCTTTAACTCTGTATGTATTGAATATGAAGTATAAATTGTAATCAAATCGTATAGAGAATAATATATTCTTTAAGTTATAATAACGTTAAATGTCAATAAATCAAATTTAACTGTTAAATCTTCAAATGAGACTACTTCCGGTTGACCAATTATAACCAAAATCTAATCAGATGTTCTTCTGGATGTAAACTTGAGGAATACGAAAAAATTATAATTTTTGGAATCGTGGTATTGAAGTTATGGAATCCGGAAATTTTGTTACACACACACAGACACACAGACACACAGACACACATACATACAGACACACATACATACAGACATCATCGTAAAAATGGTAAAATCGTATTATATGGACCCTAAAACGTGCTTATTCAGTAAAAACTCATCATTGAATTTTTTGACCAAAGACAATACCTTCCTTACCTAAAGGTGACGGAAGGTAAAAATATATAACTGGATACTGTAACTTAAAACTACTGGTTAAAAAAAAATATTTTGTTCTCAAATCGGATGTCCCCCTTGGTCTCCTGTATGATTGTCTTATAGTATTATGTTGTATCTCGTACAATAAAGGAATTATTTGAGGTAGCTCGTTTAGCTTTACACCCTGTATGTATATATATATATATATATATATATATATATATATATATATATATATATATATATATAGTACATCTCCGAATTGAGTTTACAAGAGGGAAAAAAATCTTATTTTTTATTTAACAAAAAAATATTATAGAGAGAATTTTTCTTGCTTGACTTTAAAGAAACTAATTTGCAATTGAAACTACAATAATAATTTGAGGTGGGTTAATAATCAATAAATAATAATATTAGAATTTTTTTATTAAATAATTGACACAAAAAACAAATATTAAATATTCTATTAACCTTCTACCTTCGTCGCTACATAATTCAATCCACCGACGCAACTCTATAAAGCTATTCTGGATTTCCCCAACTGTTACGACGGATATAGGATCTTTTATGTGATTTTTTAAATATCTCCGCATCATTGGTAAGTTTTCTGCATACACTAGTTGTTTTAAACGTCCCCACAAATAAAAAACTGCAATTGTCAAATCTGGGCTCCTTGGGGGCCATAAAATTGAACCATTCCTACCTATCCAACGATTCCTGTTCTAACGTTAGCATTTATTGTAAAAATATTGTAAATACTTTTCACATTATAAACTACATAGAAATATTGCAATAAATTGAGATATTAATTTAACGATATGAAAGATAACGACACATGTCGGATTAAACATGACACTTGACATGTTGCAACTGGGTTAAGCAAGCCATGTATCGAAGGCATTTTCCTAATTTGGAGGATGGAAATAATAAAAAAATCTAATTAATATATTATTAATCAAGGGTGTGAATGACACAAGTGTTCAAATAAAGCAAAAAAGTTGTTCCTATAACATTTCTTTGTAAAATCAACAATAAAGATTTTTTCCCACTTCACCCTGTATAACTATTACATTGTGAAAAATAAATGTTCTATTAATATTAGTAAATGTTTTATTTGATTTTAACCAATAAGTTAGGTTGGTGGTTGACGTTTATTAATATATGAGAAACAGAAAAAAAGCCATGGCTATAACTACTAATTTATGGAACTTCGAAATTTCTTTTTAAAATTATGAAGAAACTAGAATCATAATAAAAAATGTGAAACCAGTTTTATATTCATCTTTTAATTCTGTACAGCTTTTCATTCTACAATTTTTGCCGTAAAATAAATAGGCGAGCAGGAAATCGTAAAAAACTAAAATCCCATGTTAAATCTCTATGTTCGCCCCTGTATATATAAAATTTTAATATTTGCGTATACACCTTCAAACAAGAACTTTTTTTGTTATTATTCAAGGTCATGGGGCAACTATTATTGCTGTGCCTAATATCAATTTCTACTTAATCATAGTTCTTGATTAATAAGTGTGTCATGTAATATACATTTATATTTGCAGTTCTATCTTCCATATAAATTAATTCAAATTCTAAACTCACAATTTATTTTGCGAAAAGCAAAAAAACAAACCACGTATTACAACGGTATACGTGTAACATTGTATAGTATTATATTATTTTTAAAATGTGATGTAGCATCGCCAATAACTGCAAAATTATAATTTTAAAACAATAAATTGCATACTAGCAGAATATATAATATAATTTCCATATGGAGTTAAGTAGGTGCATCCCACCATATTATTAATTCAATATAACTAAATTTCACGCATTAAAAGATTTCCCTTCATTTAAATATCAATGCATATGTAAAACATATTTTATAAAATACATAAATACATCAACCCTACAATATATTCACAATTCACGGTGTTGGCTTCTCAGCTTATTTCAAAGTCTAAAGAATGCTTTTCGATTCTCTGATGCCTTATTTGGCGACTGTGTAAATGAGATATTAAATATCAAATAAATATTAACAGGTCAACCTTCACGAAATTTAAAGCTAAAGCACAATTCACGCTATTTACACTTATGAGAATTCAAAAGTAGTGGACATAATACCCAGCCATTTACAAAATAATTTATACATTCTAATTTCTATTTACAGAGTGTTTCATTTAAGTGGGACACTATTTCTATCTCGAGAACTATAAGAGACACGAAGTTGGTTGAATTAGCAAACAATTTCTATGTTATAAGACTATTAATATCAGCGAAACAAATTTTTAAACCAAGGCTGTTCAAAATATAAAATACAACTTTCTTATTTTAAATTTGAACCTACCTTTATATTTATACGATATAATATATTTATTGTCGTACCTAAAAAAATTGAGAAATATGCAAATAAAAAATTATTATGGGAAAAATAATTTAGTCGGAACGCAGTCTAAAGATGTTTATTTGACTAAAAAAATCATATGCATTAATTATATCTTCTAAACTTATACTAACTAGAAATTACAAAATACACAAAGGAATCCTCCACCATAATAAATTAGAAAATTGATAATTTATAGTATGAAAGGAGTTATCAAAGTTTAAAATAATTTATTGCAGTTTTTAATACTAACAGATCTACTCTATTTCATATTCTTACTTACTTCAATTCGTCTGCTATCGTCTTTTTCAAATCCGATATCCATTTATGTCAGGTAAAAGCAGTTGTTTAAAAACATAGTTTATTGTTTAGCAAAAATACAACCTATTATTCGTATTCATTGATGTTTTAGGAAGCAATATGCATGTGAAAATTAAAATTATAAATAATTATCTTAGAATATATGTATATATGAAAATGAGGAAATGAAATGCATTAGTCTTTGACACGAATCAGATATCAAATTTTCAGTAGTTGACGCATAAATGTACCAGCAGTATACACCAGGTAAAATATGTTGTTTATTTAATGTTTTCTGAAATCCAGTACATGGTCCACAGAGAGGCAAGAGAATTTTGAAATTCACATTTCACTTGGTTATAATAGCCGTACGGTTGTAGCAGTAATTCATTTTTTGCATTTTCGTAATTTTTTGTTTCTTTTCTTTCTCTTCTTACTTAAAAATATACAGGAATTTGTGTACAATATACATGTAGCTGTATTTATGAGAAACCAAATAATGGAAATACTATAATAAATATTTTTAAAAAAATTCCCTATTTTCAGTGGTGTCAACTAATAAAAAAATACCAAAAATGTGTATCAGTATTTGATGCCCCACTTGCAATTGCAACATGATCTAAAATAATTAATATTTTAAGGTCACTTCATATTAAACCATTATCAACAGTAAAACTTGAAAGATGTACTGTTAACGATTTATTACAAATTCCATACATAAATTTTCTTGCAAACACAAACTCAAAGTGATGTTTTCAAATTTATAAACATTTGAGGAATCCTTTTACCTCTACTCATACTCCACTCTTACTCAACTCATACTCCACTCATACTCGACTGATACTCCACTCAAAATGACAGTTTGGAATTCATAGACATTTGAGGCCTATCTACAATATAAGTTTGCTTTGAGGAAAATTTCGAATGAGGAATTGATAACTTACGCTTTTCTTTACATTAAAAAACTTTATAATGCAAGACAATTTTGGCTTTAATGTGTCTGTAGATTACATAAATAGCAACGAATTTATTTATATATTCCAAACAACAATATTTATTATAAAATAATATAATTTTCTATAAATAGTTAAAAAGATTCTTACTTGAAGGTAGTAACTTTTCCCGTAAACCTTTTGCTTTTGAAGAATGCGAAAGCAATGATTTCGTTGTATACAGAAAAAAAAGCTCCTTTGTAGTAGAAATTTTGATGTTATTCAATAATATTTGTGTAGTTCTAATTATAAATCTATAATGTGTTACCGCTTGGATCACATTTTCAATTCCACTGGACATTTCTAGTTCATACTGTGGTATTTTCAAATCACTGACTTCAAACTCAAACATATTGTTTCTTCTGAAGAAAACCTTTGTCTGCCATTCAATATGGTATCTACAGACTTGAATGAATGACTCAGTACTGACGTTTATGAATTTCATTTATGAGTAAACCTCGACTCATCCTTAGGGAAGGATCCCCCATATCTGCTTGTCGAGGCCAGCAAAGTCACATGACTGCTCGCGCCCTATCAGTAATGTATTTAACATTTCTCGTACACACAAATAATTGAAATTGTATCCCTTCTTTCGTTCTATGAGGAATTTTATCCTTCTTATAATGTTGTAGAAATTCTTCAAATTCATTAACGGTATTAGCGGTATTTCTTAATATTAATATACCTATAATTTTAAATACATATATAATTAATAATACAATAAGATATATAAAATGTACTCGTACCTCACAGAAAAATCTTTCAATAATGTTAGTAAAACTGTTGATTTTTGACACTGACATTTTGTATTTATCTGTCAATTACAATCATTTAAATATCTCAACTGGTTTCCATGGAGTTGTTTGGACAACGAGATTTATTACAACAGATTACTCTATATTATATACTATGGGTGGAATTCATAAAATGAAAATGGCGAAAGGTATTGTGCTGGCCACAACAGATTTTTAAAATAGTATTTGTTATCAGTATTTGGTTTGATATTTTTATAACACTGTGACTATAACGCAAACTCGTTTATTATATCAGAATTCATAACCGCGCGTATATCATTATTCTTCTGTGTCAATTTCTTATTTTTCACATAATGCTAATAAACGAAACAAAGCGATTTTGCTGACATCTATGGTAATCATAGATAGTTAAAATTGTGTAGTAAGTCAGAACTACATACATTTTTAGGTTATATGCAAATTTCAAACACATATTTTACTAGTAACCTAGAAACAACAATACATTGTTGTCTGTAATAATAATATTATTCAAAACTATAGTAACCATATTTCGAATTTATTTCGAAGCTGTACACAACGTGTATGTTGAAGTGCATGAAAGATATTATAATGGGTATTATATCAATGACCGGAACCTTTTTTAAATGGTATCTAATCTCAATTTTTGGTATAGCGCTGTTTAATACATTGGAAGAAATTGCCTACGACGTAGAGGACGGGGTGGATGTTTTGAGGTAAATTGAACTTATGATTTACTTACTAGTAATAAGGGATGGGAAAAATATTAGAAAACTACAACATATATATAGCTTAAAATAAGTTCAAGACATTTACTATATTTACATAAATCATATATTATTAGGAAATGCAGTTTCATATACACACTAATTTATTTACTTTTTTTTCATAAACATACATAATTAATAAATTATACGGTTTTAGCACAAAAACAACTCAAAATTATAGGAAAATTTAAATTTACATAATTTTTCTAAATAATCTCCTATAAAATAAATGCCCTTACTACACCTTTTAAAAATCTATTGAATTCCGTTATGGGAAAAACTTTTTGGTCTCGTACATAACCAGTCTTGCACCATAACAAATACTGCAGTTTGGTTTTGGTTGGAAGTGATGGACTCACATCTTATCAAAGGTTATTATTCCCACAACGCACCACGTTCAGAACGTTTTTCACTGGATTTAGAGGCTTTCAGATTTTACAACGACTCGTTCTAAAAATGTCCAATCTATATCTGTTTCACCGTACGAATAAAGCATTGCGCAAGGTAGGTCTAATCACAACTTCTGTGTTTCCGCATTAGTGATTGAGCTAATAGAGTACCCCACTATTTAATTTTTAAATAAATAAAGATTTATTTGACTGTTAACCGAAGTACAAAGACATAGTCACAAAAAAGGAAAAAACCATAAAAAATATACATTTCACATAGGTACAAACTCTTCAATTTTGTAGAAACATTTACATAAAAGAAAATTTTTCAATTTCATTTTAAAAGCTTTCAAATCAGACATAATTTTAATATCATAAGGTAGAGCGTTATAGAACTGAATAGCTTTGTAATAGGCAGTATTAGCAAAGAATGCAGTTTTATGGAGTGGAATACTTAAATTAAAATTATGCCTGGTTTTCATATTGGAGAACACATCTTTGTTGAAAGTGAACAATGAATGATTTTTTTTGACAAAAATAATGACTTCATAAATATAACGACTTAATACGGTCATTATTCCTAGTTCAACAAATAGGTGTCTACAATGGGCTTTTGACGAGACACCAGCTAAACATCTTATTATTCGTTTTTGGAGTACAAAAAATTTATGTGCATGTGGACTATTGCACCAAAAAATTATACCATACTTAATTCTACTTTGAATATGTGCAAAGTAATAAATTTTAAGCGTGTTTGTATTGGTAATGTTTCTAATTTTATAAATTGTATAGAAAGCAACAGACAATTTCTTGTGTAAATCATCAATATGATTTACACATTTTAGATTTGAAGCTAAGGTTAGACCTAGAAATTTATTACTTGGCGCAGTTCACCTTCAGGTAAAAAAAGTATGGTCTGGTAAAAAAATTCGGTGGTGTTTTTAATAAATACGCACGTTTTAGGGTCCCTAGGATACGATTTTACTGTTTTTGCGATGATGTCTGTATGTATGTGTGTGCATGTGTGTAACGAAATTTTCTCCGTCGATAACTCCAACACTACAATTCTAAAAATTATAATTCGTGTTCTTCTTCGTTACTCGTTACATCCATATGAAGAGTTGATTAGATTTTCGTTATAATTGATCAACTGGAAGTACTCTCATTTTCAGTTTTTAAGATAGGATAAGGAATAAGAGGATAGCGAAAATGGCTTGAGTGATAGAAGTTTCTATAAAGATACAAGTGAAAAAGAGGAAGACCATAGAGAAGATGGAAGGATTGTATTGCAGAAGACTTGAATGAGGGTGATACGTAAAATAGAAATGAGTGGAAGAAGAAAAAAGAATAGCGAGACCTAGGGAATGGGAAAAACTAAAGAAGTTCGTATTATAATTTTACTGGAAATATAGATTTTTTTCCAAGGAAAATAATATAATTTTCTTTAAATAATTAAAAAGATTATTGCTTGAAGGTAGTAACTTTTCCCTTAAACCTTTTGCTTTGAAGTGATATTCAAAATGCATGGTAGAATGTTATGGAATGTGGAAGCAAAGATTTCGTTGTATACAGAAAAAAGTTATAAAAATTTATACGTTCAATAAAAAAATATTTGCAACTTACAAAAACTTCAATATTTCATATTACAACTTTATGTAAGAACGAAAATTTTACTTGGGAAGCGAATTTTAGAAATAGTAAAATTGAATATTTAATGGAAGGATTAAAACTGATCGTGGAATTATTGTAAGAGCTATGTATAGTTATATAATAGAATCTCTAATAATGAAACGGAATATAACAAAATAGTTAATTTTATTTATTTTATTAAAAACATAAATTAAACAAACATAATCCAAATATATTTATATTTAGTAAATACTAGCGAAGCATTCCTTAATTTCAACTCGATTTAATTCTTTCAATAAACTTTTGCTTTATTAGTTTTTTGTGGTAACTGCTCCTTTATAGTAAAAATTTTGATGTTCCTCAATGATATTTGTGTAGGTCTAATTATAAATTTATAATGTGTTTCCGCTTGTATCACATTTCAATTCCACATTTCTTGTTTATACTGTGGTATTTTCAAATCACTGACTTCAAACTCAACATAATTTTTGTTCTGAAGAAAACCTTTTTCTGCCATTCAATTTTGTATCCACAGACTTGAATGAGTGACTCAGTACTGACGTTTATGAATTTTATTTATGAGTACAGGTTTCACTCAACCTCGACTCATCCTTAGGGAAGGATGAGTAGGAGAAGAGTCAAGGAAATGTCTATGAATTATTATTATTATTATTATTATTATTATTATTATTATTATTATTATTATTATTATTATTATTATTATTATTATTATTATTATTATTATTATTATTATTATTATTATTATTATTATTATTATTATTATTATTATTATTATTATTATTATTATTATTATTATTATTATTATTATTATTATTATTATTATTATTATTATTATTATTATTATTATTATTATTATTATTATTATTATTATTATTATTATTATTATTATTATTATTATTATTATTATTATTATTATTATTATTATTATTATTATTATTATTATTATTATTATTATTATTATTATTATTATTATTATTATTATTATTATTATTATTATTATTATTATTATTATTATTATTATAAATACCGCTAATACCGATAATGAAATTGAATTTTTTTTAACGTATTAGAAGATGGACAAAATTCCTCATAGAACGAAAGAAGAGATACAATTTTAATTATCTGTGTGTACAAGAAATGTTAAATTCGTTACTTATAGAGCGCGAGCAGTCATGTGACTTTGTTGGCCTTGGCAAGCAGATGTCAGAATTTAACCTGTCAGAATAACAGCTAGTAGTTATTTACATAGATGTCACAATTGTCATATGTCGTAATTTTTCATTCAAAATTTCAAAATAATCAAATATGTTGTTTATTTGCCATCAATAGTATGGAATATACTTGCAGAGTAAAATTATCCACATGGATTTGGAAAATCATGATGTTTTGAATGCAAAATTATGATACTTGACACCTATATACATAATTACTAGCTGTCATTCTGACACGGGCCCCCATATATGCTTGCCAAGGCCAACAAAGTCACATGACTGCTCGCGTCTTATGTAACATAAAATGAAAATGGCGAGAGGTATTTTGCTGGCCAGAACACTTTTTTAAAATAATACTTGATATCAATATTTGGTTTGAGGTTTTTATAACACTGTGACTGTAACGCAAACTCGTTTATTATTTCAGAATTCATAACCGCGCGAACATTGGTATTTTGCTGTGTCAATTTCTTATTTTTTACATAATTCTAATAAACTAATCAAAGTGATTTTGCTGCCATCTTTGACTACATTTAATTCATTTCAAATTATGTACTAAGTCAGAGCAACATACATTTATAGATTATATGCAAACTTCAAACACATATTATACTAGTAACCTAGCGATAACAATATATTGTTATCTGTAATAATAATATTATTCAAAACTATAGTAACCATATTTCGAATTTATTTCGAAGCTGTATACTACGTGTATATTGAAGTGTGTGAAAGATATTATAATGGGTATTATATCTATGACTGGAACCTTTCTGAAATGGTATCTAATATCTATTTTTGGTATAGCTCTATTTAATACAATGGAAGAAATTGCCTACGACGTAGAGGACGGGGTGGATGTTTTGAGGTAAATTGAACTTTTGATTTACTTCTTAGTAATAAGGGATGGGATAAATATTAGAAAACTACAACATATATATAGCTTAAAATAAGTTTACGACATTTACTATATTTACATAAATCATATATTATTAGAAAATGCAAACGATTTCATATATACACTAATTTACATTTTTTTTTTTTCATAAACATATGTACATAATAATTAATACCTAAATGAGATATATTTTTAACACAAAAACAACTCAAAATTATAAAAAAATAAAAATTTACATAATTTTTCTAAATAATCTCCTATAAAATAAATGCCCTTACTACACCTTTTAAAAATTTATTGAATTCCGTTATGGAAAAAACTTTTTGTTCTCGTACATTGCCAGTCTTGCACCATAACAAATACTGCAGTTTGGTTTTGGTTGGAAGTGATGGACATCTTTTCAACGGTTATTATACGCACAACGCATCACGTTCACATTGTATTTTTGCAACTCTGCATCACATTTTAGATTTTTGAAATACAATGCCAATTTGCAACAATTTATTTGAATTTTTTGTAACAATTTCAAACCAACGGTATATAAAAATTATTGTAGTCATGTACTTTCATACAAAGTACTTCGTATGTTTTTTTAAACAGTTTTTTAGTTTTTGAAAATTTAAATTAAACCTAATCGTTGACGAAGAAACTTGCATTTTACTCATATTCCTGCCCAAATTCTAACTATTTACTTCTAAATAAAATTAGATAAGTTTAATTATTAATTTTTAAATAACATAAAGACATCAAAAAACTTGTACTTATCTAATTAAATCTACAAAAAATAAAACTGTTTTAAGTAAAAAGAATATATCTAATACATCATATAACGCTAATAATTTGACTAACCAGTAACCTTTTAAGTTCTTTTTACGTCTTAAGTCTGTAACAAATTTTATTTTTGATAGCATCCTGTACCTGTTGAATGTAAATCTCAGCATGTGTCTAAACTGACGAGTAAAGTCAATCGTTGACTTTCACCTGTATATTTAGTTAATTGAGCTCTGGAATCTGTGTACCTGTTGATTAATTACGAATGTGATGTAATGTGGAAGAAAAATTATTTCAAAACAGCTTCGTTAGATGAATTAGTAGCGCCAGAGATGAGCTTAATTATTTTTATTAATTAATATCTTATGACGCATGAGTACTGTGTATTTTAGAACGTATAGTTTTTTTACTATTTAATATGTAACCTATATACTTGATTAAAGTAATTATTTTTTCGAAGCAATTATGATTAAAATTTTGACAGTAATTAGTTTACTTAGTACTAATTATAGTGATATGTTTATTGAAAAATTATACATATGTTTTTTGTGAACTTGTTCCAGAAATATTTAACGTATTTCTAATTTATATTAATCAAAATTTTCAATTATAAAATCACATTTACTTTCAAAATGTATCAAACTCTATATTTCGTCTCAATTAGTGCCATGCTTTATATTTATTTTTTATTGTTTTACTGCTGAATGAAAATACTCATATTATTATAATGCAATACCTAGCAAAGTTGTAGTTTTCATAGCAGTAATTCTAATCCGGGCATAATCAATTATTAAGATTATAAGCATATTACTATTTTTTGAGAAAAAATAAGTATAATGGATCATTTTCGATACAAGCTCCGAATACACAGATGAATCGCATGAATCACACATCGGCCTTTATCATCTTAAATGTCATAATTATTCATTGCGTGACCGATTAATACTTGACAATTAAAATCTGTGCAACAACCAGTAATAACTATTATAACAAAAATGAAACGGGGATATTGTTTAGCAGCTAGCTTTAATCACATACGTTTGATAAATTTCTCCAGGATAGTATACATGATATAGTAAAGGTTAGGTATTATAGTAAGTATACTAATGTTGAATAAATACTTTATTCGATTTAAAAGATAGCAATCGATTTCGGGATCATCCCATCATTTGGCTAACCGGCTGAAAAAACACATTTTACAATAGTATTTATAATGAATTTTAATTTTTTAAAAAATTAATATAAAAATATTAAAATAATTTAAATTTTCAAAAACAGGTTAAATTTTGATTATGTTATCGAAAAAAAAATTATGGTTTGAAAAATATGACAACCAATTAAGCAACTGATGGACGAGGCCAGAACTTATAGAGACATGATATGCGATTGAAAAACATCAGAAAATATCGTTTTTTTTTTTAATTACATGAAAAATATAGAAGAGCACCATACTACTCCATAAATAATCTATCACTCATACATCATGGAACCAAATACAAAAATCTATAGGCGATGGGAAATTAGGGTACCTATATACTCAGGGTATGGCCATGACGTGGCTCGCGTTTCGTCCGCCATTAGAGGGCCACTGTCATATTCGTTGTTGCGCAAATTATTATGTATTTTCATGGCTACTTGTTTTATTTTAATGCAAAACACATTTAAATACACTTTTAATATTTATTTAAAGTGTAAGTAATACTTTTATTTTATTTATGTATTTGTATATTTTCTTGAGATACTGACTACGATGACTGGCAATATTGAAAACACATCAAAATTACCAATATTAAGCACAAACATTTAATTTTTTAAAAGGTAAGTTTAGAAAATATACTTATTATGTAAATAATAACTACAGTAATTAAATTATATGTGATAATAACAAACTATATCCTATGCTCTACATAACCTCTAAATCTATGTCATAATAATAATTGTATCTCTTAAATAAATGAATTTTTATTACCTTTATAGATTCATAGTGTGATTATGTAATATTCCTGTATAATATAATATCACATTTCTTACAAATAAA
Source organism: Harpalus rufipes (assembly GCA_951394225.1). Lineage (NCBI taxonomy): Eukaryota > Metazoa > Arthropoda > Insecta > Coleoptera > Carabidae > Harpalus > Harpalus rufipes. The sequence continues at coordinate 15,304,067 of OX596280.1, forward strand.
TAGGGAAATGAATTATCAATATGTTTGACATTGTATCGCTTATGGCGGCGATGTTACCCCATGGCCATACCCTGTATATGAAGGTACCCTATGGGAAATAAAATCGCAGCGCCAAAGTGGAACTAATGTTAACGGGATAATTTGACATGCACTAATTTTATTTATGCATTAAGTATATAATATTAAAAGATATTACATATGTAAACGTAAATATTATAAACATAATAAATAACACTTGTGTTTATACAACCAAGAAAATGTCACGTATATAATATATCTCGTCAAATATAGTTCCAAAAATACCACCAGATGTCATATTGCTTATTTCCAATCGCCTATTGCTTCTAGAACAATTTAAAATTCCTTTACACAAAATTAATAACAATAACCTTTTAAAAGAAATAATAACTATTTAACTACTTAAAATTCCACCTGTTATATTTTTTAGAATTTTACTTTAAATGTGTTCAAAATAGTAGTAGTAGTAGTAGTAGTAGTAGTAACTACTACTACTACTACAACTACTATTAGATTATTTATTCAATAGTAATAGTTTCTTTCTCCGTGCTTGGTAATTACAGACGTCTGCTAAACAAGCCCATCTTTTAGCACTAGAGACCTATTACGATAACGTTTGTAAATTTTCCGTACTACAAATCTCAAATAGGATATTGCTAAGCAACCTAGGCGTTAACGTATGCATAATTATTCCAAAGATGTAATTTGTAAGCAGAGGGCAGCAAAGCACCAAAGGAAAAATATCATTCTCTCGTGAGCGCGCATACAGGCTGATTGGAAACCTAGAGACAAATAGCTATTTTTTATTAATTTTATACCTATAGTTTCAATTACAAAGTTGCGCGCAAAGTTAAATGCCACTTTTGGTGTGAAAAAACCCTAAATTCTACTTCTGGTTTCGCCAGAAGCAAAAACATCGTTTTTTTTTATATGGAATGATATATACAGGGTGTTTCCTTTAAAACAACCAGCGCTTTTTTGGGCGAACTAATGACTTTAGAGAAAAATGTTATATACAAAAAATTACCAGGAAAAAGGGCTTAATTTATGAGGAATAATATAAAAAATTCAACCAGTGGTTCTCAAACGGTAGAATAAAATTATATTTTTTTAAAGGGCAACCTATATAAATTTTTTGTCCATTAGATAGAGAATTTTTTTCTGATTTCAACGATATAAATATGATATGGGGTTGTATAACAATTATTTCGAGAAAAATTATATTAAAAATCAGAAATAATTTTACAATATTGAAGTAGGCTATGCAATAAACAACTATTAATACGACTATTGCCTAGGTTACGATAGTATATTATTTTCTTATATCTAAAATAACTTGTTTTACTAAGAAAATCTTCGTATCGTAGGATTTAAATTTCTTTCACACTCTCCATACATAACAGTAAGATTAAAATAGTCTAAATTTGTTAATTCTTGCAACTGCAAAGCCATTTTTTATTAATAAGTAATTAAACAATTACGAAAACAAACACTTAATAACGTAAGTAACAAAACTATCTGTCACCTGTATCATATGTTTGCATTTCTTTATTGCATAACCTACTTCAATATTGTAGAATTATTTCTGATTTTTAATATCATTTTTCTCGAAATAATTGTTATACAACCCCATATCATATTTATATCGTTGAAATCAGAAAAAAATTCTCTATCTAATGGACAAAATTTTTATATAGGTTGCCATTTAAAAAAATATAATTTTATTCTACCGTTTGAGAACCACTGGTTGAATTTTTTATTTATTATTCCTCATAAATTAAGCCCTTTTTCCTGGTAATTTTTTGTATATAACATTTTTCTCTAAAGTCATTAGTTCGCCCAAAAAAGCGCTGGTTGTTTTAAAGGAAACACCCGGTATGTATATATATTTGGAGAGTATTTAAAATTAGCTTTACAATGATGCCAACACTTGCATTGTTTGAAGATATATATAATGACATTTACTGACGTCTCATTTGTTTTCGATTATTTTTAATTGTTAAAAAAATTAAGAAAATATTATTTAAATTTATTTTAGTTATATTCTTTTATGAACTTTAGACAGTTCGAAATAATCAAAAACAAATAATACATCAGAGAATCTGTAATTTTCGCAAACAAAGAAAGCATAAATTTCATTGCAAACTGATAATACACGAAGTATTATAATTTTAAAAAATGAATAACTAGGATAATTTTTAATGATAATGCAAGTGTTTGGCATCATTGTAAAGCTAATTTTAACTACTCTCCGAAATTATAAAAATATACGTACCATTCCATTTAAAACAATCAAGTTTGTAATTTAAAATATAGGTCTAAAATTAATAACAAAGAAAATAGATATTAGTCCCTATTTATTTTTTCCCTGACCGGGAGGTGGAAACCGTTATTTTTACAATTTCTAAATTTTATTGTGTAACCGTTAGTAGCCTTTGAATCGATGCAAGAAAAAACATAAATCTGTTGACAGTTACACCCTTACACATGACCACGGCCGTTCGATCTTGAAAATTTATTATCATTTTCCGATCCTCAATATTGATCGACCATCTTTGATCAATAATAATCTGATCTATAAATCGATTAAATGTTACCTGTGATCATTTTGATCAATCAATCAATCTTCTTATCAGATGGAGCAGATCAATGATTTTCGCAATCCTATTTTTTCAACCATTCTCAACCTTCTCCCTCTAAACTACAGACACCATTTCAGCGATGCCGCTGCTCATATATGCACATACATTCACATGATCTTGAAATGTTGTTGAATCGATCAGATCGATTTATTATTGAATTGATCAGTTAATCTCATATCTGCCAGTTTCTTCGAGATCATAAATAAAAATCGATTAAACGATCTGATAGATTGACCGATTAAATGGTGTCTGTGATCATTCTGATTGATCATTCGATCTTCTGATCAGATTGATCACATCGATGTTTTTTCGCAGCCCTACACATGGTAATAGAAATTTGTTGATAGTTTGTTGAAAATTGCTTTCTATAGATCAGGTTCCTTCTTGCTCAGGTGTTAAGAACCGCAAGAAATAGTTGATGCTGTCGATGTAGTAATTTTGAACTCGTTACCATCGAAATCATGTGAATTGTATGATAAAGCATTAAATGTCATTACTTGGCAAAATAATAAAATCATCCCTGGACGAAAAATGTCCACATTTCGTATTTAGAGATAATTGGCGAAAGTAATTAACTTTTACTCTCCGGTCATGAAAAAATAAAAAATAAAGGCAATTTGCAATGTCCCCATAACGCAAGTGCAGTTGCAATCTGATCCACCCAAGATCGTTGCTTGCTATCAGTTGAAGGCAAACTGCGCAGTTAGCATCGGGGTCAAACCAATTCATTTATCAAGCAATACTGCATCGCTAGGCGGGCGGGTGACCACGTCGAATTTAAATTTCAATAGACCTTTTGTTGGCCGCTAAGCTTCAGCTCACGGAATAAATAAATATTCATAGACGTTTAACCTACCGACCCGAACATTGTTTTGGATCGTAGATATTAGTCGAACATCAGCGCCAGCTACACTGAAGGGAGGGAACTTCACACTGATGGGTTATCAACATCGGGTGAGTTATATAGGAATGAAAGGAAATAGAAGCATTGTGAAGGTTCTTCAATGGATGGAATATGGAAATTTCAATGGTTGTTTCCTTGAAATACAACTCACATTTCTAAAAAAAACTGAATAATTTTCTATACACAGTATAGTCAATAGTCTGTGTTAAAGAACATTGAAAGTCAAGGGTTATTTATAACTTTAAAAAAATAGTAATGGTCTTTTGTACAATTTATACTTAAATTTTAAACTTTGAACATATTTTTTACATAATATTATGAGAGTAGGCCTATTTAGATTTTAATAGATAAAGTATTTTAATTATTGAGAAATATTTCCAGAAAACATCCACATAGAATTACAGGAAGAATAAATAACACAAAATTAATGGGAACCAGTTCATAGTGACAGTGACAGTGTAAGGACGCACGTGCACCCACAGAAAGTAAAAATATGGGTGCCACAATAATTTTACCCTAACATTTTAATTATTGTATTTCATATATTGTAATATTACGTCGATCAATTAAAAATGAGTTGTGAATCAAATCAAGTTGTTTAGGAGTAAGTTGATATTTATTATTTAATCATGTCATAATAACACCAGTAAAATACTACTATTAAGCTAAATAAAAGGATGTATTCATAGAGTTTTAGGATGTTGCGAATAAAATTTTTGACAACCTATAAACAATTGTTACTGTCATTAAAAATTATAGTCGCCGTCAAATAGTATGGACTGATACTCAACGTTTTCCCTTCCCCGTACCCCACTTGACAAGAAAACATCTCATTCATGTTACACAGATGTTAATATCACAGTTGCGATGTTTCTCCGTTTGTTCAACTAACGTCACCTAGACATCTATAGAACCATTAATGTCCGCCCTATAGGACTTTCGATTTCAACTACCCAGCGTTGTTGCGCATGCAACTTTTAAAAGATATTACTTATGCGATGTACGCAATATGTTTTTTATACCATATCTGTGCGCTCTTGATCTTTTTATGTACATAAGAGGTCGAATCTACCACATCTATAATAACGTCTTTCATAGACTTCCGGTATACGTTTCGTTTTTAATGTATTATATACTTACATGCAATTTCAATAACAAAATAAAACAAATATGTGTAGGTAAATGTTATATTATATTTTGTACCTATAGTTATAAAAAAAGGTATATACATATACAGTGTGTTAAAAAAAAATCCTAATTCGGAGTAGGCTATGGAGAGGGAAAATTATGCCTCAATTTTGAAAGTATTTAATTAAATGTCAATTTGACAGCCGATTTTGTCAAAAATGTCTAAAGAAATCAGAGCTTTTCTTTAGAAAATGGCGATGACCATAATCTTTTGAAGCTTGCTACGATGAATTTCAGAAAAAATTCTTAAATAAAAATAACGACTTTTGAGTTGAATAATGATCAGACATACGGTTCTCTGTTCATATCCTAGTACGAGTGAGGTTTTTTATTGAACAAGCTGTATATATAACAAATTACAGAATACAACTTATGTAAATAAGTACAGTTCTGGTTTCTGTATCCTTTTGACATGGAGTTCCCGGTGGGACAATCTGCAAATGTAGGTTAGAAAATTTAGATGTCACCTTTTACGTTAAATCTTTGTGATATATGTATATATACACTCACCATATTTATTATTGTAAGTTAAAATATGTACACTTCTAATTTCTACTATGGGCCCAACAAAACAAAACTTATACACCACACGACTAGTAACGCTTTGATGGCTTCGATGTTACGAACAAGAAGGAAAGTTGAAAATCGCTAAATCGCATGCGCTTGTCACACGAAAATACACGATTTAAAACGAATGTACTTAGTCCCAACGTGAACATTACATTGATATCATTTATGTGACATTCACAACACATAACTTTACGAAGTTCTATAGATGCGATTATTTTAATGTTTGATAACGAACATCTTTGCAAAATCATTTTTTAAAAGTTCTGTATACATTACAAATATTACATCTCAAAAAAGTCACCTTTGTCACTTCCTAAAAAAATCTGTTGTGGCCAGCACAATACCTCTCGCCACTTCCGTTGGTTACATAAGTATAGGGCGCGAGCATTCATGTGACATTGTTGGCCTTGACAAGCAGATATGGGAGTTCTGTCAAAATGACAATTAGTAATTTTGTATATAGATGTCAAATGTCAGAATTTTTCATCAAAAATTCCAAGATTTTCTAAATTCACGTAGTTAGTTTGTCATACTTGACCTAGACAAGCAGATATGGAGGCCCTTGTCAAAATGACAGTAATTATTTACATAAATGTCAAATGTAATTTTTCACGTGGTTCATTTGTCACCAGGAATGTGGAATTTACTTGTCGAGGAAAATAAACCACATGGAATTGGAATATCACGAAATTTTGGATGGAAAATTGACATTTGACATATATGTACATAATTACCAGCTGTCATTCTAACTCGGGCCCCTATATTTGCTTGTCAAGTCCAACAAAGTCACATGACTGCTCGCGCCCTATAAATTTCTCATGTCTTTTCTTTATGTTTAGATTATTTTTATAATTTAAAATTTATTTTTTGAGGAAGTTTTCTCCTATACTTCTAAATGTTCGAATTTCTTCCAATTTCTTGACGGGATTTCAGATGGGTATATCTATATAGCTATAATTTTAAATATTTAATTGTTATTATTGTTATACAACAAGAAATAGTAAACTTACCAATATCTCTGAAAAATTCTTCAATAATGTCAGTTAAACTTCTTCATTTAACGTAAAAGCGTATTTTGACGTTTTACTACTATGTTGCCAAAAAAGAATATCTAAGATTTATTTTCAGCTAAAATCTATGTAAAACCATATTCGTACTATGGCAAATTCTGAATCGGTTCTTATCCACTGTCATGTGTTTAGTTAAAATAGACTTAAGGTCAAATTTTAGAATTGAGCTGCCAATATCGCCCAAACAGGTTTATGAACTACTGTTGGTTTTTGGCAATGACATTTTTATGTCATTTACAAACATCTGATGGTTACCATAGAGTTTTATAGGCTCTGAAATTTATTACAAATTATTTTATATTATTATATACTATAACTCCAAACCTATAGGAGATATAATAAAATTTTAAAATGTATCGAATAGAGAATTTTATGTTCTTTAATGCTAGTAATAAAAAAATTCAAAAAAATAATATTTAGAATTTTTTTTTAAGATACTACTACTTCCGGTTTTCCAATTGGTACCAAAACCTATTCAACTCTTCCCATTAATGTTAGATTGAGAAACCCGTAGTCAAAAAGGTCTTTAGTATTATAGAATTTGAGAAATCGTGTCTCCAACAACCTCACACACACACATCCACACACACACACAGACATCATTATAAAAATGTTAAAATCGGATTCTATGGACCTTAAATCGTGCTTATTCAGTAAAATCTGGATATGCGATTTTTAGCATGAATCCAATACCTCTCTTAGCGAGAGGTAAAAATGTTTATCAAACGTAAATAAAACATCATAATAGGATGTTAATATCTAGACAGATATGAGACATTTTGAGATGTCGCAGTGAAGAAACGTGTCAAGTGGGACCCTGTCCTTGGCCATGTGATATTGCCGTTTTTCCTTAACTTAGCATTTCCAAGATGGCCACTGAATTGGCAAAAGTGTAGACAGTGTTGCCACATAGAGGGATTTATCCCTTCTTGCGGGACTTTTTAACATGAAAAGAGATAAAGAGATTTTTTCACTTAAAATAGACAAATTCAGGGATTTTGCTGTTTGAAAATATATTATACTTATATTATTAATTATTATTCATCTCATTTTTCAACTAAAGTTCATTCCAGATACCTATAGTCCATTCGCTGAGATGAGAGAATGTGGAACTAATTCTTGAACAGAGACAAGTCATTTTATTGGTCAAAAGAAGAAAATTTTGGAACCGAACTTATAGAATGACTTGTTTCTGATCAAGATTTAGTTACATTATTTTCTCGTCTCAGCGAATGGAGTATACATAAGAATGCAGTTACCAGAAGATTGATTTACTTCGTAGAAAACATAAATTTTAGTTCAAAATTAAATGCTAAATTTGAACCTAGTGATATTTAGTAATGAAAGGAGATAAATATAAAAATAAATTGTTGCATTTTTGCTATTTGAAATAAATGAGCATTAATAAGTTATACATCATTGGAAAGCTAAAAGAAACATCTTTTCAATGGTGGAAGTTTACAATATATAAAAATTCTAACTTTGAGCCTCGATGTTACGGTTCATTTTCTTAACGCTTCTCATTTAGACAACCTAACCGACATTACAATAATTTTGGATTTGCTGCATTTGTCCTACTGCTAATTACTCTTCAAGGTTGAGATAAATGATCTTGTGACGTCACTGCGTCGAGGTTAAACTTTATTTTTCGGTTTAGCGGTTTTTTTTTTTTTTTTGGTAAAAATTTGTTCTTCTGTGCCGAGATGTTGTGAGAACCGGGCGTGGCACTTTTTTGTGCCGTTTTGTTGGTTTTATCCTCTTTGAAAGGATTTTGGCTGGGTCCAGTTTACTTGTAAATGTGTTTCCATCGGAAGTTCCGGGACGTAAGTACAGTATTTCTGTAACAGAAGCAATTTTCACTATAAAACCGCCCAAGAACTTAGGTAAGCTCTCTATGTGTAACTTACAAATTGATGTAATTCCTACAGGATTAATTCTAGGCATTTTTTTCAGACTACGTTTTTTTACGTTTTACCGTTTAGTTATACATTTATATTATCTCGGATTTAATCTAAAATATAACTAAATTAAGAACCTTACTTTTGTCGTATTATCAAGAGCCACGTTCATGCATTTGTCTTTATCGTACCACCAATATTTGAGCGATAAGTAACTAGCCTTACATATCGTGAGAGTATACGCGCACGCATAACCCTTACCAGTGCGTATATTATCGGAGTTTTGAAGCATTATCGTGGCCCATCATCGTCATGTTTCTTCCTCATCTCTCATCTAAAGAGTACTGAAAACATTTGAAGTACTACCACCACTAACCACTACAGCAGTGTACTTACCCTTTGGCCTGCCCTCGGCGTAGTACGTCCAGATAAGAGTTCTCATTTATTATTTATTTTATTGTATCGTTTCTACATTTTTGTGCATGTTTCGAGCCTACTGTTTATGTTAAGTTGTTAGTATCGTTATTATCTTTGTTATATTTTTGTCGTACGTACCGTTATGTACTGTTACTATTTATTTAGACATTTTGCGATGTTTTTATTGTTATATTTAGCAGATATGTACGTTGTTGCGACGAAATGTGGTTTAACCTAAAACTTTTGTTGTTTACATTTGAACATTTGATTCGAGCGCGCTCCATACTGGCCATTGCGAAGTTAAACGCGAATCGGTCAATTATAGTCATCTGTCGCTTTTTATTATCGCGTCGCATAGCCGTGTGTTCATGTTTTTGTTGTTATTAGTATATTTGACTCCAATAATCATCTTCGTCGTCGGTGAGTCCATCAGGATCAGGTGGCAAAGCAATGGATATCTGCATCAATTTCATTCGAAAAATAGTATTCATGGGCATCTTCCATTGTCTTAAATATTTTACGTGACATTCTAATCATAAGTAAAATATATCTCCTAATGCCCAGCGTCCTCTATTGAGGACAGTAAAATTTGAATATTTTTTGAATAGGTTATATTTGAAATATAAACGGATTTTTAACAGATAGTTAAAGTTTAAGGGTTAAACTTAAAACTTGCGAAATAATTTTAATTTTATTTTACTTACTTGAGTTGTTTTAAAAAGATGTAACACGCATATTCACCACAAAAATTTGCAGTTTTCGGTCGTTATGAAAAACACTTTTTATTGCAGAAAGGCACAATATTTGTTAATACACAGCAAGTGTTGGACTTAAAGAACAGTCTTAGCAGGTACAGCAAAAAATATTATAGTATATCTCTGGGCGGAGTAAAACAAGGCCGTTCTCAAATGAGAACGCTGGGCGCTAATGGGTTAATAGCTGTCATTCTAAATGTGCCTCTATATCTGCTTGCCAAGGCCAACAAAGTCACATGACTGCTCTCGCCCTATGTAATATAAAACGATAATGGCAAGAGCTATTGTGCTGGCCACAACTGATTTTTTTACCATGTTGTTTATGATTTAAATAATGCCGCAAACTGCGCTATCAATTTTTGATGTACTGCGTACGATATTAAGGGCCATATTCATAGTCGCTACTTGCAAAATTCTTGACTTAAATATAACTTCAAATGATAGAAATGTCAAATTCCGTTTTCATAGTCCGAACTTGACTTAAACTTGACTTGAGTTGAAGTAAATCTGAAGTGAGCTTCTCCATCACTACTTCACATAGTTTTTGGTATTCATAGACTAAACTTGACTTGAAATTATCTTGAGTTCAAGTAAAAAATGAGTAAATCTCTAGATACCTATCCACCTCACTTTAATTTTCCTCGAAAACAAATTTTCTTATTTTTTACTTGTTAACACTTGTTTTTTGGTATTAATTCCTGCATTTGTAGTAAGTTAACGATTATAACTGATTACCATAACTTAATCAGATATATTTTGGTAATTGCGAAGTGTCTAGTTTTTAACTTTAATTTGGTGTTGAAAATGAACAATTTTAAAGATGAATTTGAGGAGTATGATAATTATGAAGAGTTTTTGGATTTGATTTGTAATGAACACAGGATTCCTAAACGGTATTTAAGAAGCAATAATTCTTTCGACATTTTAAATGACGTTGAATTCAAGAGGAGGTATAGATTTTCAAAACAGTGCGTTCAACAAATTCTACTGCCATTAATAGTAAATAATTATCCACATGTTGAAAGCAATCGTGGATTGCCCATTGATCCGAGCACTAAACTTTTGATATCTTTAAGGTTCTATGCCACAGGGAGTTTTCAGGTGAGTTAAATTTAAATCATTTTTTAATATCATGTATACATACATAAATAATGAATCTGAAGTTCAAAAGAAACCCATTTACAATAAAGATATTAATATTAATGAGATCAGAACTGAATTCAGGGGATTTTACCGGAAGATGAAATAAAAACATTGGGGGTGCATGCATTATCGGATACTATGACATGTGATCGTTGATGACAACAATATAATTGACGATAACAATAACAAACAGGCAGCTGTCACCATGCAGTCACGTCATAGGAATCTTAAATCTGACTTAAGATTTACTTAAATGAAGTAAAAGTTAAGAATCTTTTATGAATATGAAAACATATTTGAAGTCAAGTGTGCCCTAGGCTTACACTTAGCTTAGGATAACCTTAGCGAATTTCAAGTAGTGACTATGAATGTGGCCCTAAATGTTGTTAATGTTAATTTTGGATTTCTTTGTTTTTATTGTGCACCCTTTTAGCCCTATCGCCTCGTTCTGTTTCCGTATGGTGCGTTGAATCACTTAGTTGAGAGGGCTTGTTTTATTCAACTGGCGCCCTAAACCTTTAAACAACCCTTATACCCAGCCCTATGCCACTAGGCTATGCCTCTCTCAAACCGCTTACACTGGCTTACCCATCTGGGCCTTATAACATCGAAAACGAGCATACGCTAAATTATACTATAGAAAATTTAATTATTTCATACAGCATTAATAATTTTCCAATATGTCATTTGGTAGTATTTTATATACCAGTAACATTTGATTCATATTCAATAAAACTTATATAGAGAAATGCATATGCGTGTAAAGAGAACTCTCCAATGCTAATCAGGTGTAAATGCTGATCGTAGAGGGACAACTAGATTAACGAGCACGTAAGTGAAGCCGCAGAGGAGGTGAGGAGGACCAAACCACACATAGCAACCGTGAACTGAGGCAGATGTAACGAGCCGGCGCTTCCTGCTGCTCTAGCTCCAGAAGGCGTTCATACAAACACTACCCCCTCGCGGATATAGTAGAAATCAAAGGAAAATTACAAATAAAAATAAGATTTATTCGCCGTCATCAAGCTAATAAAAGGGACTTCAAAATGAATTTTTTGAATACACGCCCTCTTTAATATAATATGTCCAAACAGTTGGCCTTCCTCTCTTTCTGAGAGAGGTTTTGGAACGTACCACTGGAGAATAATGAAGAATTTTGAAAGAGAGAGAGTCTCTCTTTCAAAATTCTTCATTATTCTCCAGGGGTTCGTCTCAAAACTTTACTCTGGACTATCGAGTATGATAAATTCCGTTCCAAAACTATTGCGCTTACTCTGAGAGTTTACGCTATAAACGTTCCAAAATTTGGAGTACGCACTCAAGAGTTCACTCCTTGTTACACTATCCAGGGTATTGAGTATGCTCTTTTTCGTTCCAAAACTACAGAGTATACTCCTAGAGCTTACTCTGACGTCGTTCCAAAATGTGTGTGCTTACTCTAGAGTTTACTTATTGTACTCCGCTACATTTATAGGGTACGACAACACTCCAACAAAATTTTGGCTCCATTGCTTAAATAGTCACGCCTCGCAATATTCAGAATAACGAAAATATAACAAACAAATATAAATGTAGAAACCGAAACAATCCCAATCACTATTAACAACAAACACAAATATTAGGTTTTGGAGTGATACATTTCTTTAAACACCACAATAAATGAAATAGTCTGGAAGAAAATTTGCATGATTTTAAATAAAGAAGGATATAATTACACAGTGAATCAAATATTAAACAAGTGGAAACGTATAAAGAAAAATTATATGAAAAAAAAAAATAATATGGGAAATAAATGTGGGGTGAATACCCTCACATTTAAGTATTATGAAAAAATGGACAGTGTTTTTAGAAAAAATCCCAATGTGGTACCAATAATAGCATCTTCAAGTAAAGGATCTACAATTAATTGCAACATCGTTGAAAAATCGTTCAATGAAGATATATGTAAAAAATCTGTTGTGGCCAGCACAATACCTCTCGCCACTTTCTTTTTTTTGGTACATAAGTATAGGGCACGAACAGTCATGTTATATTGTTGGCCTTGACAAGCAGACGTGGGGGGCCGTTTCAGAATGATAATTAATAATTATGTACAAAAATGTCAGAATTTTTCATTAAAAATTTCAAGATTTTCTAAATTCACGTAGTTAATTTGTCACCAGGAGTGTGGAATTTACTTTTCGAGGAAAATAAACTACATGGAATTGGAAAATCATTAAATTTAGAATGAGAAATTATGATATATGACATCTATATACATAATTACTAGCTATCATTCTGACATGGGCTCCCATATCTGCTTGTCAAGGCCAACAAAGTCACATGACTGCTCGCGTCCTAATGTATTTAACATTTCTTATACTCTACAGCAAAAATTATACTTATATCTATTCCATATATTTAGATTTTTAAAATTTAAATTCATTCTATGAAGAAATTCTGTCCTACTCTTCTAATTTCTCGAGATGATTCCAATTCATTGTCAGAAATAACAGTATATATGAAGGGTATGTGTAATATACCTATAATATTAAATATTTAACTATTAATGCATTAAGAAATAATATAATGTATGTACTTCCCAGAAAAAGTCTTCAGTAATGTCTCCGGATTTCTGACACTGACATTTATCTGTCAGTTACAAACAATTTAAATTTTCAACTATTTTTCATGGCATTCTTTCGGCTGTAAAATTTATTACAACAGATTATTTTATATATTATATTTCTTTTATCTCTAAATCTATAGAATATATAATAAAATATTTAAATGTATCAGATAGAGAATTTAATTTTCTTTAATATTACCACGAAAAAAATTCAAAAAATAATATTTAGAAGATTTTTTTTCAAGAATCTTCTACTTCCGGTTGTCCAATTATTACCAAAACCTTTTCAGATCTTCCCATGAATGTCCGATTGGGAAATACGTAGTTAAACAAATTTAAAGTCTTATAGTTTTTGAGTAACCGTCCTTCCAACATCCCACATACACACACACACACACACACACATCCACACACACAGACATCATCGTAAAAATGTTAAAATCGGATTGTAGGGACCTTAAAACGTGCTTATTCAATAAAATCTGGATATTCGATTTTTAGCATGAATCCAATACCTCTCTTAGCGAGAGGTAAAAATTATTTGAAAATCATCGATAATTTACTTCTTCCGATGTGTTAAATACCTAATATTGTTTATTTTTGAGTAATTTTTTTTTTTTATAAATTGTTATTCTACTTAGCTATTTATAATATAACTTTTTGAGATATCATCCTAGGTAAAAAATGCAAGAACCCTTTTTTGTACAAAAAAAATTGAGCTTTAATTTTGGATTGTTGTAAAATTTTAATAAAGTCCTGTGTTTTCCAGAAAATGGTTAAAAACCGATAAAAAATTATTAGAGGTTTAGTAAATTAATTAGACTAGCAGTTTTTCATAAAACATTTATTCCTATGCTAACATTCCGATTACAACAATAATCTTTTTCATGGCTAGAGAACAATGAAGAAAAAACTCGAATTGACAAACATGTGTTTTATAAAAAAATGTTATTTATTTTATTAAATGATTTCAAAATTATGTGTTCGTGAACTACCTTATCTTTAACACGTATGTAGGTTTGTAATTACTTTAATTCGTGTCAATATATTTATTTAGATTTATATAAAATTCATACTGAGTAGATAGGTACAGTGTAAGGGTAGACTGTAATCAATACATGTGTTAGCAAATGTTGTCATTTGTTCAAGTGCAATTCATACATAATTAATAAGTATTCTATAATATTTTATAATAATGAACAGTATTTTTATTTTCCTTTAAATTGAATTAGTAATAATATCATTGTATTACAAAAGGAAAATTGCTGAAAAATATATATTTTTTTTAATAATTGTAATTCTAAAAATAATATTAATTTTACCTTTAAAACTAATTGCGGGCTCAATTCAAACATTCCATAGAGTTTAATGTCTACTTTGTGATTTAAACCTTGAAGAAGGAATGAATTTCTCTGTAAAATAATTCTTTACTTTAAGCATTTAATAAAATATACATATATCGTACCAATTTCGCAAGATGAGAATCGCAGTAATATATATTCAGTAGGCCCAGTTTCATCAAACAATACTCCGACTACAGATAAGAAAAATATATTATATACCAGTAAAATGACAAGATAATTATATGGACAGTGATATTTTGTGTACATGTAGTTGGCAATAAATGCTAACTTTAATAGTAATAAAAAAAAACTGTACAAAGTACAATTATGCGACACTTGGTGAAACTGTTCTAAATAATAATATTATAATATTTAAAACACTTGCCACGTTTCAGTGGAATGTTTATCATCCGTCCGCTCAACCGGTCTCAGTGCCTCCAAGAGGCGTCAGTACACCACAATGAAGAGCTCCAATAAGAGCAAAACGCGTCCGTGGTTCTGGTTGAGTGGGCCAGTCTCTGATAAATTACCGAGAGGTTAATTCAAAGACTGAAATCTTGTGAAACGTGCAAGTGTTTTCAATATTATAATACTATTATTGCTAACTTTAAATTAAAGTTAAATTTTTTTGTTGCTTTGTAAATGTCAATAAGAGATGTATTAGATTTATGCTAAAAATCGCATATTGAGAGTAGGTATTTCTAAATTGGACATTTAAGGGAAGATTTGAAAAGGTTTTGGTAACAATTGTACAAACGGGAGTACCAGATTATATATTATTTTTTGAATTTTTTTATTTTTACGAGTATTAAGAAGATTAAATTCTCTATCTGATAATTTTATTATATATTTTACGTTGAGATAAGAAAATATAATAAATAAAATAAACTGTTGTAATAAATCTCACAGCCAAAATAATGCCATGGAAACCAACTGAAAAATTAAAATGTTTGTAACTAATAGATAAATGTTAATGTCAAATATCCAGGGTAACGTTTTATACGTCAAATTATTAGTATTTATTTTGACAATCATTATTCTGACACTGACGTAATAAAACGTTACGCTTTTTTTGTCTCTTGTTTCTAATTCCATGGCTAATACTATTAAATTGTAATTCCGTGAATTTTCAAATTTTATTTCTGCAGTTATGAAATAGCCAAAATGATTTTTTTATTGATTCGGATGTAGAAATTTTTGCTTTACAATATCTATTTGAAACTTTTTGTTTCAAATAATTAGGGGAGCAATGCGCACGGAAAAACTAATTTCCCATGTTAAACGCCTATGTTTAACTTTCCGTGATGCATCCTTCTATTAAACAACTATTCTACTGTACACAAATTTATTTTTTATACACATAATATCACATCCAGATATTATTAGTTACGAAAAATTACCTCCTTTTTTAAGTAATAGCAGAACATATAAAAAGACCAGAGTTGATAGGCGTAAGCACCGCTTATGAAATTTAATTCAAATAAAGTCATCATTTTGCCACCTCCAATCAAATTATAAAACATAGAAAATACAGTTTGTATAAAAAATGTACCAATGTTGAAGAACATAGGTATAGAAAAACAATGAAACAACATTGAATTACATGTCACTAGCTTTCCATGAATATTTATAAATTTCTCTAAAATATATGCGGCTTCTCTTTTTTGTTCTTCAGTTATTACTTCTAAACCAAAATCGTCAGCATCGTCTTCATACTTCTTTAAAAACCTACTCATCTGGCGGAATCTTTCCCAAATAAAGTAGAATATAGATTCATGTGCATGAAGGATAATAAGTCTTACTATTATTGGATATGCATAGCCAATGATATCCAATGTAAATGTCAAAGCTGATTTTTTGCCTGCATACGAGGATTCAGTCAGCACAGGACATATTGAAGAAGAAAATATTCCAATCATCCAATTGTATGCAACCCATCGAATGTAAGAAACTTTAATATTTAAACTTTTGTACTCAGTGTCAACTTCGTGAATGAGTTGTAATGTCTCCAAAAAGAAGCGGTGGTTAAAAAGAAACACTATTATAGATATACTAATTTCGCATACTACTCCAGTGTATTGCACAACGACACTAACGTATCCTATTACGTCAGTAGGTTCTGTTAAAGATAGTCTGATAGCTTGACAAATTATTGCTGGCAATATTATCACTAAAATAAGTTAAAATATGTATTTAGTGTAGTAGTTTTTAATAGACTGTTTTTATGAATAGAGGGAAGTGAAAATATTGTAGAAAGCAGTCAGCTGTTTAATTGTTTAATTAAATAAAAATATCAACAATACCGACGTTTCGGATTCTATTAATCTTTTTTTTTATTGATGTATTTAATTGCGAAATATAGTGTAGCCTGCCTGATCCTTATGTATTCGTAGTCATTATTGCATCCAAGGTTCGAGAGCACTCTAGAAAAATGTATAGCGAATATATAAAGCGATAAACAACTCTAGAGTTCAGTTAATGAAGTCAGGCAATCCAGTTAGTTATTTTAATTAATAATATTTCCCTGATTTTTACACTTCGCCTAAATAAACAAACGTTACAATATTATAATATAAAAAGAGAATGAACAATGTCGTCAGTAACGGTTATTTTTTTTTTAAATACTAGCACGCATTTCAGGTTTGTGTACCAAACAACAAAACCCTGAAGCAGGGCCGGTTTTGCCATAAGGCGGGTGGGGCGACCGCCTAAGTCCTCCGCTTTTAACCGACCTCATAAAAATTAGTATTTGGTTTTATTAAAAATAAATTATCTTTTTTATTTAAATCGGAAAATAATTGTTAGAAACAATTGTCATGACCACTAATAAACACCATGCATAACCATGTAAATAGCAGATTTGTCAAAAATTTATAATACCTACTATTATTTATATTTGCAAATGATTGCAGAAAAAAAATCTTGTTTACAATATGTGCGAAAACATGATTCTGAAACTCCCATGCAAATAATACTTGCTACGCTCTTTTCGGACACTAGCATTCATTTCAGAATCACTAATTTTCCGCACTTGTAATAAAAATAGCTATGTATTATATGCCTGTAAATACTATTTCCCGCAAAGAATTGTTTTGTAATATATTTATAGACTAGAAAAATATACCGTGTATATCCTTGTGCAAAAGTGGCTTATTAATTTTAGACAATAATACTTCAAATAAATGTTGTAGAATATTAAATTCTGTATCCAGCTCAATAATGACATTTTGCATGTTTTGTAACCGGGAAAATCGGATTTCAAATTTTATAAAATCACTTCTTTATTTGTATGGTGTTAGCCATGGATTTTATACAAATTCCATACAGACGGTTTCTTGCAAAAGATTCTATATTTCCAATAAAATTATAACACAAACTATGAGCCCAAACTCATTTTAGTTGGGCCGGTTAACATTTTTAACAAACAAATTATAAAACCTACATAAATGGTGAGAAATTTCTACAAATTTCTTTCGACTAGTTTAAAATATAGATTTTAAGATTACCAAAACTAAATTTTATTCAAGTGTTCCGCCAGTTAATATTAGGTTACATCGTCTTTAATATTAATACTAGCTTTAATTCTATTAGGCATTGTATCCCTAAGCCTAGCACATTTTCCTGTGAATATTGTCCTATATGTCTTGCAAAGTAAGTTTTACTGTACGCACTGAATTTTTGTTGTTTTTCATTGGGCCAAAAGTAAAGGGTCTCGGTACAAGCTGAATCTGGACTAAAAGATGACCCTTAAAATACCGGTCGAACTACTATCATCAGTCATTTGGTCCACAGTTTTTTAAAGTTTTAAGTCTTTACTTAAGCCGATAGAATTTTGTATAAATTTCTTACCATTTGTGTAAAATTTATAATTTGTTGAAAATGTAAATTAGCCGAATTATTGTAAGTTTGAGCTCATATCAATTGCAATTGATACTGACATCTGTCAAGCAGAATTTTCTTAATAGAGTACCTAGCAGTTTCCATAGTTATAGCATAGCTGGCTGCTTTGTGAAATTCGATTTCTATATAATACCGTAACTCTAAATCCATTAAATTTTATGCTTCAATAAAATGCAATCAAATCGTATAGAAAATAAAATATTCTTTAATATTTATTATAACATTAAATGTGAAAAATGATATTTAACAACCGGTTGACCAATTATAAGCAAAATCTAATGGATGTAAGGAGGAGAAATACGAAAAAAAAGTAATTTTTGAATTGTAATTTTAGAAGTATCGGATCCGAAATCATCGTCACACGCACACACACACACACACAGACACACACACACACACACACACACACACACACAAACACACACACACACACACACACACACGTGAGATCAAAATAATACTACTTAATAATTTCTAACTTTTCTTCGTTTGAATAGTTCTGCACTTTCAGCACCTTCAGTAATTATGACTCAAACAGAGCGTTTTTGACAGGTAAAATGCCATTATGTTATAAATTTGCGATTTTATTTCAATTTCATGGCTAACACTATAATGAAATAATTTTATAAAATTTTAAATTCTATATTCTCTGTCCCAATTTTGCCATATTATATGCATATGGCCCGATTTTCATGTTAGACCCGGTATATTATAAGACAAATATTATAATTATCCTTATTGTAATACGAGTACAATTTGTGTAATCGAGTCGTAGGAAAAGTACAAGTATTGGGATATTTCACTACGTAGAGATAGCGTTGTGTACCAATGTCAAACCTTCGACAATGGAGCAGTTTTGTTTAACTACCATAAGCGTATCATTACTGTCAATAGTTTTCCTTTGATTCTTCTTGTATTTTGACTTGTATTTCAGTGTTTATTATTATTTTAGATAGAGTATAATGCCTTGTTCCCTGTTTTGTTAATTGTAACAGTAGATTAATTATCTTCACAGTTTTGTTTTTCTTAGGGACAGTTTTACAATTGTGAATATTAGTTCTATTATCTATATTTCACTATATAAACTGTATGCGCTTTTGTAACAACATACGAATGAAATAAAATTGCTCCCTTGTTTTTAGTTCCAAATTTTGCCACATGGTTCACATTCTAAATTCCAATTACAAATGGACATTGTAATACATGTTTTTCATACTATTTTTCCTATTTCGCATTAATTTATTTTTATTTCAAAATTATTATTGAAAGAAATATTAAAATATAAAGGTTGGTAACACTGAGTTTTAATTATTTGCAATTTAATTCATTTTGACAACAGTTATTTACAATTTAGGTTAAAGTTAAAATTTATATTTATTATGATATGAACCTGCTATAAATACTTTGAATTTTAAATTAATTGTAAAATTTTACTATAAAAAAATCTAATTTCGGTAATTTTCCATCAGTAGTGACAGGTAATGACAACTAAAGTGAAAGATATTTATTTGATACTTAGACTAAGTTACCAACTTCACAATTTAAAGAATCTCCTAAAATTCACTTTCTGAACGCGAAATAGGAAAAAATATATAACGCATCCTTTGCCAAATGTGTCCGCTGAGCAATCTTTTTCATGTCTAAAAATGAAACAAAATTATTTACGCTCGACCATATCTCAAGCTATAATAAATACACATGGTTATAGAGGCAGAGATTTTGAAATCCGCTAATTGTAATGATGTTATTTCAAAATTTACTATAGAAAAATAGAAGCAAAGAATCTGAATTAATTAATGTAAATTTCGCATTTTATAATCAAATTTATGTTATTTATACGAAAATGTAACTTTTCTCGCGTTTATTAAATATAATCTTTAATTTCGTTAATACTGTGTATGTGCATTTTTTTTATTTTCATTTATTTACGTAACTATGTATTTGAATTTTGAATTTTTTCTATTAAAATATCGATGGTTTAAAGCACAATTATTGTATGTCCACTTTTTTCCTATTTTTCCTAGTTTTTACTATATAATTTTTGTATATGACTATATCTTTGTTCCGCACAAACATACGAGTAGTATCCTTAGTATGTCCACAAAACGAAATTTATTATAATTTCCAATTATTGTATGTCCCATAGTTATTTATTTTTACTTCAGATATGTATCATGTTACTTAAATTATATGTGCATTTAAAGGTTTCGTCATTTAATAAGTAGTATTACTTATTAAATGGTTTCGTATTATGTAGTATACAGATATTGTATGTTCGGACATTGTTGTGAATAAATTATTATCTTTCATTGGTGAATTATCATTCTTAAGTAAATTTTAAATTTCAATTTATTCAAAATATAGAAAACTGGACATACAACAAAAAATGTGCTTTAAACCATCGATATATGGAATTATTATTATTTTGGCCTCTAATATCCTTCCTCCTTAGGCCCCCAAATTTGTAAAACCGGCACTGCCCTGAAGGTGGATTAATAAAATCCTAAACTTCAGTATTGGTGAAATTTTTCTTTAAAGTGATAGAAATCATTGAGTGCGACAATATTTCTTAACAACTTTTTCTCATAAACCTTCTAGATATTAAGTTAAAATTCTTCAAAGTTTTGTCACAAATTTCCATTGCCCACCTATAGTTCAATAAAATAAAAATAAATGTATATCGGAAAATTAGAGCGTGTTGCATAATGCCAAAATTCAAAATGGGACTATTCTACGCGTGCGTCTATAAACAGCTGTGTCCGTTGTGGTTGTGAAGTTGACTTGTGACGGGCGTCATGCGCCATAACTTGCGACTGAATACAATGATTAGAAACTGTTGCATAAATTGACAGATACACCAGAAGATAAAACTATACATAAATGGGAGAAAATAAGATAGAATAGAATGCCTCGACTAAGGTACCATAAAAATCATACGTCAATTTTTCATGTTACAACAGGTTGAACTTTGGATAATCCAAAAATTGTACGATATTTATAGGATGAAGAAAATGCATAAAGATGATTAAAAGTGGTACAGGTATAAATGAAATCACAATAAATGTTAAAAATGTCCACCGTCATTGTCAATGAAGGCGACGACGAAATGAATCCTCTACTTTTTCAGCATCTGCCTGCATTTTCAAGGATGTAACTGTTGTTCTTTCAATATCTTCCAAATTGTCATATCTGACACTTTGTGTTGTAGTGCTATTCTTCGATTACTAGGCCGTGGGCGTGTTCTACCACGATTTTGAGCAGTAGACTTAAAGGACCCATAATCTCGGAGATGCTGAACAACATGTACAAAGAATACGAACATTTGGAAGATGACGATACGGAAAACGTTCCAAATAAATTTAATGTGCTTGGGCAGCGTTTCCCTGAGCTTCACCATAGGCCAGTACAATGTCTGTATACTCACTATCCGTAAAGTCAGGCAATTTTACTGATTATAACTTTTATAATAATTATTAATCGATTTATTTGTCAAAATTTATTTGAAAAAGTTTCAACTCATATTTGGAAAAAAACAATTGTTTCATTGTTATTGCCACTGGATCAAATTATTATGAAAATACCTAAACGACTCGACGACTTCTATCATTGGTTAAATTTAATGTACTTATTTCTGTTACAGGATACATTCAAGCAACTTACAGCTTTCTCTAATACTTTCATTTCCCTCTGTAAGTATTTAGGCCCGGTATTTTCATCTCTGGGCTGCATAGCATTGCACATTAGTAATTTTTACAAGTTTTTATGTAATATCGATACTATATTTTTTGTTTTAACTAACAATTAAGTTAAAAGACTGTTTAACCAGATATCAAATTATCGGTCCTTAGTATCTGTTTATCAGTATACTTAGTGACAAGTTACTGTTAATTGTCTTCACATTGTATTGTAACAGAGTTGTCAAAGAATATAAAAAAACTGATAAATTACGAGTACATTGATTACAATAAAACATTATAATTTATTAATTCGGGTGGAGTCTCTATCACTATCTGAACTTTCATCATTTCTGACAATTAGAATAACCTTAATTTAATTTGTAAATTCAGCAAATTCTAAATTAATTTAAACACAATTTATGCATTACTGTATTAACATTAACATAAATCAGACGATTCATTTTGATAATTATTAATTTAGAAAAAGGATGATCATGAATAAAATAGTATGTTGGAAGTTTCATTACAGTCTCGCGCTGTATATGACCACAAGGCTTCGCCTCTTGGTCTATAAGCCTTCGTCTGAAATGAAACACATCTCATCTCAAAAGTAATATGATATTATTCATTTTCATATCATAAGTACGCTATTCATACATTCTAAAATTTGTTTTATTTGATATTTCGTCGTTATTTTCGTTGTATTACTTCCATAAAGTCAATTTTCACTCGACTGGTAAGTCTACAACAGGACTCGTTTTTCCAAATTTTTCTCCTCCTTTTATATAAAACACTTACCAAGCTCATATAGGTACTATGATAATCATTGAACAATTCATATTTTTTAATTTATCTTTTAACTTTTTTTTTGAATATGTGATGCAAATTAAATAGCATGTAATATTAATTTATAATCTTACCTAGTGCATGAGTTACATTTCTAAAATTTAATTTTTGTGCTACGAATTCTACCCCATTCTCATTTATTTTCGTCGCCCAAGGGTTATATGCAGCCGCATATAAAAAAAATCTCCCATTGTTACAAGCCTTGAAAATATCTGAAACATCTATCTTCATTTAATATATTTTCAGAGTATACGGCTGTGGTGTGACAGTAAATCACTCAAACTCGTCTAACATATATGAATATCTATTTTATCTATAGGGTTTAATGATGACAAAAAACAATATTGCATGTAATATCAAAAATGCTTTAATACTATAATCATTTGATATATCAATATTAATTTGCATTCCTAATGAATTACATCATTATAGATATCAGAAAGTTGGAACAATATTACCATGTACCATTATTAATATAAAAAAGATAAATATATATGTTATTGATTTAATTTTTTTTTTATTGTGTAATTTTTTATTAATTTGTAATGTGAAGTTCATATAAAGTATTTTTTTTAATGGTCTGGACAATATCTCCCACCATATAATTTTTATTCATTTCAAGAAATACATATTTAACAATTCTGACAGATATATTTTGTTTTTCTTTTTCATAAAATTATTCTTTCAATTTTCACTCTATTATCTTCTACAAAATTCTAGGTTTATATTACGTCAAATTTATTTGAAAGTGGAACTAGCAGAGAAGTCATAAAATTAAATATCTCCGTGTAAATTGCAAAAAAAAAAAATTTTTCTTCAAACGTCATAAAAGTAGCATCTTTTGTGACTTGATTCACAAGGTAGAAATAAAATAAATAAATATTCATAAAAACTATACAGAATCAACGAATAAGAAGTAACTTTAATAAAAGAAACCTGTAATATCGTCCTAAATGTCACTATAACACGCTAGGTAACCTAAGAATAAGGTTACTAAATACGATCAATAGCTGTCAAATTTAAATATATAACCTGTGAATTGAAATATAAACAGAGTTTACTTTTGAGGAAATAACATTATTAAAGAATAGCAGACTTACAGATTACAATTACAGGGACGGTAATGAGCATAAGAATACTTAGAATTAAAGTGATAAGAAAAGTTTATATTGTTTTGCAGTGATTCCTGGATATATCTTTCAGCCACACTATTAGATTTCCATCCAATTGAACAAATTCAGGGGGCGTACATTATAATACTTCAAATTCCGACATAATTTCACACAAAGAGAATATAAAATTGCACAGTTTTTATTTAAACGTCAAAACGTGAAAATTTTCATTTCAATGTTTATAACAAAAAGTGAACAAATAACTATCCATAGCAACAGGGCAACTGAAATCGCAAAAGTAATTTACGTCGGATTGCTGCTATAACGCTTCCGCTTCCTATCAAAGATGCCTAAGAGACAAGCATAATACTGATGTAACAGAAAATAGTTCGTTTATACAGGGTGGGCCAAATAAGACCTACTAATGTTAAACACGGATAACTCTTGTAATAATCATTTATTTTGATTAATTTTTTTTATACATTTAATATATTTTATGGAAATTATGTATGAAATATGACATCAGACAAATGCCCACCATTTTTCTCGATACAGAGATTGGCTCTTTTTAACGCGTTTTTCATTACACCACGAAATGGTTCTGGTTGAAGGCTCAGTATTTCGTCTCGAATATTCTGCATCAGCTGTCTAATAGTCTCTGGTTTATTAACATACACACTGAACCCAGTTCCTCATAACGACCGACCAAACTCCTAATCATGAAAGCTGTGGGAGCTGATCTTGAATTAAAATATTGCCGATATTTACGCTGCGTCGTAACAATTGATCGTTGACAAGAATAGGAAAACTCGATAATTTTAATGCGTTGTTTTGTACTGCATAGTTCCATAATAAATTTCCAAGAATTCAATTATAACCTACAAAAAGAAAAAAATAATTATATCAAAAAATAAAAAAGTTGTGTTTAACATTGGTAGGCCTTATTTGGCCCACCCTGTATAATACCTTTGTATACCCTTGCCTTTTGTTTATTTCATTTGACACAATTTTTCTATCCATTTAAAGACGATATTTAATTGTAACACCTGTCATTTAATATTATTAGAATATTTTGAATTCAACAGCTAGCATTGCAAAGCCTTCTGTATTTAATAAGAATATAATATTTTAATCATTTGCCATTGTATATTTAAATAATATAGAGTTATTTCATGATTGTAATGACTTACATTTTGAACACTTTTTTATAATTAAGTATTTATGAGCCAATGAAAAAATTAATAAAACTAGCCTACTATTTCCTGGTTTGTATGAAAGCTTTGGCATCAGCGTAAGGAAGCATTATAGCACAAATGTTTATTGGGATTTTTTTCTCGTTTGGTATATAC
Source organism: Harpalus rufipes (assembly GCA_951394225.1). Lineage (NCBI taxonomy): Eukaryota > Metazoa > Arthropoda > Insecta > Coleoptera > Carabidae > Harpalus > Harpalus rufipes. The sequence goes on from OX596280.1 coordinate 15,329,507, forward strand.
AGGCTGATACTTAGAAACAGGCCAATCAAAACAACTTTTTTATTTGTAATTATTTATTAATTTTCTTGCTTACAAATAATGGCATTTGGCATGACGGTGGAGCTTTCGGTTTAACTGGAAGTGACATTAATTTTCATATTTCAAATAGGACATTTTATATATTTTTATATATTCAGAATCTATGTAAAATTACAAATTCAACGGATATGTTTGAAATGCATTTTTACTGAAGAAATAAATTACAAAAACGTAGGAGATATTTTGAGTAATTAACCTGCCAAGCCATGATATCAGGCAGACTGCGAAAGAGTTGAGATAATATTAAATTTATTATCACAATCTACCTGATATGGCTTACCAGGTTAATTATTCATAATTTTGTCTTACGTTTTTGTAATTTATTTCTTCAATTTCACTTTAATCACATCGTTGAATTCATAATTTTTCGTAGATTCCAAATATATAAAAATATACAGGTTGTCCCATTTAAAATATGAAAGTTAATATCATTTCCGGTTAAACCGGAAGCACTACCATCATGGTATATACCTTCCGTCAATCCTGTGTATTATGTACAAATTCCATACATAAATTATATTGCAAAAGATTCTAAATTTTTGGTATTTTATGATTCCCTTTCTCGGCAACGGAATTCCATACTCCTGATAACAAACAAATCACATGAAATAAGAAAATCATGAAATTTTGAATGAAAAATTATGACACTTGTCAGTTATGGACATAATTAATTGCTGTCATTTTGATACGGGTCCCCATATCTGCTTGCCAAAGGCAGCAAAGTCATGTCACTGCACGCGCCCTATACATAATTTTTTTGCACAAGATCCTATATTTCCAGTAAAGTTATTTCATAAACAAACTATGCAAATTGCACTTCACACTGACATCTTCTTCTTTAGTTTTCCCATTCGTTAGGGGGTCGCTATTTTTTATTTTCTTCTTCCACTAATTTTTGTTTTGCGTGTCGTCCTCATTCAGTTCCTTTTCTCTCAAGTCTTCTGCAATACAGTCTTTTTATTTTATATTTGGTCTTCCTATGTTTCTTCCACCTTCTATTAATTTATTCATCTCTCCTCATGACATGTTCAAACCAATGTAATCGTCTCTATTATATCTAAAAACTTCTAACACTAGAATTAATTCCCTTATTTTTTCATTCAATTACTTGCTTTTTATTGATACTGACACCCGTCAATTTGAATTACCTGAATATATTATCAGTTTCCATGGTTATGTTAGCATACCTGGCTGAATTATGAAATTTATACGAATTTTTTATCTTTATTATTCTTTAACTCTATATCTGTTGAATATGAAATATAAAATGCAATCAAATCGTATAGAGAATAATATATTCTTTAAGTTATAATAACATTTAACTGAGTTTTTCAAGAAAAACTGTTAAAATCTTCAAATGAGGGTACTTCCGGTTGACCAATTATAACCAAAATCTAAACATGTCTGCATATAGTTGTAAGGAAGAGGAATACGCAAGAATTGTAATTTTTGGAATTCTAGTATCAGAGATATCGTGCACGAAAAAGCGGTCACATACGCACACACACACACATACACACACACGCACATACGAACACACACACACACATACAGACATCATCGTAAAAATAGTAAAATCGTATTGTAAAGACCCTAAAACGTGCTTATTCAATGAAAACTCACCACCGAATTTTTTGACCAAAGACAATACCTTCCTTACCTATAGGTGACGGAAGGTAAAAATAATTTTAAATAAAAAAGTTATTTTGAGTGGCCCGTTTTTCATTGTCATCCTGTATACCTCGTTCAACGAGAGAAAGTACTCGATCACGAACCAAATTTGTATTATTATTATTTCATTCTTAGTATTTTTATGTTTCTTATTTCTGTTATATTTACAATACTTTAAATATAATAATAAGCTTTATTGTATTTAAAGTTTTTGTACAACTTATTACAATTGATGATTGAATGGGGGTGGGTTAATTTTCTTTTACAATTTTTGTAATCTTGCAGTTTTTTTATTCATTGCGTTGATGGAGATGAGATGATAAAGATGCCACAAATATCCAAGCCCCTCGTGGGAATCAAACCCAAAGCCCCAGGATCCGAGCGATGATGGTCCTTTTGAGCGCTGTCTGAACCCGCTGCCTCAACACGCTCGGCCACCGAGACGGTCCATTACTTTGCTTATATAAATCTAAAAATACAAATCTGGTTGTTTCCTATGCGAAACAGGTGCGTTGTATCGTTGAACAAAGTATAGAATTCATATTCCGAAACCTTGTACTATTTCATGAAACTTCTGTATATGATTTCTTTGGGTCAAAATATTTCGTGAAGTAAAGAAGATACAAATGTCATGGCAAACTAACAATGCATTAAAGATTAAAATATAATTTTGAAAAAAAAAAACCGTTGTATGGGTTAATTATTGATAAAAATGCATGTTGTTGGCATCGTTGTGATGCTGATTTAAATTACATTAAGAAAATATTTCATTGCACTTAAAAAACCCCAAAAACAATATCGCTTCCAGTAAAATCGAAATAAAATACTGGAACTTTGGACACCAAAAAGTGACATTTAAGTCCGTCTGCAACTCTGTAAGTTAAGCTGTAGTTCTAAAATTAATAATAAATGAAATTGCCTTTTGTCTATTATTTCAATCAGTTTTTATAAAACATTTATTTATTATATTGAAAAAAGTAAACGCTAATGACCCAACGCTATAAAATAGAACGGATAAACGAAACGAAGAAAAAAGTAAAAACTATATAGAAACAATTCTAGTGTCAGTTACGCAAAACACGACAGTTTAACGTATACAGTTTAGTGAATTTGATGGCCGGTTGCACTAATATTTTAATTGGGAATTAAACAAAAATTAAATTAAAGTTTACACTTACATTATATATTGTATATGTATAAAAATTTAATTTAATTTTTCTTCAATTCACGATTAACTATTCATGTAACCGATTGTGTTCCACAGGATTTGTTTTAAAAAGTTGAAACGTTATATTATATTAAGTTGCCGACCCAGGTGGAATAGCGGTAGCGCTATCGCTTGACGCTCCAAGGGTCCCGAGTTCGAGTTTCGGATAAGACATGGTTGTTGTGTGTGTCTTTCTTCATTTCATCTTTATCATCTTCGTGTGAAAAATACAAAGATATAAAGAATAAGAAAAAGTAACTCATCCCCATAAATATCACCGTTTATATACATTGTACAAAAAGTGTATAACAATAAATAATAATAATATTAAGTTGTTCAGAAAACTTTCAATCAAAAATTTCCACAAACTAAGAAAATCAATCAATAAAAATGATTAATTTTAAATATTTTGGCTTGTACCTGTAGCAATTTTTTATGTAGTAAAATATTTTTATTACACGAATCCATAGAACAAGAAAATAGCTAATTAGCTTTCCTATATTTTCATTAACGTGTTTTTATACAGGGTGTAACAAAATTAAGGGTGTATAGTATTGGACGCACTGATCATAAATCAAAAAGAATTTTGTTGAAATTTGTAAAATTGACAGTAGTTTGCAACACAATATCATTTTGCGTACCACTGGTTGTCACATTTAAATACAAAAAAGTTAAAAATAGTTATGCAGTATTTATTAGCAAAATGAATCATAATTACATTAACGTAATAATAATTTTACAAACAGGAAAAAAATGAAATTTGTAGATACTTACAGAATGTCACAAAATTTACAAAAACAGGAAAAAACTGCGAAATTTTTAACTGAAAAATTGTTCAAAGTTGTCACTATTCACAGCAATACACAATGCAGCACGTTGTATTAGGGTCACCAAGTTACTGCCAAAAACTTACTGATAAATATTTGCTTAATTTGTGTATTACACAATACCTATTCAATATTCTATTAGGTACTTATTAATTATCTAATGTTTCTATGAAATATTGTAATATTAAAAGTTGCTATCAACCCAGTGGCCCAAAACTGTTCATTTGCTTGGACCCATTTTTTAATTTGCGAATTTCAACAACATTCATTTTGATTCATGGTCAGTGCGTCCAATACTATACACCCTTAAATTTCGTTACACAGGTTGGGTTACATCCTGTATAGCATTTGTTTTTCCATTTTGTGAACATCCGAATTTTAATATTGTTGTATAATAAAAGGTTTAATATTTTTTCACTATTTTTTTAGTTTTTGATTTTTCCTCGTATTTTTACCTCTCGCGAAGAGAGGTATTGGATTCATGCTAAAAATCGCATATCCAGATTTTATTGAATAAGCACGTTTTAAGGTCCCTACAATCCGATTTTAACATTTTTACGATGATGTCTGTGTGTGTGTGTGTGTGTGTGTGTGTGTGTGTGTGGATGTGTGTGTGTGGGATGTTGGAAGGACGGTTACTCAAAAACTATAAGACTTAAAATTTGTTTAACAACGTATTTCCCAATCGGACATTCATGGGAAGATCTGAAAAGGTTTTGGTAACAATTGGACAACCGGAAGTAGAAGATTCTTGAAAAAAAATCTTCTAAATATTATTTTTTGAAAATTTTTCTTGATAATATTAAAGAAAAATAAATTCTCTTTCTGATACATTTAAATATTTTTATACATATTTTATAGATTTAGAGATAAAAGGAATATAATATATAAAATAAGGCTAAATTTCAGTTTAGTGAGCATTCAAGAATTTTATATTGATGGATATATATAGTTAGTAAACCATTAAAAACACTAAATACCAAAAAATTTGCCCGAGGAAAGTTATATTTATAGAGATATTGGCAATTTTAAGTAAAAAAAATAGGTTAGGTGAACTATATATATTTCTATGTTTAAGTAGGTACTTACGCTTCGGTACGAATAATACTGTTTCAATTAATGTATATTTGCAAAATTTTGGTTTATTTTCCTTCTTTTCCTTCGTTTTATTACATTTCTTCATTTATAATTCTGTGTTCATCTGTCGAAATATTGTAAACTAACATGAAGATAGTGGGTATACTGGATATACAGTGGAACTAAAACTGTTTTTTTACGATTCAAAAGTTTGCGTTAGGGATTGTTTTTGTCGGCATTTTTTTAAAAAATTATTAAAACATGAGTGTGCGTTAGGTATTGTTAGTTAGGATTTTTTAAAAAAAATCTTAATACATGAGTGTGCGTTAGGTATTGTTATTGTTAAGCTTTTTTTTAAAAAAAATTAAGACCTTAGTGTGCGTTAGGTATTGTTATTGTTAGGATTTTTTAAAAAAATTCTTATAACATGCGTGTGCGTTAGGTATTGTTATTGTTAAGATTTTTTTTTTTTTAATCATAAAACATTAGTGTGCGTTAGGTTGTTTTTGTCAGGATTTTTTTCAAAATTTTTTAAAACGTGAGTGTGCGTTAGGTATTGTTATTGTCTGGGTTTTTTACAAATTTCTTAAAACATGAGTTTGTGTTAGGTATTGTTTTCCTCAGGATTTTTAAAAGAAAATTGTTTAAGTCAGAATTTTTACAAAGGAAACCACTGTTTTAGTATCACTGATTTATCCTATATTACCGACTTTCATTTTGAACGATGTTCGTGGTATTATGTTTTCTCATCATTTTAGGTTAAGTTTATTTTTTACTAAAATATCTATTAATCATTATTTTCCTACCCCACTTTCGTGTTTTAATGTGATATTTTATTGACAAGTGTACTGTGTCTTCATAAACAAGCATTTTTAGTGTTCATTTCATTACAGAAAACACAAATTTATTATAAGTAAAATTTGACTTTATTTTTGCAAAATATTATATAATTACCTCTTTGCGCGCTCTAATTTTGTGTTTTTTTATTCTATTTTAGCTAAAAGAACACATTACAACAAAAAAAAATGCAATTTTTTAGTTCTCACTAAACCCAAATCGAGCCTAAAATAATGTTGTAATTAATTTTACAACCGAAAGGATGCCATGAAAAATAGTTGGAAATTTAAATTATTTGTAACTGACAGATAAATGTCAGTGTCAGAAATAATGAGTAATAATAAGAAATAATGAAAAATGTATTTGGAGAATCCCTTAATTCTTGATCTGTGACTATTATGGAGATGACAAGTCTAGGTTGAAGGACTTAAATTTGTTTCAAACATTATGGGACAATGTACACCAGTACTGTAGACTAGAGTAACTTTGAATTGCGAAAAAGCTATCAAATTCTTCTCAAGTAAGTTGTTAATATTGACAAAATTACACATCGATATAAGAATAATCGGAGTGCAATCTATCCGTCACTTTATTAAAGGGAATTAAGGTTACCTATTTAGATATAACAAGTATGAAAAAATAAAATGTAAAAGAAGATATATAAGAATAGATGCACAATCCAGATATATACATTTTAGACCGCCCAAAATTAATGTTTTTACTAGAAGAATATGAAGAGAAAGTAAACAAAGTTGTTCGAATTGAAAATTGCTGTTACCAGCCTAATATTTATATATGGTAAACTCTACTTTGTAATTTATTGTAACATAATTTGTGGTAAATATCTTTATGTTGAGACATGCTATTATTGAATAATAAAGAAGTTTATACGTCATAGATTTATATGAATATATTATTTGTATTTATAAAAATATTCTTTGCTTTATGCATACAGCCAGGTAAAATATACGGCGAGAGGTTATGTGCTGGCCACATCAGATTTTTTATCGTTATAAACATGTAAATAATATTATTTGAGTATGGGGATGAATTGAGATAAGTGCTATTAATTTCGCTGTTGTGAATGCTGCAAAGAGTTGTAATTCGCAAATACACTCCGCGTGTTACAATTTCAGTCAGGTGAGTGACGGCCCACGGTGTTGTAACTGAAACCCCGGCGATTTCCTTACATTTAACGGTATAAGACCACACGCGTTACACTTTGCTGGTGAAAAAATTCTTCTTCACTTGCAGACATAAAACTCGCACGAGCACAGCTCGATCGAATTTCACACCGCGAACAGTTTCCATTTTTCCAAGCGCCACCGGTCGCTGGTCACCTTCTATTAGCGATATCGCCATCACAGATGCGGAGAAAGATACAAAGTGACGTGCAGAGCTAGTAGTTGATAGCTAATACGAACAAGATTGATCACAATGAGATAATGTTTGTTTGAAATTGCGGAAAGTAGGGTGCAATGTCAACAATCTTCTTTTAATCTTGTTTGTAGTCGGTTGCTATCACATCAATTTGATCAAAATAATTGTTCATCTTAGTAGTCATTAACTTCATTCAACTGTGATAATCTATCATGTAATTTAATATACATACCTTTAAATTTATTTAGCGTATGGCATTTTACACACTTACAAATAAACAAACAAATGTCTAAACTTTTTATATATTCTACTATAAGGCTGGTTTATATAAGCTTTAAACTTAAGAATTTACCTTAGCATTAGCATTATGACTTTGCACTAAAAATTTGAGTATAGGCAAATGCGTGCTATGGTATATGTAGCTGTAACCTTAACCTTAGCATTATGCCGTAACCCTAGAATAAAACAATTTCTAAATTAGAATAATGCTAATGCTAATGCTGACCAATCAAAAGAGTTTGATTCCAGATATATTTGCGACTGTCAATTTCACGTTTAACGTTTCGTTATTTTTGAAAAATTCTGTCTCCATTGTCTTGAGTAAAAATGAATGTAATTGAAAAAGATTCAAATTATTATAATTAGTTGAAAAATATAGATATATTTGTTACAAAAAAAATACTTCTCGCTATTAGGAAAAACTACATTACATGTATCGGACAACGTAATGTAAATTTAAATACTATTACTAAGGTAAATGCATAAGTTTACAGCTTACATAAACTTGCCTTTATTTTCCTATATGTAGTTTTATAAATAAAATAAGTATGTACCTATTTTTGCTTTTAAAACAAAAGTTTATAGACTAATTATAGTGTATAAAAAATTAACACAGAAGTAAGAAACATATGTCTTAATAAAATAATTATTTAAGTATTATATGTAATTTAATATTAACATACCTATAATTTAATATATATTTAATTAATAATACGAAAATATATATTAAATAATGTACTCGTACCTCCCAGAAAAATCTTCCAGTAACGTTATTAAAACTGCTGGTTTTTGACACTGCCATTTTGCAATTATCTGTCAATTAAAAACATTTAAATAACTCAACTGTTTTTTGCGCAACGAGATTTATTACAACAGATTATTCTATATTATTATATCCTATATCTCCAAACCTATACGTGATATAATAAAAAAATTAAATGTGTTAGATTGAGAATTTAATTATCTTTATTATTTGTAGTAACAAATTTTCAAAAAATAATATTTTCTTTTTTTTTAGAAACTGCCACTTCCGGTTGTCCAATTGTTACTAGAACCTATTCAACTCTTCCCAATACTGTTAGATTGAGGAATCCGTAGTTACACAGGTATTAAGTCTTTTTGAGAAAAAGACATACACACACACCCACACACACACACACACACACACACAGAGAGAGAGAGAGAGAGAGAGAGAGAGAGAGAGATATCATCGTAAAAATGTTATAATCGGAATCTAGGGACCTTAAAACGTGCTTATTCACTAAAATCTGGATATGATCTGATCATGCAGAAAAGTATTTAATTAAATGTCATTTTGACACAAGATATTGTCAAAAAATTTAAAATAAAGAAGTCAAAGTATTTCTACTTGAATCTTCTTTTAGAAATGGAAATAAATTTGAAAACGGCGAATGGCAATATTCTGTTTTCTTCTTAAAATTACATTTGAAGATTAATTTTGAACATTTGACTTTTGAATTGAATGAGACATACGTTACTCTGTTCATAGCCTACTCCGAGTTTGTGAGTTAGTTTTCTTTCATAAACACCCTGCACAATGAAAAATCGAAGAAAGCGGTGCCTGTGAAATTTGTTAAAGCAGATTTTTTACAATTTTTTTATTATTTCTATATCTATAGATATTTCAAATGTAAAAGAGATTTTAATGTTCTTTAATATTTTTAACAACATATATTATTAAAAAATAATGTTTAAATGTATTTTGAAAGAAAAACTGCAAGTAAATTAATTAATACCAATTTTTAGCATGATTCGTAAAAAGGTAGAAACATGGATTTGTTTCTTTCATCGTAATAATTCTCTGAAAAATCATTGTTCATTATCGAAACAATCTACATCAATAAAAACCCTAAGTACAAAACAATGTGAACGAGAGCACAACTGCACTTTGATTGTTCGATAAACGCGCCTATAGTTTGACACTTTTCCCCGGCTAACCATATCTTTTCCCCTAAAAGTCTCAGTAGGTACCTACCTTCAATGTTTTTCTGCTTCTTGAATGCAGCAATCGAAACTTCTCCCAACAAACCAATATATGGCATCTGAACCTAAAACAGTCAAAATTGAAGTTTTACTGTGTTTCTCACGCGTCTTTCATTTATTTCTGAACTCGTATTTTTAAGCTTGAAGAGACCTTTCGAATAATCCTATCTATTTAAGAATAATAATTTTGTTCCAGCCGATAATTTTGGACAAGTTTACAAAATATATCGGATTGTTTTAATGGACATGCGTGTATACATATAAACTAGTTACTGACAAGTTAACAAATGTCTTCCAAGTTAACAAATGTCTTCGTCGGTCATTTTTCTAAAAATTAAATTAAATTATGTTATAAGAAAAATATAATAACATGAAATATGTTTTATGGGTATCTAATAATCTAAGTTCTAATGCGTATATGTTTCACCTTCCCTTAAAATATGAAAACTAACACTTAATTTGTAATATGTACGCAGGCTCTGACTCTCACAGCAGAAAAAGTTCTGACTGTTTAGACTACCAGCACCTAGTTTGTGATAGTCGAACAGTAGGTAAGCACTGGAACACCTAATCAGTAGTTGTAAACTTGTCAGTGGTACGGCTGGAAAGGTATTGCACGATATTTTGTTCCTGCGCAGGAGTCTGACTGTCACAAACTATCAGAAATACCAGGCCGTAACAAAGCTATTATTTATTAATAGAAATTAATTATTTTTTACCATTTGACGGTGTTTCCAATAAAATATTATTTTAGACAGTCGCTTTGCTAAATTCTTATTATAACAATACTTTAATTTTTTCTTAGAAAACAATGGTGTTACTGTATTTTTTTTAAAGATATCCGATCAAGGTCATCTATATCATGAACGAATTAAAAAAATGGCATACATTCATCTCTTTCCATTGCAAAGGCTATAAGCGTGTGCGATAAGGATGGATAAAACACGCTTGCCTTTCAAAAATTCATATTGTTTCGACTAAGTTCAGACATTCCACTTTAAACGATGCTCATTATTGACAATAATTTCGCTGTAACGTAAGTTTATTTATTAATTCAGATACATTACCTTGATTCATAGCCGTACGAATAACGTTATTTTCTCTCAGTTTCATTCACACTGACACTGTGTCAGTTATCAGTATCATATTTTTTCATATATTTGGTTTTGCATTTGCTAATAATCTTATACCAGTTGACTTATTCTTGAATTTTGAATGCTTTTATTGTAACATAACTAAGCAAACGACACTACTGAATTTGTCAGAATGGGCGGACCAACAATCTGAATTCATACAATTCGTTGATTACCTTGATCGGACATCTTTCAAAATTTTTACTGTACATACTTATTTACATTTTAATAGTATTAAACTGATTCACCCATGAAGGTAGGAATAATATGGAGGGAGTATTTTCAATCGCTAGTGACACCGCTTCCCCCTCTACAATGTGTCCCATATTATTTTGAAATTACAAGGTTATTGCTGTCAATTGTGCATTGCATGTTTTTGTAAATTAACGTTTGTTTCGTTTTTATATTGGTTTTTCTTTAGATGTTTCACGAGTCCCCACTACAATGTATACTAATACAATACTTGCGTTCCTCCCCACCGGGTTACATTCCCCTTGCCCATAGTTCAAGTTTATGTTCTCTCCATATTATTCCTACCTCCATGGATCCACCATATTCCTCTGTTTGTATCAACCAGTTGAATAATGAATTTAAAGCATGTATTTAATTAAAATTCATCCGCCATATGACTCTTCCGTTTAATTTGGAGCAAGTAGAACACCATATTGCACTGTGTTGAATACAGGGCTCATCAGACATCCACAGTTATCACTAAGCATTCCACGTACTGCGGACATGTCGGTAGAGTGTTTGTATGGCTGTGTAGGTATATCTAATCGCCATCGTTAACATCATGTTACCGTTGGGAGATCAAACAAATGAGCGTGAATAATCATTCATGGAGGAGGATTGTTAGACACAACATATGTGACTCAAATAAGAAACAGAAATTATATTTGTGGACATTTGAATATGCAGAATAAAAAAATATGAGAAAGTAGTTGTCCCTATACTTTATACTTATATTTTAATTAATTTTTAAATAAATGAATAATATTATTACAGCTAAAGCTTATTATACTAATTACTGGATGTGCGAAACTGCTGTATTTTTAGATTTAGGTAAAAAATAAATTTTGTACCATAGAAGGCGCAATTGATAAAATCGTCTCTTAAGGCAATTTTAGACGTTCATAAATTTACTAAGATTTGAAATTGATATATTGATAGGAATTTATACGGTACGCAACAATGAGGTTTTATGAAAAAATTCAACATATCTTTTTACCTTCCGTCACCTTTAGGTAAGGAAGGTATTGTCTTTGGTCAAAAAAATCAATGATGAGTTTTTAGTGAATAAGCATGTTTTAGGGTCCCTATAATATGATTTTACCATTTTTACGATGATGTATGTATGTATGTGTGTCTGTGTGTGTGTCTCTGTGTGTGTGACAAAAGTTCCGGATCCCATAACTTCAATATCACGATTCACGAATTTATATTTTTTTCGTATTCCTCAAGTTTACATCCAGAAGAACAAGTGATTAGATTTTGGTTATAATTGGTAAACCAGAAGTAGCCTCATTTGAAGATTTAATAGTTAAATTTGATTTATTGACATTTAACGTTATTATAACTTAAAGAATATATTATTCTCTATACGATTTACATTACATTTTATACTTCATATTCAATAGATACAGAGTTAATGAATTTTAAAGAAATTAAATTTTATAATTTAGCCAGCTTTGCTAAACATGGAAACTACTAATATATTCGTATAATTCAAATTGACACATGTCAGTATCAATAAAAAAGTAAATTAATGTGGCAGAGATGAAGATGTTGAAGTAGATGTTGGGGAAGACACGGTAAGATACGGTAAGAAAATAACTCTAGTGTTACAAGTTTCTAGAAAGATACAAGAAAGGCGATTACATTGGTTTGAACATGTCATGAGGAGAAATGAAGAATTATATTTGCACAATTATGAGTAGTTTAGTAATAGGAGGTTGAAAAAACAGAGGCAGACCAAAGATAAGATGGAAGGACTGTATTGCGGAAGACTTGAGAGAAAATGAACTGAATGTGGACGACACGCAGAAATAGGGACCCCTAACGAATGGGAAAAGCTAAAGAGGAAGAAGATGTCAGTGTCAAGTGCAATTTGACTAGTTTGTTTATGAAAAAATTTTACTGGAAATTTAGAATATTCTGCAAGAAAAAATATGTATGGAATTTATACATTATACACAGCATTGACGGAAGGTCACAACAGATTTTTTAATCTGAAATTCGAATAAGTGCCTTCTGTATTAGTAAATATGGCTTTCTATTCAAATTACTGTATATGTTAAACACAGTAGCAATTTAAAAGTATACTGTTTAAATTGTCGCCTGTGACGTCCAAGAAGTACTATCCAATGACAGAACTGAAAATACTGGAAAATTAAAAATTTAAAAATATTTAATATATCTTATTTATTAGAATATGTAACACATGTAACTCAACTAAGAATTAGTAGTCCTTAGGTCGAAATCCAATTCTATATAAATAAAATACTATGATTTATAATATTCATATACAATGTCAAAATTCAAAATAAAGTTGTAAATTGTATCACTTTCTCGAAATGTCAAAATTTATTCGGTACCTACCTAAAAGTTACGAAGTAGTCTTTAGAGGCGCTGACGCTCAAAATGTGCACATTGTCTTTATATGTTTTTATTTTCCACTTCTTATTTTTAAAAACATACTTTTCTTTTTAGGTATAGTTCTGTTCAGTTCAGTACGAGGTAAGATCAGTTAATTTTTCCCCTAAAAAGAAAGCGCCCATAGAATAGTTTGCAAAAAAAATGTTTGGAATTTGTACAAAATACGTAGAATTGACAGAAGGTATTGTGTTGGCTACATCAGATTTTTTTCTTTTAGAATTATGCCATCACAGCCCTTTCTCCAAAAACTTTATTTTTTTATGCTCGTATATTATTCGTCTGAAATACAAAAAAAAATCTATTGCGGCCAGCACCATACCTCTCGCAGATATGGGGGCACGTGTCAGAATGACAATTTATAATTATGTACATAGATTTCAAATGTCAGAATTTTTCATTAAAACTTTCAAGATTTTCTAAATTCACGTAGTTAATTTGTCACCAAGAGTGTGGAATTTACTTCTCGAGGAAAATAAATCATATGGAATTGGAAAACCACTAAATTAGAATGAAAAATTATGATATTTGACATCTATGTACATAATTACCAGCTATCATGCTGATCTGCTTGTCAAGACCAACAAAGTGACATGACTGCTCGCGCCCTGTTATATTTAACATTTCTTGTATACGTACACTCAAGAACAAAAATTCTACCTACATCTATTCTTTATATTTAGATTTTTAAATTCATTCTATGAAGAAATTTTATCCTCTTCAAATTTTTCGAAATGTTTCCAATTCATTGTTGGGATTGACAGTATCTATAAGGGTATATGTAATATACCTATAATTTTAAATATTTACCTATTAATACAATAAGAAATAATATGATGTATGTACTGGCCACAAAAAACTTTTAGTAATGTCTCTGGATTTATGACACTGACATTTATCTGTTAGTTACAAACATCTTAATATTTCAATTGGTTTCCATGACATTATTTGGGCTGTGAGATTTATTACAACATATTATTATATAACTCATATTTCTTTATCTCTAAATCTATACAAGATATAATAAAATATTTATACCTATGTATTAGATAGAGAATTTACTATTCTGTAATAAGCAAGAACAAAAATTTTCAAACAATAATATTTAGAAGAATTTTTTTAAGAATCTGCTACTACTGATTGTCCAATTATTACCAAAACCTTTTCAGCTCTTCCCAGTATAATGTAGAAATACGTAGTTAATGATTAAACAGATATTAAGTATTATAGTTTTTGAGAAATCGTCCTTCCAACCTCCCGACACACACACACACACACACACACACAGACATCATCGTAAAAATATTAAAATCGGATTGTAGGGATCTTAAAACGTGCTTAATCATTAAAGTCTGGATATGCGATTTTTAGTATGAATCCAATATACCTCTCTTAGCGAGAGGTAAAAAAAAATTAAGAACCTACTATTTTTTTTTCGTCAAGAATAACCTTCGACAAATTGTGGAAATTCCCATTATTTAAATATTTAATATCGAGTATAAAATTTAGAATGCCTGAGTGTCTGGTCGCGAATCTGGGGGACCCGGGTTCGATCCCGACCGACACCAAAAATTACATCGAATTTTAATGGCACAAAATTGATCTCTGTGGCGCACTCTCCACGCCAGCAATGAGTGCCCGAGAGGTGACGCCTGGTAAGCGCCCGCACGGTACAAATATTTCATCATTACCGATATCTGTGTACGAAGCAGATTGGCACACCCAGTAATGGGTAATATGCCGTGATGAAATATTTATTTATTTTATTTTCATAAAAAATGTTCACATTATGGTCATTCCTCAAACATCTCAACAGCCAACCCATACAATACTACGCATTACGTCTTTCAATTAATTATTCCCGTCTATAAAAAATTATCTTCCTGTCACGACTATAATTGAATAAATACCTCCCATCTATCAGCCACCCTTCACCGATTCATGACAATATAATTCCTCTGTAACCTATGCTTTATGGATGGGTAGACGACATACACACAATATACATACATATAACCCATACGTACGTGTACATAGAATAGGCGGGCATTATATGCAAAGTGCGTAGTATACTCTACTGCGTGCTGCCGAGGGTGGGAGCGCCACGTGGCGCATTAGCGACGCGTGCCGGAAGTGACAGTTGAGCGCCGGCACGCGCCGATATGACATCATAACGGACAATTACAGTAATGAGGTTTCATTTGCATTAAGTCAATGAATAACGACTTTTTATAAAGAAGGGTTTGTTTGTTTATAAATATTTGTCTGGTGAATTTTTCTCACAATCATTGTTGGTAGCGTTAACAATGTCCATGTAAATAAAAAAAAAAATTGTGTCAAGCATATTACGTCTCGCCACTTCCGGTTTTGGTTACATAAGTAGGTATAGGGTGCGAGCAGTAATGTGATTTTTTTCGCCTTAACAAGCAGATATGGGAGCCTGCGTCAGAATGACAACTACTAATTATGTACATAGATGTCAAATGTCAGACTTTTTTATTCAAAATTTCAAATTTTTCTAAGTTCACGTGGTTAATTTGTCACCAGGAGTGTGGAATTTACTTGTCTGGGAAAATAAATCATATGGAATTGGAAAATCACGAAATTTAGAATGAAAAATTATGATATTTGACATCTATGTACATAATTACTAGTTGTCATTCTGACGCGGACCCACATATCTGCTTGCTAATACTTCTGGTCGGAAAAAGTTTCCGTCTACAGTCATGTGGTCCTTACAGCGGTCCCGTTTGTATAATACCTTTAAAAGTCGGCGGTCATAGAGCGGTCTCGTTTGCATGTTGTGACCTGATCTTTTTTAAAGCGTGCAGGATAATTCTAACTCATTTCACGTTAGTAACTGTTGCAAGTGCACTCCATCGGGCTTATTCACGTGTACCTTGTGCGATCTTTATTGCTACGTAACAATTTATTGCTATTTTAAAGAGGATTGTTAAAATTCGTATTCACGTGTCAAGAAACTGTTGTTATTTTAACAATAATTGTTATCAGCCTGGCAAGAGCATCTGCCCCAAGGTGTGAACAATTATTGTTAGAGCTAAAAAAAAATGGAAAATACTCATAAATGCTTGGGAAAAAATATCATAAAAAGTAAATTGATTGTATTTAAACTTGAATCCATAAACAAATATATAATTTTTGTCATTTCTTTATTTTATATTTGTGTGTAGTTGTGTCTTTAAATGGCAAACTGGCATATCGGGTAATTTCTATTTCAAATAAGTTATACATAAATTAGATGGATAATTTGTAGATAATTTATTAATTGTCTACCTCCGTTAGGCAAGAATTACGAATAAATATGCGGCAATTGAAGGATGGAAGTGATCCGCTTTCGTTGCTCGAAAAGAAAATATATTTCACCGAATATTTCGTGTCATGTCATGACAGACTACAATTGATCAAATTTCTGAAGTAACACCATTCCTTAAGATGGTATTGCCTGTCAATTGAAGATAATATAAAATACAAAACAAAGTAATAAACAATAAAAAAACGTACTACAAAAAATGCTTTCAGGTTCACGCTGCATTTTTACCTCTCGCTAAGAGAGGTATTGGATTCATGCGAAAAATCGCATATCCAGATTTTATTGAATAAGCACGTTTTAAGGTCACTAAAATCCGAGTTTAACATTTTTACGATGATGTCTGTTTGTGTGTGTGTGGATGTATGTGTGTGTGTGTGTGTGTGTGTATGTGTGTATGTGTGTGGGATGTTGGAAGGACGGTTAGGTACTCAAAAACTATAAGACTTTATATTTGTTTAACTACGTATTTCCCAATATGACATTCATGGGAAAATCTGAAAAGGTTTTAGTAACAATTGGATAACCGGAAGTAGAAGATTCTTGAAAAAAAATCTAAATATTATTTTTTGAAAACTTTTCTTGGTAATATTAAAGAAAATTAAATTTTCTATCTGATACATTTAAATATTTTATTACATATTCTATAGATTTAGAGATAAAAGAAATATAATATATAAAATAATCTGTGGTAATAAATTTTACAGCCGAAAGAATGCCATGGAAAATAGTTGAAAATTTAAACTGTTTGTAACTGACAGATAAATGTCAGTGTCAGAAATCCGGAGACATTACTGAAGGTTTTTTCTGGGAAGTACATACATTATATTATTTCTTATTTTATTAATAGTTAAATATTTAAAATTATAGGTATATTACACATACCCGTCAGAAATACTGTTAATGCCAACAATGAATTGGAATCAAATTAGAAGAGTAGGACAAAATTTCTTCATAGAATGAATTTATATATAAAAAATCTAAATATAAAGAATAGATATAAGCGAGAATACAGCTCGAAGGAAGACGATATTTAAATGTTATAAACACAAGATGAAAGTGAAGATGAACTCCACTCTGCAACGTAAAATACAGAATAAATGTATCTCATCGAAATAATGAGTAATGAAAGAAAAATTTACTTGGAGAATCTCTTAATTGTTGATCTGTGACTATTATAGAGGTGACAAATATAGGTTAAAGAACTTAAATTTGTTTCAAAGATTATGGGACAATGTACACCAACACTGTAGACTAGAGTAACATTGCACTGCGAAAAAGCTATCAAATTCTTCACAAGTAAGTTGTAAATATTGACAAAATTACACATCGTTATAAGAATAATCGGAGTCCAATCTATCCATCACTTTATTAAAGGGAATTAATGTGTTGTTTAGATACAACATGTAGGTATGAAAAAATAAAATGTAAAAAAAGATATGTAAGAATAGATGCACAATCCAGATATATACTCGTACATTTTAGATCGCCCAAAATTAATGTTTTTACTAGAAGAATATGAAGAGAAAGTAAACAAGAACGTTGTTCGAATTAAAAATCCCTGATACTAGCCTAAAATTTATATATGGTAAACTTTACTTTGTAATTTATTGTACATAATTTATGGTAAAATATCCTATAGATTTTGTAAATATATGTGAAAATTGTTTTATGTTGAGACATGCTCTTATTGAATAATAAAGAAGTTTATACGTCATATGAATATATTATTTGTATTTCTAAAAATATTCTTTGCTTTATGCATACAGCCAGGTAAAATATACGGCGAGAGGTTTGTGCTGGCCACATCAGATTTTTTTTTTTTTGTTGTTCTTTTCACCATGTGAATTTGAAACAACTCTACTTGTTACACTTGTCACTCATAAATAAAGTAAAAAAGTAAACAAATCTTAACGCATTTGTACCACCCTTACAATACCAATGCGAAAATTAATAGTTTTTATATTTAGATATTTATTAGTTAAAAACAATTTAATGTCACTTTTGTATATTATATTATAATAAATGTAAAATTAATAACCTAAAAGAAATTAAAAAAAATATATTATTTTAAAGATGATATATTTTAATTTTAATATCCTAATAGTTGTGACACTGCAATTTTAAAAAGTGACAGCTGTACTGTACACAATTTCACGTTGTATGATAACAAGATTGTTACTAAACAATAATTGTTACAGCTCATATAACAATGAGAATACGAAATTATAACAATATTGTTATCAATTATTGTTAAATAACAATTTCTTGTTTTTTAACAATGTACACGTGAATATCTCATCCAGAGCAAAAAATATTAACTTTAGCTTATCACAAAAAAACATTCACAAAAAGATTGAAATTCACAAAAATAAAAAGTTAACACTGCCCGGCATTTTCTTGGACCACTAGCGGTCCTCTCAGTATATTAGATGCTTGTTCAAAGAGGACAAACAATCCTGTATGACAATATATTTTACTGAGTAATATAGCGTCCCTTATGACCGACGTAACCTCTAAGGAAATTTGTAAGGCGGTCCCTGGGGCCCGCTGTAACCGCTAACGTGTTCAGAAACGGAAAAAAAAATTGTGAAGTGTATTACTACTTTGAACATATTCAAATAAAATATTAAAAAAAATCTGACGTGGACACCACACGACTTCCTTGTACGATTATTAAACTATACATATTTTTTTAATAAATAAATTACAAAATATTAATTTTAACTTCAAAACAGTAAGATATATAGCGACCATAATCTAACCCGTTTCTTTTTAAAGAGAGTTTTGATTACAACAAAGAAATATTTGATTACAACAATGAATATAACTAATTGCACAATAAAAATATAATATTTGTTATTGTACGAATCATAAAATTGCACGTATTTAACGTAATTTGATATGATTTTTTTTTATGTTTTTGTCCTAATCCATAGCAAGCTTTATTACAAAAACAAAAAAGTATATAATACAAAGGGCTAATTTAATAATACTTGATGTGCTAGACGCAGAAATTAATTCTCTAAAACTTTTATTTGAAGCATTTATTTCTAAAATCAAAATAAAATCATTTTATTCAACAAAAACAGTTAACAACTACAAGTAATGTACCACTTCCGGTTAGCCTATTTTATCCAAAATCTATTATGTTATTTCGATTGACATAAAAGTCTTGTATACCAAATTTGAAAAGTTTTGGATTATATTTTAAAATAGTTTTTCATTAAAATCTATTATAGGCTTCATGTAAAGTGCCACTTCTGGAAATTGTGTAATAACCAGAAAGGGAGGTGCACAACTAGATGTTATAGGAGTCCTAAATACAAAATTTCAACTTTCTACGGCTTACCGTTTTTGAGTTATGCGAGATACGTACGGACGTACGTACATACGGACGTACGTACGTACGTACAAACGTCACGACGAAATTAGTCAAAATGGATTCAGGAATGATCAAAATGGATATTTCCGCTGAAATCTGAAAACCGATTTTTTTCGCGATTACAATACTTTCTTTACTTACGTACAAGGAAGTAAATATGAACCATATTACATTAATGTCAAATAAAAGTCAAACAAAGTCTATACTAGGTAAATAAATAATTTCTATATGTGCAATAATTAAATATTCCCTCATATATTTAAAATAAATACCATTTCACTTCACCTGCCTTTATATTTAATAATCTTAATTAACTTAAACACTTATATGTATATTCCAATATATAGTAACCTGTCTTTCATTTATATTAATTAGGAAAATCTAAGTCCTTATTCGTTAAATCCACCTGCTTTCCTGTTTCTATTCCATCGTATACTCACGGTCTTTAGCATTGCATCTCTAATTATAAAGTCGCGGTGGTGAGTACAGGTGAAGGAATGTTCTCAAGTGGCGGTTAGGTGAGGATGAGGGCCACGACAGGTAGTTATCTGAGAGCGCGAAGTGACCATCACCTGTACCCGCATCTAGGATCCGCTGGAGGTAAATGATTCCCGCCTGGCCAATGATCCAACAGGTGGAACCAAGGAAGAAAATTTGATATTGAGGGAAAACTGATAACGTATCTGACTGAAATTATATTTATTATAGGTTATAAGTGTCACATAAATATTATTTATTATTACCCACCTATAAGAGGTACAACTGAGAAGCTCGTATTCTATTTTCGTTTCACTTATAATAAATTCGTAACATATCACATTATTATTTATTTGAATATTGATTAACATAATGTTGTTTTTGTTACTGAAGTTTTTGGTTTATGGCGCCATATCATTTAGTTCCGGTCGTGTTACATTGTGAGTTATAAAGTTTTGTCAAATCCAAGTAAAGCACGAAAAATATGAAGTTGTACCTTTGTAATTCTCCAAGAACCAATTAGTCCTCCGTCTGTTTTTTAAAATATTTTTAAAAAGCTTTGAGATTTTTTATTTTTTTCTTTATTTCACGGGTAAATGCAAAATTCTCCTAAAAACCGAACAAGTTCAGATGTTTTTTTACCTCTCGCTAAGAGAAGTATTGGATTTATGCTAAAAATCGCATATCCAGATTTTAGTGAATAAACACGTTTTAAGGACCCTTCAGGGGAATTTAACATATTTACGATGATGTCTCTCTCTCTCTCTCTCTGTGTGTGTGTGTGTGTGTGTGTGCGTACGTACGTGTGTGCTGTACTAGAAGAACGATTTCTCAAAACATATAAGGCTCGCTATAAGGCTTAATAACAGGTGCGTGAAGTTGGCACCAAGGTATAGGGTACTAATTTTTAAATTGTTACTATGATTTAGTACCCAATTGGTACCAATTAGTACCCACAAAAAAACTTTTGTTTTTTACTCTGCGTAGGAGTTATTCATTGTTTAATTATTTTGGTGCCAACTTCACGCTAGCACCACAACATAATTTTTTTTAAAAAATAATTATACGAAAATTTAGTACCCAATTGGTACCTTTAGGTACCCAAAAAATTGTTTCCAAAATGTTTATGGTAAATAAGTTATTGCATATTAAATATTATTGGTGCCAACTTCACGCTAGCACCAAAGTATTTATTTAAACTAAATTTTCTTTTACTAAAATTTAGTACCCAAATAGTACTAATTAGTACCCATGATAGTATTATGCTATTGTTTATATTAAATAAGTTATTACATTTTACTTTTTTTGGACCGTGAAGTTAGCACCAATCATATTAAAATAAAACGTTTTCGAATTTTATTTTTATGTACAGATTTAGTACTATTTAGGTACCTCTCATAAATGTAAAATTTATTTTGTTATTGTTTATATAGCACATATTATAACACTTTACTTTTTCTGTGCGTGAAGCTAGCACCACACATATTAAAATAATTCGCTTTTCAAATTAATTTTTATGTACAAATTTAGTACTATTTAGGTACCTCTCATAAATGTAAAATTAATTTTGTTATTGTTTATATAGCACAAATTATAACACTTTACTTTTTCTGAGCGTGAATGCAGCACCACGCATATTAAAATAATACGCTTTTTCCAAAATACAGATTTAGTACTTAATCAGTCTTAAACTAAATTACATATCCAATATTTCTGATAAATAGGTAAAAATCTAAAGAAACTTGAATTTAACATGTCAGTGAACAAAACTGATTTCGATAAATTACCAGTCTATAATAAAGAAAACCCCAAAAAAGACGACTTAACAGGTACATACGAAATTCAGTGTAAAGACTGGGATGCAATATACATTGGTCAAATCGGCAGATCTTTCAAGTTTCGGATGAATGAACATATAAATACTATGAATAAATATATTTTCAATACGGGTTTTGCCGACCATTTCATTATATCAGGCCATAACCAATGGGGAATTCAAAATTATCCATACAGGTCAGAATGGACTAAGGATGAATTTCTTAGAAAATTTTGAAATTAGAAAAGCCGCCAATACCAAGAAAAACATTACCTAGTAATGAACAACTGGTTGTGACAGATTCACCAGTCCTGTTCATTCATTAGGTATTACTTATTGTAATCCACTTGTCTGCATATTTGTATAACCGAAAGGACAACTTGTAATTGTAAATTGTAAATTTGTTTTTAACATATTAGATATATGCCACTAAGTGAACGCAACACAACACATATTAATTTTTATATACAGAATTTGTAATTTTTAGGTACCTGTCGTAAATGTAAAATGAATTTTGCTATTGTTTATATAGCACAAAAAGTAAAGTGTAGTAATTTATACAATAACAAAATAGATTTTACATTTATCATATGTAAAAATGTATACAAAAATTAAATTGTAAAATGCATTATTTTCATATGCGTGGTGCTGGCTTCTGGCACAGAAAAAGTAAGGTGTTATAATTTGTGCTATATAAACAATAACAAAATTAATTTTATATTTATAAGAGGTACCTAAATAGCACTAAATATATATACAAAAATTAAATTGAAAAGCGAATTATTTTAGAATGTGAGGTGCTATGTTCAGGAACAGTAAAAATTAAATTCTTATAATTTGTGCTATATAAACAATAACAAAATTAATTTTACATTTATGAGAAGTACCTAAATAGTACTAAGTCTGTGCATAAAAATTAATTTGAACAGCGAATTATTTTAATATGTGTGGTGCAAGCTTCACGCACAGAAAAAGTAAAGTGTTATTATAATTTGTGCTATATAAACAATAACAAAATAAATTTTACATTTATGAGAGGTACCTAAATAGTACTAAATCTGTACATAAAAATTAATTTGAAAAGCGAATTATTTTAATATGTGTGGTGCAAGCTTCACGCACAGAAAAAGTAAAGTGTTATAATTTGTGCTATATAAACAATAACAAAATAAATTTTACATTTATGAGAGGTACCTAAATAGTACTAAATCTGTATATAAAAATTAATCTGAAAAGCGAATTATTTTAATATGTGTGGTGCTAGGCTTCACGCACAGAAAAAAGTAAAGTGTTATAATTTGTGCTATATAAACAATAACAAAATAAATTTTACATTTATGAGAGGTATCTAAAAAGTACTAAATCCCTATATAAAAATAAAATTCGAAAACGTTTTATTTTAATATGATTGGTGCTAACTTCACGGTCCAAAAAAAGTAAAATGTAATAACTTATTTAATGTAAACAATAGCATAATACTATCATGGGTACTAATTAGTACTATTTGGGTACTAAATTTTAGTAAAAGAAAATTTAGTTTAAATAAATACTTTGGTGCTAGCGTGAAGTTGGCACCAATAATATTTAATATGCAATAACTTATTTACCATAAACATTTTGGAAACAATTTTTTGGGTACCTAAAGGTACCAATTGGGTACTAAATTTTCGTATAATTATTTTTTTAAAAAAATTATGTTGTGGTGCTAGCGTGAAGTTGGCACCAAAATAATTAAACAATGAATAACTCCTACGCAGAGTAAAAAACAAAAGTTTTTTTTGTGGGTACTAATTGGTACCAATTGGGTACTAGATCATAGTAACAATTTAAAAATTAGTACCCTATACCTTGGTGCCAACTTCACGCACCTCTTAATAACTGTTTAACTACGTATTTCTCAATTGGTCATTAATATAAATAGCTGAAAGTTTTTGGTAACGATTGGACAACCGGAAGTAGCACATTCTTAAAAAAATCTTCTAAATATAACTTTTTGAAAAATTTTGTTCTTGCAAATATTAAAGTAGATTAAATTCTCTGTCTGATATATTTAATTTTTTTATTATATCTTCTATGGATTTAGAGATAAAAAATCTGTTGTGGCCACCACAATACCTTCCGTCAATCCTGTGTAATATGTATAAATTCCATACATAAATTTTCTTACAAAAGATTTTAAATTTCCAGTAAAATTATTTCATAAACAAACTATGCAAATTTCACTTGACACTAACATCTTCTTCTTTAGCTTTTCCCATTCGTTAGGGGTCACTATTTTTTATTTTCATTTTCCACTCATTTCTGTTTTACGTATCGTTCTCATTCAGTTCCTTTTCTCTCAAATCTTCCGCAATACAGTCTTTCCATCTTATTTTTGGTCTTCCTCTGTTTCTTCAACCTTCTATTACTAAGCTATTCATTCTTCATCCAATATACTCTTCATTTCTCCTTATGACATTTTCAAACCAATGTAATCATCTCTCTTATATCTATCTAGAAACTTGTAACACTAGAGTTATTTCCTTATCTATCTGTCCGTGTCTTCCCCAACATCTACTTCAACATCCTCATGTCTGCCACATCAATTTACTTTTTATCGATACTGACATCAGTCAATTTGAATTATATGAATATATTAGTAGTTTCCATGTTTTGCATAGCTGGCTGATTTATAAAATTTAATTTGTTTAAAATTCTTTAACTCTATATCTATTGAATATGAAGTACGACATGCAATCAAATCGTATAGAAAATAATATATTTTTTAAGTTGTAATAACGTTAAATGTCCATAAATCAAATTTAACTGTTAAATTTTCAAATGAGGCTACTTCCGGTTCACCAATTATAACCAAAATCTAATCAGTTGTTCTTCTGGATGTAAATTTGCGGAATACGAAAAAAAAATATAATTTTTTGAATCGTGGTATTGAAGTTATGCGATCCGAAACTTTTGTCACACACACACACACACACACAGATACTGACACACACACACACATACACACACACACACACATATACATACATACATACATACATACATACATACAGACATCATCGTAAAAATGGTAAAATCGTATTATAAGGACCCTAAAACATACTTATTCACTAAAACCTCATCATTGATTTTTTTTGATCAAAGACAATACCTTCCTTACCTAAAGGTGTCGGAAGGTAAAAATGTATAATATGTAAAATAATCTGTTGTAATAGTCCAAATAACGCCATGAAAAAACCAGTTGAAAACTTTAAATGTTTGTAATTGACAGATAAATGCCATATTTTAAAATCCAGAGATATTCCTGAAGAATCTTTCTGGGAAATACATATATTTATTATGTCTTATCGTTTTAACAGTTAAATACCCTTCAAAAATACTGTTAATCCCGACATTGAATTGGAAAAATATCGTTAAATTAGAAGAATACGACGAAACGTCTTCAGAAGATGAATTTAAAATAAAAAATCTAAATACAAAGAATAGGGTATAAGTAGAATTTTTCGTGCAGAGTGTAGGTATACAAGAAATGTTAAATATAATTCTTATGTAATCTAAATTGGAAGTGGCAAGAGACATTGTGCTGACCACAACAATTTTTTTTATTAAAATGAAGCGCATCAAAAAGCGCAATGCGATCCACTAACATATGGTCATTTATATTAAAAATAGACTGGGTAATAAAGACTATCCAAAATTTTAAGAGTTAGTTTTTAAAACATTTTGATGTCTTTACCTGTCTTTGTCACACTCGCACATATACTTCTTTGAATTTATGATGCCACGCCAGATAGAAACCACTTTCGTTCGTTTGTTTGAAAGTAAAATAAATGTTGAATAGCATAGGCTGCCACTTGCAATCAAAGTTGTCCCTTTTTACCGTTCGTCATCTTTAGGTAAAGAAGATAATGCCTTTGTTCAAAATGATGATGAATATTTAGTGAATAAGCATGTTATAAGGTCCCTAGAATACGATTTTACCATTTTAAGATTACTGTGTGTGTCTGTGTGTGTGTGTGTGCGTGTGTGTGTGTGTATGTGTGTGTGTGTGACTGTGTGTGTGTGTGTGACAATTTTTTCTTGACAAATAATGGTATTTCGTAAATATATAAAGATGATAAGGACATCACTTCCAGCTCAATAACAATCGGTTTACAGTGAGTTCTTAGCAAAACACCTTTTATAGATCTAATAATGCGTTTTTGTAAAATAAATATTTTATGAGCATGATTAGTAGCACCCCAAAATATATTAGAATATTTAATTCTACTTTCAACATGGGCAAAATAATTAATAATAAAAACAAGTGCTCAGTTGACTCACTCATGTGGTTCGGATTCGGTATTTCGCTACCGAAAATTGGTCACTTTAATATGTAAGGAGAGAGAAATAACTTTTTTAATTATAATTATTTTTTAAATTTTCTTGATTTTGTAAACTAGGTTTAGGGTCTTACAAATTATATTTGGCATGATATTAACTTTCATATTTCAAATGGAACACATATATTTTTACATATTTGGAATCTACGAATTCAACGATATGCTTGAAGTGCATTTTTATTAATCAAAATAAATTACAAAACTGTGTGAGAAAATTATGAAGTAACCTGGAAAATCATGGTATACTGTGATATCAAATTGATATTTTTTTTTTGTATCAAAATATAGAATCTTACAAATATAACTTACTATTTAAACAATTAAATGTATATGGTTTGGAAACGAAAAATAAAATAAATACATAAATTGGCTATTATCCACGCATAGTTAAAAACTTATTTTAGAATTATGTATATATTTTTATAAGCATTGGAAATGATAATATTTCTACAATGCTTTAGAACAAAATGCGCATAATATTTACGATATAGATTAGTAAAAAATATTACGGTTTAACGAATTACAATTAAGACTTTCTAGAATAACAGTTCGATAACAATTTAAATGAAGTTCCGTAAAAAGTATAGAGAATCCTATTATTTATTCAGTGTTTAGTCAAATTTAAGTGAGTTCTGAATATTAAAATAAAAATTTAATGCTAAACAAAATAATAATGTGATCCCTGAATTACACTCAATTATATAATTTGGCTATTATTATTAAACCATTAATTATTCATCCCTGAAAATTATTCAATCGTAAAACAGTAATTTTAATCGAACCCTTCAACTTTACGACCATCTATTAATCACCAAACCCACTATCCGCTTCACCCGCATTTTTTAAATTTAATTCCTAAAACTAAACTTATTTAGCACCCATATGTTCCTACCGTTTATCACTTCATCTACCCTTCCTCTATGCATTCTTCCACATCAAGTGTCTCAGCCAAGCAGAACACCCCTGCATTATCTCAGCCCTTATCTCCTGCTCCATAGGAGCGATATTCCCTTGGAGGGTACACGTGCGGACCACGTGCCGGTTCGCCACCCGTGCAGGTGACACCTGGTGGTGAAATGGTGAACTACCATAACGGATCGCAAAGGGATGAATTGCAAAGTGAGGGTGGCGCAAGATTGAGATATTGTGGAAGTTATTGGTAGTAAAGTCAAGGGTAGGTGGAATGTGATATGTATAGTTTCAGCTGATGGCTGTTTGGTGTCAATATAATAAATATATTACGGTACACGATCGGTAAGTAACAGAACGAAAAAATGTTAGAAAAGCCAGAACTATACAGTCGAGTTTTTAAAATCTTCCAGTCATGTTGCGCACTTGTCGTTGCTTCGACGGCACTAAAAATTTTACACAATTTTACTAGGTCCGTAAATGCACAATACCACTTGAAAATTAAAAATAAGAAACTATCGTTTTCTAACTTTTTCTCGTCCTTTGGTACCGATCTTTTACCATATTGTACGTACTATACATACAGAATGTTTCACACCTTCAACATACAAATTATAAATGTCAAATACTACAGATGATTTTTTTACTGGTCACGAATCAAAAGAATTTTATTTTTAATTCGGAAATTTATTTCTTATTATTTTTTTTTTAATTCTTTAAGTGTAAATTTTTGGTGCCACTAGTCGACATGAAATTTGTAATAAATCTAATTAGGAATTAATTTATTTGCTATTCATCATTAGCTACGTGATTAGATAATATCTTTAACAAAAATTTCGTTACAGCAATGACATTTAAATATATAAGAATAAATAGTTTTCCGTATTTTGGAAAAATATTTTTGATTGGTAATCAGTAGGTACTCAGTAGATACATCATGTAATACCATTTAATTTTTATTCTGACGTTGATAAACACCCTATATATGCATATATTATGAAACATAAATAGTTTTATAATTACCTATATCATGAAAACAAAATTATTGTAAAGTTCTATTTTTAATAAGATGGTTATATCTAACGATATCATAATGTTGGCCTATGCGGACGATATTGTTATGATCAACGATTTTCGAAGTTAAATTACTGTTAAAAGTAAAGTGTACGAATAATTTTGTGAGCCACTGTACTTACTTTTAAATAAATTGTATATCTATAATATTTTTTGTTAAATCTCCTGGTTCTAATTTATGAAAATATAACTATCCTGATCCTACATCGTGGAAATAAAACATATAGTTTTAATAGACGTAGAAAAAATTATGGATATTATTTAAATAAATTGTAAAAGTAGTGGCGCAGTGTAGATACAAGAAATACTTTGATGAAGACATGCGGTATGTAGTTTTCAATGAGATGTTCTTAATAGATAATTTTTACATAGAAAACAAATAGCTATTAACAAAGTCCTTGCAACATAAAGAAGCTGATACGAGCGCCCTCCCTTTCGCTACAGATATCCTTAATTGATTCGTCCTAGTGGTAATAAAGCAAGTCTTCAATATAGTGAGCACACTTAACATTCTCATGTAGGTATTCTAACGTCAGTCCATTATATGAAACCTCCAACATCTAAATTACAATTCCACTACCTAAATAACAACTATCTTAGATCGGTGAGTACATTTTCAAACGCCTTCGCAATCCGCAGTCCCCGTCTAACAAGCAGGCTGGTGCAGCCGTCACCCGCCATTTCAATAACCCCGAGACAAGGCAATAATTACATCACGTCATGAGCCACGCTACGCTAAATGGGTCATTCCTTACCAAGCACTCAATAAGAACACACATAAATACACCGCTGCTCCTTTAAGGGAGTCCTAGGAAGCATTTTGTTGCAGCTTTTCTATTTTATCTTTAGAATCGGTTAACAAATACATGAGCTTGCAACTGAATAAATAAATGTCATTATTTCTTGCTACTTCACTTGTTATTTCTATCTAAAGACTAAACATAGTTATTTATTTTATTTTCACTCCAAGTTTCTTCCCGATAGAAAAATATATACGCATTAAAGTGCTATCAATAAATAGCAATCTAAGTTTTCTAAACTCTCAGCACGCAATAATAATAATTCTACACTGTCTATAATAAGTGACAATATTAAACCTTTAATGATAAGTTGGTCTTTATAAATAAAGAACTTAAAAACTTTTTTAAAATTTTAAGGAAATTATCAGCAAAAATGTACAATATTATATTAAAAGAAATATACTCGTACTGTGAAAATCAAAAGTTTCCAACCATTTTTTTTATTAAATTTTGATATAAGGATTTCAAATAATTCAAAATAATTTCAGAAATAGTTATTTATGTTATAAGGTTGGAAAGTGAGTTATTACGGAACGAATGAGAAGTTTATGGATGAGCGACGAAGGAGCCGAGTTATGAATTTCAAAATTAGTACTGTAACACTACTTCACGGCCGTATGACATACATTTTATTTCATACTATCTACGTGTTTTAAATATTTTTAAATTAATTCAAAACATGCCAATTTAACTTGGGTCATATCATCTTTAAATTTGTGATATGGTTACGTGTGTATTTGTTTTATTTGTATACGGCGCGAACAGACACGTGACTTGAACGACCTTGAAGAGCTTTAAGTCAGCTGATTTGTGTGTGCTTTTCATTTTAACAAGGACAATATTTTGACTTATTTTGACTTATGTGTTTTGTTGCATGAAAATTGTAAAATAATTGTTTTGTAGCTCAAAATCAAAATAAGTCAAAATATTGTTCCTGTCGAAGCTGTCGATATGACAAGCGCATCCAAGTTCTTCAAGGTCGCTCGAATCATATGTCTGCTCGCGCCCTATAAGTCTGTTTGATTTGTCTTGCTTTGCTAAAAATGGAAGCTGCATGTTCTGTTTTGATATTTATGATTTTTCGAATGAAATTTCTTCACAATGTGTCGAGGCTACGGGGAAGCTTGTTCCCATCATTTCGTCAAAAATGAATACCGGTTATTTTGTGATTGGCGAAATGTCTACAATTTTATACTTGTACATGTGCTCCAAAAACTTATAGAAGTTTCCACCACCATAGTAACTACCGATGTCATGTCAACTTTTAGAATTGGTGAAAATTATAATTGTACCATATTAATAGTTCATTAGTTTTTAATTATTGTGTTATTTAAAATAATGTAATGATGGACACGAAACCAACTTTTAAATATTATAAAGCATCATGCAAAATTAGGGACCATTAAATTCTGTAATAACCGTGAACTATTTAAATATAAATAACGACGAAGTATTTCGGAAATATTTATGGATCCACTGAGATTTATGTATCAAAGATATGTAAAAAAATCTGATGTGGCCAGCACATAACCTCTCGCCGTATATTTTACCTGGCTGTATGCATAAAGCAAAGATTATTTTTATAAATACAAATAATATATTCATATAAATCTATGACGTATAAACTTCTTTATTATTCAATAATAGCATGTCTCAACATAAAGATATTTACCATAAATTATGTTACAATAAATTACAAAGTAGAGTTTACCATATATAAATATTAGGCTGGTAACAGCAATTTTAAATTCGAACAACTTTGTTTACTTTCTCTTCATATTCTTCTAGTAAAAACATTAATTTTGGGCGGTCTAAAATGTATATATCTGGATTGTGCATCTATTCTTATATATCTTCTTTTACATTTTATTTTTACCTCTCGCTAAGAGAGGTATTGCATTCATGCTAAAAATCACATATCCATATTTTATTGAATAAGCACGTTTTAAGGTCCCTACAATCCGATTTTAACATTTTTACGATGATGTCTGTGTGTGTGTGTGTGTGTGTGTGTGTGTGTGGATGTATGTGTGTATGTATGTAGGATGTTGGAAGGACGATTACTCAAAAACTATAAGACTTAAAAATTGTTTAATTACGTATTTTCCAATCGGACATTCATGGGAAGATCTGAAAAGGTTTTGGTAACAATTGGACAACCGGAAGTAGAAGATTCTTGAAAAAAAATCTTCTAAATAATATTTTTTGAAAATTTTTCTTGGTAATATTCAAGAAAATTAAATTCTCTATCTGATACATTTAAATATTTTATTATATATTCTATGGATTTAGAGATAAAAGAAATATAATAAATAAAATAACGTTATAATAAATTTTACAGCCGAAAGGATGCCATGGAAAATAGTTGACCAGTTGAACTGTTTGTAACTGACAGATAAATGTCAGTGTCAGAAATTCATAGATATTACTAAAGAGTTTTTCTGGGAAGTACTATTATATTATATTATTTCTTAATGTATTAGTAGTTAAATATTTAAGATTATAGGTCTTTTACTTATATCCTTCAAAAATACAGTCAATCCTGACAATGAATTGGAAACATTTCGAAAAATTAGAAGAGGACAAAATTTCTTCATATAATGAATTTAAAATTAAACAATCTAAATATAAGGAATAGATATATGTAAGTACAATTTTTGGTGTAGAATGTAGGTATACAAGAAATGTTAAATACAATAGGGCGCCTTGACAAGCAGATATGGGGACTCATGTCAGAATGATAGCTAATAATTATGTATATAGATGTATCATAATTTCTCATTCTAAATTTAGTGATTTTCCAATTCCATATGGTTTATTTTCCTCGACAAGTAAATTCCACACTCCTGGTGACAAATTAACTACGTGTATTTAGAAAATCTTGAAATTCTGAATGAAACATACTGACTAATTATCATTCTGAAACGGGCCCCCACATCTGCTTGTCAAGGCCAACAATGTAACATGACTGTTCGCGCCCTATACTTATATGTAACCAAAAAATCTGTTGTGGCCAGCACAATACCTCTCGCCACTTCCTTTTTTTGGTTAAGTATAGGGCGCGAACAGTCATGTTACATTGTTGGTCTTGACAAGCAGATGTGGGGGCCCGTTTCAGAATGATAATTAGTAATTATGTACATAAATGTCAGAATTTTTCATTAAAAATTTCAGGATTTTCTAAATTCACGTAGTTAATTTGTCACCAGGAGTGTGGAATTGACTTGTCGAGGAAAATAAATCACATGAAATTGGAAAATCACTAAATTTAGAATGAGAAATTATGATATATGACATCTATATACATAATTACTAGCTATAATTCTGACATTGGCGCCCATATCTGCTTGTCAAGGCCAAAAAGTCACATAACTACTCGCGCCTTAATGTATTTAACATTTCTTGTATACTTACACTCTACACCAAAAATTCTACTTATATCTATTCCATATATTTAGATTTTTTAAATTTAAATTCATTCTATGAAGAAATTTTTCGTGATGTTTCCAATTCATTGTCGGAAGTAACAGCATATATGAAGGGTATGTGTAATATACCTATAATATTAAATATTAAACTATTAATGCAATAAGAAATAATATAATGTATATACTTCCCAGAAAAAATCTTCAGTAATGTCTCCGGATTTCTGACACTGACATTTTTTGACAATTTAAATCCATGGCATTCTTTCGGTTGTAAAATTAATTACAACATTATTTTATATATTATATTCCTTTTATCTCTAAATCTATAAAATATGTATAAAAATATTTAAATGTATCAGAAAGAGAATTTATTTTTCTTTAATATTATCAAGAAAAATTTTCAAAAAATAATATTTAGAAGATTTTTTTTCAAGAATCTTCTACTTCCGGTTGTCCAATTGTTACCAAAACCTTTTCAGATCTTCCCGGGAATGTCCGATTGGGAAATACGTTGTTAAACAAATTTTAAGTCTTATAGTTTTTGAGTAACCGTCCTTCCAACATCCCACACACACACACACACACACACACACACATCCACACACACACACACACACACACACACAGACATCATCGTAAAAATGTTAAAATCGGATTGTAAGGACCTTAAAACGTGCTTATTCAATAAAATCTGGATATGCGATTTTTAGCATGAATGCAATACCTCTCTTAGCGAGAGGTAAAAAGGAAGTGGCGAGAGGTATTGTGCAGGCCACAACAGATTTTTTCATACTTGTTATATCTAAATAACCTTAATTCCCTTTAATAAAGTGACGGATAGATTGCACTCCGATTTTGTCAATATTTACAACTTACTTGAGAAGAATTTGATAGCTTTTTCGCAATTCAAAGTTACTCTAGTCTACAGTACTGGTGTACATTGTCCCATAATGTTTGAAACAAATTTAAGTCCTTCAACCTAGACTTGTCATCTCCATAATAGTCACAGATCAAGAACTAAGGGATTCTCCAAGTACATTTTTAATTCATTACTCATTATTTCTGACACTGACATTTATCTGTCAGTTACAAATAATTTAAATTATCAACTATTTTTCATGGCATTCTTTCGGCTGTCAAATTTATTACAACAGATTATTTTATATATTATACTTCTTTTATCTCTAAATCTATGGAATATATAATAATATATTTAAATGTATCAGATAGAGAATTTAATTTTCTTTAATATTACCACGAAAAATTTTCAAAAAATAATATTTAGAAGATTTTTTTTCAAGAATCTTCTACTTCCGGTTGTCCAATTATTACCAAAACCTTTTCAGATCTTTCCATGAATGTCCGATTGGGAAATACGTTGTTAAACAAATTTTAAGTCTTATAGTTTTTGAGTAACCGTCCTTCCAACATCCCACACACACACACACATCCACACACAAACACACACACACACACACACGTAAAAATCTGATGTGGCCAGCACATAACCTCTCGCCGTATATTTTACCTGGCTGTATGCATAAAGCAAAGATTATTTTTATAAATACAAATAATATATTCATATAAATCTATGACGTATAAACTTCTTTATTATTCAATAATAGCATATCTCAACATAAAGATATTTACCATAAATTATGTTACAATAAATTACAAAGTAGAGTTTACCATATATAAATATTAGGCTGGTAACAGCAATTTTCAATTCGAACAACTTTGTTTACTTTCTCTTCATATTCTTCTAGTAAAAACATTAATTTTGGGCGGTCTAAAATGTATATATCTGGATTGTGCATCTATTCTTATATATCTTCTTTTACATTTTATTTTTTCATACTTGTTATATCTAAATAACACTAATTCCTTTTAATAAAGTGACGGATAGATTGCACTCCGATTATTCTTATATCGATGTGTAATTTTGTCAATATTTACAACTTACTTGAGAAGAATTTGATAGCTTTTTCGCAATTCAAAGTTACTCTAGTCTACAGTACTGGTGTACATTGTCCCATAATGTTTGAAACAAATTTAAGTCCTTCAACCTAGACTTGTCATCTCCATAATAGTCACAGATCAAGAATTAAGGGATTCTCCAAATACATTTTTCTTTCATTACTCATTATTTCTGACACTGACATTTATCTGTCAGTTACCAATAATTTAAATTTGCAACTATTTTTCATGGCATCCTTTCGGGTGTAAAATTAATTACATTATTTTATATATTATATTCCTTTTATCTCTAAATCTATAAAATATGTATAAAAATATTTAAATGTATCAGAAAGAGAATTTATTTTTCTTTAATATTATCAAGAAAAATTTTCAAAAAATAATATTTAGAAGATTTTTTTTCAAGAATCTTCTACTTCCGGTTATCCAATTGTTACCAAAACCTTTTCAGATCTTCCCATGAATGTCCGATTGGGAAATACGTTGTTAAACAAATTTTAAGTCTTATAGTTTTTGAGTAACCGTCCTTCCAACATCCCACACACACACATCCACACACACACACACACACACACACACTCACACACACACACAGACATCATCGTAAAAATGTTAAAATCGGATTGTAGGGACCTTAAAACGTGCTTATTCAATAAAATCTGGATATGCGATTTTTAGCATGAATCCAATACCTCTCTTAGCGAGAGGTAAAAATGTTAAAATCGGATTGTAGGGACCTTAAAACGTGCTTATTCAATAAAATCTGGATATGCGATTTTTAGCATGAATCCAATACCTCTCTTAGCGAGAGGTAAAAAACGAGAAAAATGCAAAAGAAAAATTATTATTTTCATATTTATTTCTACATGTAATTAGTGTTTCTGACGAGACGAGATATTCTCGAATCTCGTCTCGTCTAGGCTCGTCTCGCCGAGACGAGAAAGCTTTTTGAACTCACGAGACGAGTCGAGATTCTCGAAAATTATTCCGAGATTTCTCGACAATTCTTTTTTTTTTAATTTTTTTTTTTTTTAATTGTATTTTTTTATCAAAAAAGTGATCAAATTTTTGTAATTATAAGTCTAAACAGAATCGCTAAAATTTCTTAAAATAAAACGACCTCCTATTTCACAGTGTTCACGTTCACATACCGACAGAATGTATTTTATTTTAATAATTTATTATTTATAGGAAGTATTTTTAGTAAATAATGTTTAAATAAGCAAAGATACACTTACAAAATTGCCACCACATGAAAGAGAGATATGCGTGAATATTAGAAAATGATGAAACATAAAACATGGACAAAATATAATGTTGTCATGTGCAATTTGTTTATTGAAAACTTTTAATTGCAACATTTATCTGTCAGTTACAAATAATTTAAATTATCAACTATTTTTCATGGCATTCTTTCGGCTGTCAAATTTATTACAACAGATTATTTTATATATTATACTTCTTTTATCTCTAAATCTATGGAATATATAATAAAATATTTAAATGTATCAGATAGAGAATTTAATTTTCTTTAATATTACCACGAAAAATTTTCAAAAAATAATATTTAGAAGATTTTTTTTCAAGAATCTTCTACTTCCGGTTGTCCAATTATTACCAAAACCTTTTCAGATCTTCCCATGAATGTCCGATTGGGAAATACGTTGTCAAACAAATTTTAAGTCTTATAGTTTTTGAGTAACCGTCCTTCTAACATCCCACACACATACACACATACACACACACACACACACACACACACACACATCCACACACACACACACACACACAGACATCATCGTAAAAATGTTAAAATCGGATTGTAGAGACCTTAAAACGTGCTTATTCAATAAAATCTGGATATGCGATTTTTAGCATGAATGCAATACCTCTCTTAGCGAGAGGTAAAAAAAATACTTACTTCAATGAGGTACTAGATATAGAAGGGTCCAGAGTACAAGTCGCACTACGGACAAATAATTAATATATCCTTTTATTTTAAACACCAAATTATTTCTATAACAGGCAGCGTGTTTTAAAAGTGAAAGTGCAATGAAAACATAAGTGGCAGCTTAGTATTTTCGTGAATAGATGTGAAGAAATTTAAAAAAAATGATGTGGCCAACACATTACATTCCAACAATTTCTTATATTTATTTCATACAAAATCTATTTACAAAATTTCTTACAACAGATTATATTTCCAGTAAAATTGTTCCACGAAAATACTACGTATGTAAATAGTCATACTTGAAAATAAGATCTGCCAATTAGTAATACTTGAATATTTTTCAATTCATATAAAATAGGTATTACGTTCTAATAAGAAGAAAATCTAAGAAAACTATTTTTCATCACAGATTGCGAAATCATTTTTAACTTATTCACACCTTGCTCTACTGCTTCTTCGTAATAAATATGAAAATATTCAACGAACTTGTACAATAATTTTCATTTTGAAGTATATCAGCTAACAAACTTAGGATATGTTCACTGATTTGGGCATCGGAAAACAGATATGTATGTAACTAGCAAATTAATTCCTCAATTCCTTAATCAAGATAATGCTTAGGGCTGGTTTATGATTAATTTAATATATAAATTTAAATTTCAAATTTTTCTTTAAAATTTACAATTTTCTGTCTTGTTTATATTCGATTTTGAAATTCTGGATCTGACCAATCAGTATCTATCATGTGACTTGGCACTGCTTGTCATATTTTGACGTTTCGTCTGTTCAAATTTTTGGTTACGATTTTATTTCCATAACTATTAATTTGTTAAATGCTAATGAAGAAAATGATTTTTAATAATATCGGGAATGTTTTTTGATTATTGTTGATTTGTGTAATGAAGAAAGAAACAAACACAAACGTAAAAACCGTAGATGGTCTGTTTGTTAGGCCTATGAACAGATTAAGATTTATCAACAGGCAGTATCATAGTTACTGCTCATTGATAAAATATAGATTTAAACGCCACAAACAGAACATACAGCTGACAAATGAAACAAAATTATACCGCAATGTTTTATGGTGCTCTCTTGAATTGGTCGAACTTGAAATTTACAGTTTTGAAATATAAAATATAGTTTTATTCTAAATATAAATTTCAAATTTCTGAATTTGTAAATTGTTCATAAACCATCATATTTTAAGTACGTCTGTATTTTAAAACATATATATTATAAATTGTAAATTTGTAAATTAAATTCATCACAAACCAGCCTTTAATCGTTGGTGAAAACTATATTTTGCTCGGTAAAGCGTGTGTAGTACACATTGGGTACCTACATAGACATTACTTATTTTAGGAATCATTGGTGAAATCGGCCAATAACTAGTTTTCACTCAAGTTAAATAAGGCATTGTTTTAATAATTAGATGCTACATGAAAGCAGTTTAACTATTTTATCATTGTTTAACATAAACAAACAAAATTTTCTAGTATTGACATCTTCCGTTTGGATTTTAAATCGTTTAAAAAAATCTGTTGTGGCCAGCACAATACCTCTCGCTATTTCCATTTTTGATTATATAAGTATTGTATTTAACATTTCTTGTTTACTTACACTACATCAAAAATTCTACTTATACCTATTCTTTATACGAGTTAGATTTTTTAATTTTAAATTCAATCTATGACGAATTTTTTTCCTACACTTCTAATTTTTCGAGATGTTTCCAATTTATTGTTGGGATTGACAGTATTTCTGAAGGGTAATATGTAAATACCTATAATATTAAATATTTAATTACAATAAGAAATAATGAATTTATGTACTTCCCAGAATAAGTATTCAGTAATATCTGGATTTTTGATACTGACATTTATTTGTCAGTTGCAAACATTTTAATTTTTCAATTGGTTTCCATGGCATTATTTGGGCTGTGAGATTTATTACAACAGATTTTTTAATATATTATATTTTTTTATCTCCAAATTTATTGATAATATAATAAAATATTTAAATGTATCAGATAGAGAATTTAATCTTCTTTAATATTTGCAAGAACACTTTTTTTTCGAAAAATAACATTCAGAAGATTTTTTTTTTTTTTAAATTTGTTACTTCCAATTAGACCTGTGCGCCGACAAGGGTCAAGGCGGCGGCGGCGAATTGTTAAAAAAATAACGGCGGCGGCGGCGCGCCGGCGTATGTTCTTTATTTTTTGATGGCGACGGCGTACTTGCTGTTTACTAAATCATACTATAAAAACGTAAATTTAAATGAATTTTTCTTTATAAATATCAATTATATTGTATTAATATAATTTAGTTTACGGAGAGTGGCAATAATGAACTTCGTTTCTGTAAATCCTGCAACAGAAAATACTCGCTCACTGTTAGTACTAGTACCAGTACCAGTTAAATGTAGCATTCTCATTTTCTTTCTGATAGTTTTCTAAACATTTTTTTACAATATACTCTAAACAAAATTCGAATTGC
This sequence comes from Harpalus rufipes, assembly GCA_951394225.1. NCBI lineage: Eukaryota > Metazoa > Arthropoda > Insecta > Coleoptera > Carabidae > Harpalus > Harpalus rufipes. The sequence continues at coordinate 15,368,677 of OX596280.1, forward strand.
AAACAGAAAATCCCTATCTAAGAAAATAGCGGGAAATTTAAATATTTTCACTATTAATTGATTACATATTACAAATACATATAAGGAAATTACCACAAAATTGAAAAAAAAAAAATCCCTCAATCCCTGGCAATACTTAAAAATCCTACGATTTGGGAACACTGTGTACATCACAGATGACAGATGAGAGAAACAGTAAGCATTGTTGAAAATCTCAAGAAAAAGATTTCTGTACATTAATATTACTTTCGAAAACATTTACGTTTAATATGATTTTATTTACTGAAAATATAATTATTTATAACATTATAATAAGTTAATACAGACGAGAACAACGACGGCGAGCCGTACAACAGATAGGCGGCGCGCCGGTAATTGAAATAACGGCGGCGGCAATTACCAAAACCTTTTCAACTCTTCCTATTAATGTCCGATAGAGAAATACGTAGTTAAACAGACACACACAAACACACACACACACACACACACACACACACACACACACACACACACACACACACATACACACACATACAGACACATACATCCACACACACACAGACATCATCGTAAAAATGTTAAAATCGGATTGTAAGGACCTTAAAACGTGCTTCCTTCAATTCTAGCACTTCGATGTTATATTGCAGATCTTTTTCGTTGTTCATTAAAACTGGATATGCGATTTATTAGCATGAATCCAATACCTCTCTTAGCGAGAGGTAAAAAAGCTTATTAATTAATTATATCCATTGTAATGCATGTGTTTTGTATTTGTGTTGTAATGCTATCCATTCATTGGGCTTGTGCTATTGGATAGTATATTCTTAAATAAATAAATAGATAAATAAAGTTTTTGACTCTTAGAGAAAAAATGAACAAAAAGTCAAACTTACATGAACTTTTAATCATTTCACAAGCATACGAGTATATGAGTAGATACTTCGATATATGTACTTATTTCCACACAAAAAAATGACATTTAAAATATATGTAGGCAATATTATATTGGGAGCACCGAGCGTAGGTCTAGTATGAAACTCGAATGGAAAATAATGTCGAATGTAGTTTGAAAAAAAATTTTTTTAGACTAGATTTTAGCCAAAATAAAGTATAATCAAAAATAGATTTAAGGCGAATTATTAAAAATAAAAATATATGTTGTACAAATCCAGTGTCTGTATGTTTTTGTGTGTACATGTGTGTACATCATTTTATGTTTTTAATGAGATCGTTTAAAACGATAAGTCACTAACAACACTTTCATTCCAGTACGTGTTAGACCATCATGAGCAATTACCCATCTTATTCTCTAGGTGCATTGGCACGTGCATACCACAAGTGTGTACACTTGCAGTATAAGGGCGGTACAAGCAGGTGACATGCAGGAAGTAACTGGCACGCGAACTAGTACGTTATACTTGGCCGGCTCCTGGACGCGTGCCTACTCATACGAGCATATATGAGTGGATATTATTAGCATTAGGATAACATTTGGTACCTACAAATGGTGAAGCATCAGACCGTATAGCACTTCCGAAAGGAAATGAAACGAAGTTTTTAGCTGTAACCAAGAGCTGCACCTTGCATTAATTTTGAATTTAGATGGGCACAAGGATGATGGTTCAGTAAACATGGAGACAATACAGGTTTAAGTTTTACCCTATATGACATATAGGAAGGCCTGTAGGTCATATACGATTTTTCGGTCGATCATTAAAATAAATGGGTGTTACATTTTGTTAATTTATTTTTATATTTTGTGGTACTCGTAAATATTAAAAATATAAATTTATTTTCTATGATAGATTTCTGTTACCAACAATTAACCACATATTGTTTAATTTTATGCAGAAAAAAAGTTTTAATAAATATATGCCCGATCTCTTCTTCTGCAGGAGTACCGATCTCTTAAGAATAACTCAAGAGATGTTTTCATATAATACGAGTACATTGATCTCTAATTTGGAAAAAAATATACACGTACATAAAATTATTAAACTTATGTTACATAAGTTTTCGGAATTTTTTTGAATAGACGATACTGTAGTTTAAGGAAAGTATATTGAATCTGTTTATTACTACAAAAATTAACATACATATTTGATATAGAGCTATAATGTCCCGGTTTCTACTATACGACGAAGTTTAGTTCTGATTTGCCTGTTGTCCTTGGCAAGTTTTAAATTTTATTTCGTGTAGCTTCCACAGGTCTCGCTTGGATACGATTGAAAGATTGTTATCGCGGAGTATAAATGGTATGTTCTTGCCACCAAGTACTGCGTTGTTGTTGTTGCGGTATAGTGGCATGAAGCTAGGAGAGAACAAAACAATCTTTTCTTACAGCAGTGATTCTCAAAGTGGGCGATATGGACCCCTTGTGCGCGCTAGATTGATCAAGGGGGCGATGGTGGCCTCAGGGTTAACAGGGGGGAGGGCAATGGAAGGCAATAAGTGGGCGATTATAGCTAAAAAGCACAATAAGAAAACGCTCAAAAAATTTCACCGACTAAAATATTTTTCCATATTTTTCCTCTTTAAAACCCTTTCACCCCGACTTTTGGCCTTCGATTTTTTTTATTTAATGGTATAACTACATTGATAAGGACCTAAAATAGTTGTGTGACAAGTTTGAAAATTTTATTTTGAATATTTTTTGGAAAAAAGGCTTGGGACGTACATGACCCAGCAGTATTGTGCTGTGGGTAATAATGTAATAATACCAACTTTTTCCTTACTTCAGTGCATGAAATTCTGCTGGGATATATATATATATATATATATATATATATATATATATATATATATATATATATATATATATATATATATATATATATTATATATCCCAACCTTCAGTACTGCAGGGATATATTTGTCCCAGACAGCAAATAAAGGAATAATAAACACTAAACTACGCATTTTATTTATAAAAAAAACATGCCACATTCTTTACACAATACTTACATACATTTCAATGATGAACACACTACAAATATTAGCTAAATTTGCTAGTAAAGTGCGTACGTGCTGAGATAAATCGCTTTCGACCACCAACTAAACAAAAACATGTGATAAAGTTAGGTTACGATACCAAGCCGGGACACCGTAGCACTGAAATATCCCATCCCAATGCATTTTAAACCTATCTATTTCACTGCAGAATTTTTTTAAAAATTGTCGGGATCTATATGACCCAGCAGAGGCGAAAGGGTTAATGTACAGACCACAGTAATGCATTGTCGCAATAGTTTTAAATTTTCAGTCCCAAAGTGATTTATTTATAAATTTTAACTCGTAAAATAGGTACCTATATTTAAGAAATGTTATAGACACATGCTGTTTCCAATGTGCTACAAATAGAGGGAAAACATCCAACGTTTCGTATTTTGTACAAATCTTCAGACATTAAACAAATTTTTGTACGCATGTTAAAAGATTTCTTTGTAGTTTTGTAGTACCTACACAGGCATGTCGTTGTTTTAAGCCGATCCTTTGAGTTTATATAATTAAACTAAAATTACAATAACATTCGTAGAATGTTGATATACGGATTATGTAGATTAGAGTAAATTTCCTGAAGGGGCATTGAAAAAAAATATTTTTGGAAAGGGGGCGGTGAGCCCTATAAGTTTGAGAACTACTGGTTTACAATTTTTTTTACAAACCTCTAACACATCCAACGTATTTTTTGGAGACACCTGCAAGTTTAATATACTTTCCTTAAACCACAGTATTGACCATTCAACATTTTTCCGAAAACTTTTGTGACAATGTTATATACTACATCACTCGTAAATTTCAGATTTTTCGCAACACTCCTAAATTGATTATTGAGGAGTAGTGAGCGTGAAAGAAAACTGTTTTGTTTTTTTAATTATAATTCTCCCTAATTATAAAAAATATGAAAATTATATTTCAATGAGATAAACTTAGAAATTATGGCAAAATCAAAATAAAGCCTGGTTTATGTAAGTTGTAAACTTAATCATTTACCTTAGCATTAGCATTAAACTTTACATTACGTTGTCCGGTACGTGCATTTCTTAGAGAAAACCAATAAGAACATTCCGGTAATATCAGTTTTTCTAACAGCGACGCGTCTTTTTTAACATAAATATATTTGTATTGTTCAACTAATTGTATTAATTCCAAATCTTTTCAATGACACTGATTTTTACTCAAGATAATGTGACAGAATTTTCAAAAATAACAAATGTCAAACGTAAAATTAACAGCCGCGAATATTGCTGAAATTAAGCTATCGAACACCAATATGTCCTACTCTTCTGATTGGTCGGCATTAGCATTATGTATTAAAAATTTAAAAATTACCGTATTCTAGGGTTACGACATAATGATAAGGTTAAGCTTACAGCTACATATTCCGTAGCACGTACTGTACATGAAGCGAAAATTCAAATAAATTGTTCCTGTACTAGAACTATTAACATTTTTAAAAATTCAACAATAAACGAACATATTTCTGATATGATCCTGCATTTAAAAAATCTGTTGTGGCCAGCACAATACCTCTCGCCACTTCCTTTTTTTGGTTACATAAGTATAGGGCGCGAACGGTAATGTTACATTTTTGGGCTTGACAAGCAAATGTGTGGGCCCGTTTCAGAATGATAATTAGTAATTATGTACATAGATGTCAAATGTTAGAATTTTTCATTAAAAATTTCAAGATTTTCTAAATTTACGTAGTTAATTTATCACCAGGAGTTTAAACTTTACTTGTATGCCTTAGATATTTAACATTTAATTCTGCTCCACATGGAATTGGAAAATCACTAAATTTAGAATGAGAAATTATGATATTTGACATCTATATACATAATTACTAGCTATCATTCTGACATGGGCCCCCATATCTGCTTGTCAAGGCCAACAAAATCATATGACTGCTCGCTCCCTATTGTATTTAACATTTCTTGTATACCTACACTCTACACCAAAAATTCTACTTACGCATATATCTATTCCATATATATTTAGATTGTTTAATTTTAAATTCATTTTTGATGAAGAAATTTTGTCCTCTTCTAATTTTTCGAAATGTTTCCAATTCTATTAATACATTAAGAAATAATATAATGTATGTACTTCCCAGAAAAAGTCTTCAGTAATGTCTTCGGATTTCTGACACTGACATTATCTGTCAGTTACAAACAAATTAAATTTTCAACTATTTTCCATGGCCATTCTTTCGGCTGTAAAATTTATTATAACAGATTATTTTACATACTATATTTCTTCTATCTCTAAATCTATAGAATATATTGTAAAATATTTAAATGTATCAGAAAGAGAATTTATTTTTCTTTAATATTATCAAGAAAAAATTTCAAAAAATATTATTTAAAAGATTTTTTTTCAAGAATCTTCTACTTCCGGTTGTCCAATTGTTACCAAAACCTTTTCAGATCTTCCCATGAATGTCCGATTGGGAAATACGTAGTTAAAAAAATTTAAAGTCTTATAGTTTTTGAGTAACCGTCCTTCCTACATCCCACACACACACACACATACACACACACATCCACACACATACACACACACACACACACACACACACACAGACATCATCGTAAAAATGATAAAATCGGATTGTAGGGACCTTAAAACGTGCTTATTCAATAAAATCTGGATATGCGATTTTTAGCAAGAATGCAATACCTCTCTTAGCGAGAGGTAAAAAAGGTATAATTGAAATCAAAGTCATAGACTAATAGATTTCAATAATACTTTTTTACCTCTCGCTAAGAGAGGTATTGCATTCATGCTAAAAATCGCATATCCAGATTTTATTGAATAAGCACGTTTTAAGGTCCCTACAATCCGATTTTAACATTTTTACGATGATGTCTGTGTGTGTGTGTGTGTGTGTGTGTGTGTGGGATGTTGGAAGGACGGTTACTCAAAAACTATAAGACTTAAAATTTGTATAACAACGTATTTCCCAATCAGACATTCATGGGAAGATCTGAAAAGGTTTTGGTAATAATTGGACAACCGGAAGTAGAAGATTCTTGAAAAAAATCTTCTAAATATTATTTTTTGAAAATTTTTCGTGGTAATATTAAAGAAAATTAAATTCTCAATCTGATACATTTAAATATTTTATTATATATTCCATAGATTTAGAGATAAAAGAAGTATAATATATAAAATAATCTGTTGTAATAAATTTGACAGCCGAAAGAATGCCATGAAAAATAGTTGATAATTTAAATTATTTGTAACTGACAGATAAATGTCAGTGTCAGAAATAATGAGTAATGAAAGAAAAATGTACTTGGAGAATCCCTTAATGCTTGATCTGTGACTATTATGGAGATGACAAGTCTAGGTTGAAGGATTTGTTTCAAACATTATGGGACAATGTACACCAGTACTATAGACTAGAGTAACTTTGAATTACGAAAAAGCTATCAAATTCTTCTCAAGTAAGTTGTAAATATTGACAAAATTACACATCGATATAAGAATAATCGGAGTGCAATCTATCCGTCACTTTATTAAAGGGAATTAGTGTTATTTAGATATAACATGTATGAAAAAATAAAATGTAAAAGAAGATATGTAAGAATAGATGCACAATCCATATATACATTTTAGACCGCCCAAAATTAATGTTTTTACTAGAAGAATATGAAGAGAAAGTAAACAATGTTGTTCGAATTGAAAATTGCTGTTACCAGCCTAATATTTATATATGGTAAACTCTACTTTGTAATTTATTGTAACATAATTTATGGTAAAATATCTTCATGTTGAGACATGCTATTATTGAATAATAAAGAAGTTTATACGTCATAGATTTATATGAATATATTATTTGTATTTATAAAAATAATCTTTGCTTTATGCATACAGCCAGGTAAAATATACGGCGAGAGGTTATGTACTGGCCACATCAGATTTTTTAAAATACAGGTTTATATCAGAAGTATGTTCGTCTAATTTTTACCTCTCGCTAAGAGAGGTATTGCATTCATGCTAAAAATCGCATATCCAGATTTTATTGAATAAGCACGTTTTAAGGTCCTTACAATCCGATTTTAACATTTTTACGATGATGTCTGTGTGTGTGTGTGTGTGTGTGTGTGTGGATGTGTGTGTGTGTGTGTGTGTGTGTGTGTGGGATGTTGGAAGGACGGTTACTCAAAAACTATAAGACTTAAAATTTGTTTAACAACGTATTTCCCAATCGGACATTCCCGGGAAGATCTGAAAAGGTTTTGGTAACAATTGGACAACCGGAAGTAGAAGATTCTTGAAAAAAAATCTTCTAAATATTATTTTTTGAAAATTTTTCTTGATAATATTAAAGAAAATTAAATTCTCTATGATCTGAAAAGGTTTTGGTAATAATTGGACAACCGGAAGTAGAAGATTCTTGAAAAAAAATCTTCTAAATAATATTTTTTGAAAATTTTTCGTGGTAATATTAAAGAAAATTAAATTCTCTATCTGATACATTTAAATATTTTATTATATATTCCATAGATTTAGAGATAAAAGAAGTATAATATATAAAATAATCTATTGTAATAAATTTGACAGCCGAAAGAATGCCATGAAAAATAGTTGATAATTTAAATTATTTGTAACTGACAGATAAATGTCAGTGTCAGAAATAATGAGTAATGAATTAAAAATGTACTTGGAGAATCCCTTAGTTCTTGATCTGTGACTATTATGGAGATGACAAGTCTAGGTTGAAGGACTTAAATTTGTTTCAAACATTATGGGACAATGTACACCAGTACTGTAGACTAGAGTAACTTTGAATTGCGAAAAAGCTATCAAATTCTTCTCAAGTAAGTTGTAAATATTGACAAAATCGGAGTGCAATCTATCCGTCACTTTATTAAAGGGAATTAAGGTTATTTAGATGTAACAAGTATGAAAAAATAAAATGTAAAAGAAGATATATAAGAATAGATGCACAATCCAGATATATACATTTTAGACCGCCCAAAATTAATGTTTTTACTAGAAGAATATGAAGAGAAAGTAAACAAAGTTGTCCGAATTGAAAATTGCTGTTACCAGCCTAATATTTATATATGGTAAACTCTACTTTGTAATTTATTGTAACATAATTTATGGTAAAATATCTTCATGTTGAGACATGCTATTATTGAATAATAAAGAAGTTTATACGTCATAGATTTATATGAATATATTATTTGTATTTATAAAAATAATCTTTGCTTTATGCATACAGCCAGGTAAAATATACGGCGAGAGGTTATGTGCTGGCCACATCAGATTTTTTTTTTAATGTTAATAGATCTAGTAGAAGAACAATTTATTTGAATTTTCGATTTATATATAATAATAATAATAATTTATTTAGACTGCCAATAAACAGGTACAATCCCAATTACATATTAACAGTATGAAATAGATACATATACAAACATATACATACATTATTATTATAATTTACTTATTATAGTAATTTTTAATATATTGTCTGCTACTTACTGTAATATCAAAATCATTTACATTATTTACAAGATTTAAACAATTCATTAACGGGGAGCAACTATTTTTTACGTGAAATATTATATTCCTAGGTCTTAACTGAATATTCGGTACATGGAACGGGATACAACTTAACAATTCTGGTACTATAATTTTGTTATGAATTATGTCCCAGATGAATATAACTGAGAACATATCTCGCCTATCTTTAAGCGTATTGACTTGAAATAATTTGGTTTGAATATCATATGAGATCATAAATGGGAATGAGAAGAATCTTTTATAATACAAATATCGTAGAAATCTCTTTTGCACTTTCTCTAACATATCTGTATCTACAAATGAAGTAGGATTCCAAACAACACAGCAATATTCTAGTAATGATCTGAGTAATGAATTATATAAAGTAATTATTGTTTCCACACTAAAATATCTACTTTGTCTGAAAATAAAATTTAATTTACCATAAGCTTTTTCTGTGATATATACATAGTGCTTTTTAAACTTAAAATTGTTTTCAAATCTAACTCCGAGATCTAATGTGTCCTCCACTTTGTTCAACATAGTATTATTTATATGATAATTATAACTAATCGATATTTTCTTTCTAGTGAAGGTCATTGATTTGCATTTATTAGTATTTAGTAGTAATCTGTTTTTATTGCACCACGAAACCACACTATTTATATCTAATTGAAGATTTTCACAGTCATGTACTGATGATATTTCTGCAAAATTTTTTAGATCATCAGCATATAGCAAAAATTTTGAATTTTTATTATTTCTGTGACATCGTTAATAAAAAGTATAAATAATAATGGGCCTAATAGTGAGCCTTGTGGTACACCAGAGAGTGGCACAAATTCATTAGATGCAACATTATTATACTCGACATGAAGTCTACGATTACTTAAGTACGTATTGAGAAATATCAGTAAGTTATTATTTATATTATATAATCTTAATTTTCCAATTAATATTGTATGATTAACTTTGTCAAAAGCTTTTTGTTAGTCGGTGAAAATAACATCAAACTGATTTTTATTGTCTACGGCAGTTGCGATTTCATTAGAAAAAGTACATAAATTAGTAACTGTAGACCTATGTTTCACAAAACCATGTTGTTCTTCTACAATCACTCTTTGTGTATGAGTAGATAATAATATTGTACAATATTTTTTCAAAGACTTTTGCTACAACCGGTAATATTGTTATAGGTCTATAGTTTTCTATATTCCTAGGATTTCCTGTTTTAAATATGGGGCATACCCGACCTAATTTTAAGTTTGTGGGAAAACGGTTTTCCTTTAATGCAGCGTTAAAAATTATACTCAGTGGCTTACTTATAATTTCTGCACAGCCTTTAATTATGAAACCAGGAATGAGATCTGGTCCAGTAGCAGCTCGCGAATTAATTGATTTTATTGCATTTAATACTTCGGTTTCTGTGATTTTCTCTATCTTAAGACAATCTAAATCGTATTGAGTATCTGGAATGTCATCACTAAATGATTGAATATTGTCATTACAATAAACTGATTCAAAATATTCAGCAAAAGAATTAGCTATTCCTTATTATATAGTAGGCATCCCTCTTAAGTGTACGCTATATTGAATTTTTACATGATTAAATAGAATATTAGTTTATTCACTTTTATTAGTTTCAAACGATAAAAATATAATAATTGTTATATTTGTATGTATGTATGTTTTGTGTATTACGAAGATGTTTAATATTACACAATAAATCCAGAAAAGCACCCATTTGGGTTATTTTTGCTCTTGCTTAGCTTTTTCATTCTTTAGCAAATCTACATATTTACGATTATATTTAGTAAATTTAAATGTATTTTTTTTCAACTTTTATTAAAACAGCATGATCATTTTGTTTGTATTCACTTACCACACCTACATTAATGTGATCAGGTGTGTTTACTCCCTTATGTGTACATTCCCCCATATAGAACTTGTATACAAGTGAACAAGTAAGTAGTGAATGTATTGCATATTAAGAGAGCTAGAATTAGAGCAGGTGAAGGAATGGTGTATGTAGTGCTAGTGCCACGCGTGCGGATTTCCTTCCTCGCACCCGGCGTGCATATACTTCAACCGTGAAGTGGCCGTTACCACCATACCAGCTAATTACTAATGTTAGATTAAAATGTTTTATGTTACAAGTATTAGAAACGTAACTGAAATAATTACTATTTACAGTTCATTAAAAACTTAGTTTATTAACGAAAGGAAAATAGACGCTTCATTTCTACGATTGGGTAAATATTAAGTACCAAGTTCAAAAGTTCCAGTTTATTGGATAACTTCTGAGACGAGCTACAGCAAATATAAAAAACCTATACCATACAAAACCAATAAAATTATTTTCCGGGCGTAAAGTGCGTTATTTTGTCTCATACTGACAATAAAATATACTGAAAAGTTCAATAATAAGGTACAAAAACGCAAAGGAAAATATCGGCTAGTATCATTCAGACACTAGGATAGGTGATGACAAATTTGCGAATATTAGTGCAGTATGTTATGTATACTATGACCCTGAATCTACGTGGGTTCATAAGGTATCCTTTTCGTTGTCGAAGATAGTGCACTTCATAGCAAATGATGTCTGTTATATGTTGCGCTGCCGTTTGTAAAAGTATACGTGTTTATACGAGTGATGAAACGTACTGTAAAATCTATACCTGATATACGCAATTTGTCGCAAGTGGTGGGTGCATCGAGAATTTTGAATAAGGATGTGTCCGTACCTCGCCTACAAATAGCAGCTTCACTAAACGTAACGTATGTATAAACTGTATGTGAGATACGAATATCTCGATACACTATCTACGCTTAAATGAGCTCTTAAGATAATTTACATTTTATATATTTCCGATAAAAGTTGCTTGGGTAAAGTTACATTTCAATTTACTGTCATAGTTAAAATTTTAATTTTTAACGATGAAGCTTCAATTTCTTTCGAATGACATCCTGTATTCCTGGACAGTTGATTTTGTAGGTTTAATGATTTTTTTTTTGTTTTTGTGCATGTACAATCTTTTTCTTCAAATGAAATAACTCTATGCATATGATCAGAATAAAAAATCATATTTATTATGAGCAAGCTACAGTATTACACTCTTATAGTTTGTCAACTTAAACCATTTAAATGTAATAAAACCACGGCTTAATATATACAGGATGATATTAGAAATAATACCTTATAAAAATAAATTACCCTAACATAACAACTAAACCGTTAGACATTTGTTATTTATTTTGTCTCAATGCCATGGCTATTGCTATTTTTGAGGTGATTTTCCACATTTTCATACCTAATTACTGACGTTACAAGGCAAAAAAAATTAATTTTGCTTAATGTTTCAGATGCATAATTTTATGTTCTACTGCTTTTTTGATGCTTTTTTACCTAAAATAATTAGGCAAGTACGAAATTAGGAAAGTTTTATTTTAACAGAGTGAGTCTGGGAAGATGCCCCCTCCGCTTTAACTTTTTTATTATAAGAAATAGAAAAAAATGGTACATATGAAACTTTTATTATTTTAAATATACTATTTTATGGTTGATATAAATATTTTTTTATAAAGTCAGGTTTACAATATACGATAATCAACTTTTATTTTTTAAATAGCAACCTATAACTATTTTACCAAAATATAAACCGCCATTTTTTTCTTTTCAACGATGTATTAGTTTTTATTAATGTATTTGAAAAAATTCGAGAAAAATAACATAACTGAGATATATGGGATTTTTTTTATTCAAATATTGTAGGTGGCTATGTGAAAATAAATAAATTGTAACAATGTTAATATTAACAAAGTATACATTTGTTTGTTACTTATTTATTATTACTTACTTATTATTTACTTATTTATCTATCTATTTATTTTCACACAGCCACCTAAAATAATTGAATAAAAATTATTTCTCATATTTCTCAATTATCTTATTTTTCCTGAATTTTTTCAAATGCATTAAAAAAAATCTGTTGTGGCCAGCACAATACCTTCCGTCATTCTCGTGTATAATGTATAAATTCCATAATTTTTCTTACAAAAGATTCTAAATTTCCAGTAAAATTATTTCATAAACAAACTATTCAAATTGCACTTGATACTCGCACCTTCTTCTTCTTTAGCTTTTCCCATTCGTTAGGGGGTCGCTATTTTTGCATGACGTTCTCATTCAGTTCCGTTTCTCTCAAATCTTCCGCAATACAGTCCTTCCATCTTATCTTTGGTCTACCTCTGTTTCTTTAACTAAACTATTCATTTTTGTTCCTTTAATTCTTCATTTCTCCTCATGACATGTTCAAACCAATGTAATCGTCTTTCTTGTATCTTTCTAAAAACTTGTAACACTAGAGTTATTTTCTTACCGTATCTTTCCCTGTATTCCCCAATATCTACTTCAACACCCTCATATCTGCCACATGAATTTACTTTTTATTGATACTGACATCTGTCAATTTGAATTATATGAATATATTACTAGATCCCAAGTTTGGCATAGCTGGCTGAATTACAAAATTTAATTTCTTTAAAATTCTTTAACTCTGTATCTAAATATGAAGTATAAATTGTAATCAAATCGTATAGAGAATAATATATTCTTTAAGTTGTAATAACGTTAAATGTCAATAAATCAAATTTAACTGTTAAATCTTCAAATGAGACTATTTCCGGTTGACCAATTATAACCAAAATCTAATCAGTTGTTCTTCTGGATGTAAACTTGAGGAATACGAAAAAATTATAATTTTTGGAATCGTGGTATTGAAGTTATTGGATCCGGAAATTTTGTTACACACACACAGACACACAGACACACATACATACAGACATCATCGTAAAAATGGTAAAATCGTATTATATGGACCCTAAAACGTGCTTATTCAGTAAAAACTCATCATTGAATTTTTTGACCAAAGACAATACCTTCCTTACCTAAAGGTGACGGAAGGTAAAAAGTAATACATCGTTGAAAAGAGAAAAAATGGCGTTTTATATTTTAGTAAAATAATTATAGGTTGCTATTTATAAAATAAAAGTTAATAGTTGTATCTTGTAAACCTGATTTTATAACAAATATCTATATCTGCCATCAAATAATATATTTAAAATAAAACTTTTATATGAGCCATTTTTATCTATTACTTATAATAAAAATCTGATGTGGCCAGCACATAACCTCTCGCCGTATATTTTACCTGGCTGTATGCATAAAGCAAAGATTATTTTTATAAATACAAATAATATATTCATATAAATCTATGACGTATAAACTTCTTTATTATTCAATAATAGCATGTCTCAACATGAAGATATTTTACCATAAATTATGTTACAATAAATTACAAAGTAGAGTTTACCATATATAAATATTAGGCTGGTAACAGCAATTTTCAATTCGGACAACTTTGTTTACTTTCTCTTCATATTCTTCTAGTAAAAACATTAATTTTGGGCGGTCTAAAATGTATATATCTGGATTGTGCATCTATTCTTATATATCTTCTTTTACATTTTATTTTTTCATACTTGTTACATCTAAATAACCTTAATTCCCTTTAATAAAGTGACGGATAGATTGCACTCCGATTTTGTCAATATTTACAACTTACTTGAGAAGAATTTGATAGCTTTTTCGCAATTCAAAGTTACTCTAGTCTACAGTACTGGTGTACATTGTCCCATAATGTTTGAAACAAATTTAAGTCCTTCAACCTAGACTTGTCATCTCCATAATAGTCACAGATCAAGAACTAAGGGATTCTCCAAGTACATTTTTAATTCATTACTCATTATTTCTGACACTGACATTTATCTGTCAGTTACAAATAATTTAAATTATCAACTATTTTTCATGGCATTCTTTCGGCTGTCAAATTTATTACAATAGATTATTTTATATATTATACTTCTTTTATCTCTAAATCTATGGAATATATAATAAAATATTTAAATGTATCAGATAGAGAATTTAATTTTCTTTAATATTACCACGAAAAATTTTCAAAAAATATTATTTAGAAGATTTTTTTTCAAGAATCTTCTACTTCCGGTTGTCCAATTATTACCAAAACCTTTTCAGATCATAGAGAATTTAATTTTCTTTAATATTATCAAGAAAAATTTTCAAAAAATAATATTTAGAAGATTTTTTTTCAAGAATCTTCTACTTCCGGTTGTCCAATTGTTACCAAAACCTTTTCAGATCTTCCCGGGAATGTCCGATTGGGAAATACGTTGTTAAACAAATTTTAAGTCTTATAGTTTTTGAGTAACCGTCCTTCCAACATCCCACACACACACACACACACACACACACATCCACACACACACACACACACACACACACACAGACATCATCGTAAAAATGTTAAAATCGGATTGTAAGGACCTTAAAACGTGCTTATTCAATAAAATCTGGATATGCGATTTTTAGCATGAATGCAATACCTCTCTTAGCGAGAGGTAAAAAAGTTAAAGGGGGGGTATCTTCCCAGGCAAAATATTTTCAACAGCGTCTCTAAACACCTTTCTTAACAAAATTTCGATAACATTTATAAAGTTTTAAAAAAATTGTACAAATCAAATACCTATATTTAACTTGTATTATTTCCAAAACACACATCTTTAAATTTTATTATTAGTAGATTTGGATTCTGCGTCGCTATTTACATCGTAATTTAAGCTTCCTATATTAGAAATGTCTCCTATTTTCCGTTTTTAAGAAACGAAGTGTTTATTAGATTCGTATTCTGCATGCCTTTTTAAATTGTAATTCAAGAGTCTCTCGTAAAATTTTACTAAATTCACATAGCAGGTATTGAGAGGTTACCCGCGATATCCTGTTGTATTCAATAACGACTAAAACAATAAATAAATAAAATTCTAAAAAATTAAAATCGACTTATCAAATATTCTACATTTGCGTAGATACATGTACACCTGCAACAATAAAAAACTAAATCCATTTTATATGCAAGCCTATACTAACAATAATAATTTAGAAATTCATAATTTTGTCCAAATCTAATAATTCAATTGAAAATATTTTCTTTATAAGATATAGCTCAACTTTCTAATAAAAATACCTACTACAACTTCCTCATCAAAATGACGTAATGATGTGAGGTATAGGAATAGAGGACATGTGTAAGTTTTTGTGCAGTCACAAGCATGAGGCATATGCACGTATGTATGTGCACAGGATGTTAGAACGTGCCCCGCAGTTTTTACACTCGATGCATTAGTTTTTATTCCGCCACGCACAGGAAATTAGCATAAGGTGTTCATATGTAATTATACACTACTAAACCATTCGAAAAAAACTCTGAACCTTATAAAGTTGGTGGTAAAAAACGCAGTGAAATGTAAGTGAATTTGATATCATTACTACAATAAATACATTACGTATATGTATATGTAATAATAACAATAACCGTTAATTCAGGAAATATTAAATTAAAACGAATAATATATATATATAAGACTAGCATTTATACAGAGTAAAATAAATTAAAAGAATATAGAGTAAAAAGAAAATGCAGAGTAAAATATTTTCAGTACGAAAGTACATTAAGAGTAAAATAAGATTATTTGGATAGTAAAATAGTAGTAGCAGCATCAAGGTGGTAAAAGTGATATTTTTTGGCAAAAGTTCAAGGCCTCAAGTCAGATGAGGCTAAAAAAGAACTTTAAGTCGAGATGCACACAGCATTCTTTGGGTGACTATCATAAACTTATAAATTTTTATTTGAAAATATATTTCATATCAAATTCATTCATGTTACTTGTAAAAATGCACGAAGAGGCGAGAATACTCGTTTGCAAGATGAGAACGAACGAGATTGCGGTTTAATATTCGAGGTGAAATCGATATAACAACTGCGAGAAGCGAGAAATATCGTGAGTTTCTCGCGAGTGTCTCGCAATAAAAAACATTAGTAACTTTATAACGTTGATTTGTAAATTTAATGAAAAATGGACCTGAAAACGATTTACAAGGGGTGGAGTCAACGTACATAGAACACGTAAATGTGAAAATTATATGAATCCACTATATTTTTTTACTCTATCTAGTGTCGATTGGTATCGGTTAAGAATGAAGCAATGCAAAATAAAAGAATCAGTTTTGCATTCAACTGAACTAATTTTGCCCCAATATTTCAGCCTCTCCTTCAATTCAGTTCTTGCCGTCACTGAAAAGTTAGGGATGTTATATTAAGCGTAGGTGGGAGTCAACACGGAGCGCAACGGATTGATTGATTACCGGTGGATTTCCAGTGTAGCGGTTTTTTGATGACACGTCATACTGAAATGGTGGCATATATTTAAAGATAAAGTTTTAAACTTTTAGTAACAAAAAAGATTTTTTAAATGTTTAAATAGTTTTACTTATTACAGGAATGCATTAACAGATGTTTATATTGAAATAGTTTAGAAATCATCATTTTGTAATAAATTAGTTATACTGTAGAAGCAAATTAAATTTATATAGTAACATCCCATTTTCTGGTGCCTATAATGAATAAACATACATTTGTACTTTTTCTCTATAGTTAAAGTTTTATTACCCAAAATCAGGACATCGAACCCGCCAAAAACTGGGTTCGGTTTAGGTTCAGGTTAATTCGTTCTTTGAAAAATGGGTTCGTGTGCTGTTCTGGTTTAAGCATGAATAAAAATTTCGGTTTTTTTCGGGTTCAGGTTCGGTTCGACATGAAGAAAATTGAATTAATGTTTTTTGATTAACAATCTTTATATAGAAATAATTTAAAATGCGTGCCGGAATTTATAAGCAATGCAACGCAAGACAAGAACATGAACACATTTTTCACGAACATTCAACACATACAACAACACAAACGCAGAAGGCGTCGATCGTCGATAATCGGCTATAAGTATTACAATTACGTTTACGTTTCAAACTGAAAATAAACCCGAACCGGAGTTGAACCCTGAACCAGAATTTTGAAACCCGGTTCGGTTCCGACTCGGGTTCAATTGAAAAATATATCTAAGGTTCGGTTCTGATTTTGGGTTCGCGAAAATGTTACGGTTTGGTTCCGGTTTTGGTTCGGTTCAGGTTCGGGTTCGATGCCCTGCTCAAAATACACGGACGACGGTAGTACTGGCGCAAACTTGTCTCTTGTAGTTAAACTGCGACGTAAATACACAGTGCGCAAGCGGATATTTTTACAACGAGGCTCTCGTTCGAGAACGAGACGAGGCCCAAAAAATGTGCGAGAACAAGAGCGAGATCGAGATTATAGATTCGAAAACGAAATCGATATTTTATATTTCTCGTCTCGCGTGCACAACTGTGATTACAAGTGTTACAACTTAAAAATAACCATAATAATTAATTTGTTGAGCAAAGAAATGAGTATTATATTTTGTCTTCTAATAGTTGTAATAATATAGATTTTATTTTTTATGTTCATCAATTTTACACATATTTTTTAAATCTCCTGAAAAGTAACCTGACACCCCTTCTCAAATTTCACTTTCTTTCGAAATTAGCCACCCTTAATTCCCATCAGTTGCTATCACTTCTCGGCTTCTTTTCATTTACTGTAAGCAGTAAGCTTTCGCATTTTACCGTGATGGACACAATCTCATCTGTGTAAAGCAATTATACGAGGACAAAGCTGTAGCTTCTGGGCTACCTGACCGATGAAGAAGGAAGAAAGAATTTGCTGGGAGGAAAAATGGATTAAGAGGCGAAAAGTAAGCCAATTATCACGGTGGAAGATTGCAAGTGCAAAAAAGATGTTTGATGTTCGAAAGAAAAAGTTTGGAATACAGGTGTACCTTCAGGTAATATAAGTAGTACGAGAAATTAAAACGAAACATGTAAGTATATAAATATGTTACGAAATAAAAGAATTTAATACCAAATTAAAAATTAATCGAAATCTTACAAAACCCAAGTGTCGATATACACTTATATCTTATCAGGGTAAGTAAGATCTTACAGTTACATACATAATCATAAATTCATGTACACACAAACACGTAAAATCGTTTATACATTTAGTTTAACAACAAGTCATTATACATACATATTTCGTTGTTTTAAGCGAAGCATAAAATATCTGATATATCATAGGGAAATAAAGAACCGAGAAAGAGCTAAATCTATATAATCGGAAATGAGATAACTATTATCAGATTTTATTATTCGTATTACAAATTACAATACCCAACAGATATAGGCCAATTCTATGGCAAGAAAAAATAACAATATTCAGTATTGAGCACCTATATTGAGTATAGAGGATATAGGAATGAAATTTGACATCTTTTGTTGTATATAGCAATACTTAGCATCACATAACTTCCATAATTCACCTTAATTTAACATTTAAGAGTAATTATTCATATTACATCATAAAATTAAATCTCGTTTTCAACAACAAAATTAATATTTAACACAAACACTCCTTTATGTGCATAATTCCTAAAATTTAATGTCGCAGGTCATAGGTAAATAAGTACTACTAAAGTAAATGTACCGGTAGTTGATACTTTAAGAAATGAAGTGTGTAATACTGTTGCCTAAAAACGTGGTTTAATGGTTTTCAAAAATAGAAGCAATTATTCGCTTTCATTGACGCCTTAGGTAATAATATTCCTATACAAATAACAATTAAAATTAATTATCTTATAAAAAAAAAATATGAAAATGAGAAAATAAAATGCATTTGTCAGTTATCAAAATTTTAGTTGTTGACACATAAATGTACCAGTAGTAGACACCTTGTAAAATATGTCGTATATCTAATATTTTCCGAAACAACTTACTCCAGTATTATGACTCACACATATTAGAGGCCACAGAATTTTGGAATTCACATTTCACTAGGTTATCATTTATCACAGCCGTATGCATGCGGTTGTGGTAGTAATTCTTTAATTCATTTTTAGCAATTTCGTTTTTTTATGTTCCTTTTCTTCCTTTTCTAATTTGAAAATATACATTCATTTGGATAAAATATACATATGGAATATCAAATACCGGACACTATTAAAAATATCTTTGTATTAGCTATTGCCAGTGGGTGCCAACTAATAAAAAAATGCTAAACATACCTACACCCTAGACAAGGCTGCAACATGATCTAAAATTACTAATATTTTATATAATCTTAAGGTCACTTACTATTAAACCCATTATCAACAGTTGAAGTTAAAAAAGTACTATTAACGATTTATTACAAAATATTTATAACAATATTATAATAATAATTGGTGTTATACATATACATTGTACATTCAATTTATTTTATGTTTAGAACATTCTCTCATATTGTAGCTCCGGTTTGGTCTGAGATGGCTACTAAGTAGCCGAAACCTGTCCCCTAATTGTGTTGTAGCACAGTGCGACCAAGAAAAAATTGTATTGTTTTTATTTTTTAAAAACCCTCCGTCCTAAAATATGTATAAACCAATCTTCTTACCGATTTACACAATTCAGCAAGATAGATGCAAAAAACTCCCACTGTTCAATGAAACTCTACTTTTGTACCTACATTGTGATGGTTTTAGCATTAACCAATTTTACACACTTTCAATACATCATTTCATTTCATATTAAAAATGAACGATAATATCGCTTGTGGCGATACCTGAAGTAGAATTCAAAATCTTTAAACAACAAAAATAACTATTTAAGTTTACCCCCGCATTGTAATTTAATCTATGCATAGGTTTAGACCTGTCGTTAGAATTAATTATAAAGAAAATGAAAATAGCTATTTGTGTACCGTGTATGATCAGTAATATCGCTATAGGTACTTATTACAAGGCACAAAATTCTAGTATATCTGTAACTAATAGGCATATCTCTTGCACTACTTATAGTGAGAAGATACGTATAACTTTCAAATTTTAAATATCTTGTGAAAACATCTCAACCCAAGTTTCCATAAAATCACCTGCTAGTTGAGCATTATTCCCTACATACCTAACCCCAAATAACAAATAGCTCTATCATGACTGACACTTTGCAAGTATATACCTCATAACTGACGCATTTTCTCATGGCACGGGTTGCCTGGCAATACACTCTTTCATTCTTTCCCATACACCAGTCCACAGAGAGGTTTTTCTCAACATTTCAACCTTTCATTCATCACACACGTCACTCGGCTGTCACCTGCCGCTGACCTTGGTAATGTTGCCAACTGTGTGGTGCGGATACTGTAATCTCTTGATCCTGTTTTCCTGTCTCACGATCTGAGGATTGCAGAGGTTTAAAGTGACAGGATGTGGAGGAGGATTTTGCTGGATGATATGCTGTTTATTAAGGGATGTGGACTTTTTTGCCAGGTTGGAAGTTTTTTAATGTAATACGAAGATTACACATGTTCAGATTTAAAAAATGGGTCAGGATGACAAGAAAAAACAAATAGGAATATTTTTTACTCAAATAATAAATCATATATTTTATATTCAACATTTGTATATAAATATTTATTTTTGTAATATAAAAAAGACTATTAAACCCTTAACCACCCAGGTCCGGTCTCCCAGACCGCAACAGTTTTACATTTTCAATAAAACTATCCACTATTAACTCCCATCACCAAAAGAGTATGCGTAATCGTATGTGTAGACCATCCTGGTTTAGTGTGTAGTGTCCGTCAATTATTAGGTGTGTGTATAGGTACAGGAAATTATTTGAAAAATTAGAGTGATCTCTATGGCCGGGCCCAGGTGTTTATGTAATGGAGAAAAAACAAAGAGTGGATTTTATCGATAAATATTTTGAAGATATAGTTATGCGGTGGTGTAGAAAGTGATGATGATTCAAATTTTAACGAAAAATGATCATACATTAAGCAAATATGGTTCATTTTCTATTATTAATTTAGTGAAGATTGCAAACATAGTGAGAATAAAATAATAAAAATCTGATGAGACCAACACAATACCTCCCGTTTAATTTAATTTTTATTCATGTAAATACTTAAAATTAAATTTGCTTCAATCCCGACCAAGGCCAAATATTTTGAATTTTAAATGGAACAAAAATTACCCTTGTGGTGCAATCTCCCTGCCAGCAATAAGTGCTCGTGAGGTGACACCTGGAAAATGCCCGCACGGTGCAAATATGTCATCATCGTTACCAAAATCTGTGTACAAAACAGACTGGCAGACCCAGCTTGAGTAATATGTCGTGATGATATATTTATTTTATTTATTTATATACTTACCTATATTCATTGCTGGCGTGGAAAGTGTACCACAGGAGTCAATTTTGTGCCATTTAAAATTCTAAAATATTTGGCGAATCCGATTCCCCATATTCGCGTGAAGTGATAACTGGTAAACGGCCGTACTGTACAAATATGTCATCATTACTACCAACATCTGTGTACAAAGCACATTGGCTCACCCAGCAATGGGTAATATGCCGTGATGATATATTGTATATTTTTATTACAAATTTACTTATATATTTCCATATAATTATTGTTCCATTTACTATTTTCTTTTTAAAACGTTACTATTACACTGATGGGTTTGAGATCTAAAATGTGTAACCATGAATTTTGAAATTTATTCGTTTACATATGATATTAGTTTGTAATTTGTAAATCTTATTAAATTGTTGAATCTTATGTGGTAGACATATAAGTTTATTTTTATATCAAATGTCTTTTAAATATGTTATAACTACCGATGTGTATTTATTTTTGATATTCGTGAACTAAAAAAAGATAAAAAAAATTCAAAAATAAGAAAACGTAATACCAAAAATAGAATAAAACACTTTCTATTCACTTTATAAGTTCTGTTTATAATTATTCGTAATTAATCTCTTGAAATACTTGTATATTATGCCTTCGAGTGCGTTTTCTTCAATTACGTTTACGAGCAACGGACTTTCATGGCCCTTAAATATTGTAGGCGGACAACCCGCATAACATTAAGATAAAGTAAAACAGAAAACAAATGTTCATAAAAACAGAAAATAACTTATTAGAAAGAAATGACATAATAAGTGATGGTAAAATTATAATATTTTAATATTTAACAGGTATTATGGGCAACGATGAAGTTAGAGAACCTATAATGATATGTAGAATCGCAGTATAACGCCCCATTGCTGGCAATAGTAGGAGTTTTATATATATCTCTCACATCTTAACTTACACTTGCAAGATCTCTTTCTGTGTGCTTATTGACTTTACATACAATTCACATTGTAAATCTGTTTTGTTTCTCGTTGCATGGCAACGCGTGGGCGTCATTATCACCAAGACATGTTTTCGCAGCGTTTAGCAACGCCTACTTCATCGTCCTTTCCAAATTTAAAACAACTGAAGTTACTGTTTGTGATCTTTTGTTATTTCTCACTGCAGCAATGCCAACTGACTGTAATTGACATTTGCAACATTTTACTGTGTTTTTTATTGTCAAATTTTGTAATTTATTGTTTTATTTCACCGCAGTGAAACTTTTATTCTTTTATTTGCTTTTAAATGCGTGGTTTCTCTGGTTTTAAATTTTTCGCGCTGGGTGGCATGCAATAATTTAATTTTTTGTTGAAACTATTGTAAAATGCAGTCATAATTTTTCGCTATCTACAATAATCTTAGCTGTGTTTCACAAAAGGTACTGACGAAATTTGTAAAAGAAAGCCAGACACTTCATTAAATTATTTAACATGCACATGATGTAATTATAATCTGCATATTATGTTTAATCCAAAATACCTCATGAGATTTATTAAATCGAAACTAATGTATTACTGATTATTATTAACCATCATAATCATGTTTTACTAATTTACGTTATAAAAATTAAAGTCATAGAAGTAGAATATTTATTTTAAACGTGTCCAAAATGGGGAGCTCGAGAACTTAAGAAACATGATGTCGGTTAAATTAAACAAAAGTTGCCCCATTAGGAGGCCATTTTAATGATATATTGTTTATAATTTATTCATACTCATTTGTTGCGATACGCAACAATGCACCAATTACAATATGTTAAAAAACTTAACTCGGAATAGGCGATGAACAAAGAAACTTATGTCAATTTATAAGTATTTAATTAAAAGTCAATTTGACGCAACCTATAGTAAAAATATATATATACTGTATCCTACTTTATTATGTTTTCTCCTTAAAATTACATTTCAAGATTATTTTTGACAATTTGACTTTTGAATTGAGTAATGATCAGATGTACGTTTCTCTGTTCATAGCCTAATTCGAGTAAGGTTTTTTTTCACACTATATTAAATTTATACGATAAAAACAATGACAATGAAACAAATGAAAAATTGAATTATAAGTTATTATATAAGCATGTTACATATTGTTTATTTTCATTAGCGTCCTAATTTAGTTGTCAAAATTACATTCCAACCAAATTAATTTTAAATGATATTTAATAAATATTTAATTTCAGAATAAATTAAAAATATGAATGAAAATAGAGAAAATGTACTTAAAAACAAACAGATGATAGTAATTAACCGAACCATTGTTTTTATCCAAGAAATTTAATTATTGCAACATTTTTACGTTTGACACATATAAACAAAACAAATTATAGATCATTGAAAAGTAATAGTATAATTAATTAAAGAACGAGTTTTATAAAACAAGTTTTTTTCACACGTGTCAAAATTTAGAAAACGGGCCTTGGCGAGTTTTCCAAATGACAAATGACAATGAGTCCTTTATACTATTTTTTATATTTTGCGTCTTTTATATACTAAAAAGTTTATTTAGGGAAATTTGTATGTGTAATGTTGTAGTTGATAACATTGAATTGACTTTTATTCAATGAAAATTTGAATTTGAAAATTAAAGTAAATGTCATCTAACAAACCTTCTAAATCAAAAAATTGCTTAACGAAATGAAAACTCTTTCGATACGCAATTCGGTTTCGTATTGACTCCATTATGAACCCAAAATATAAAAAGCAAAAAAGGTGTCCTAAAGAAGTGTAAACCAAATCCTAATATTATTTCATACCTGGAAGATATTTACAATTTTTTAAAAGAAATAAACATTTACATTTATGCCTATATCATATATACATGCTTTTCTCGGATAAACTACATTCCTCTAAAATAACCGTTGTCTAATTAGCAGACTTTTTATCTCTTATAGTTCTTGAGATCCCTATATTGGTCAAACTGTATAGGAAAGAAGTGTATATTTGCTAATAAGTAATATTGTTATCTACTATTATGTTAAATTGTAACATTGTTTACAAAAAAGTCTATAAAAACAAATCACCTAACCAAACATAACCTCTTTATCAACATTCCAACCACCCACTACCGTACCTAACCATTGAACAATGCAACCATAACAAGTGAACCACTCAGGTGCAGGTTGGTTCTCAAGAGAAAATGCTCTGCTCTTGAGTCCCTTGTATCTCCACGCGGGGTATAGTTTCAAGTTACGACGTCCAGGTATCCCGTACCCGTATTCAAAGCAGCCATGGGTGCTAGTGGTCGCCGCCAATTGTTTACTGTGTGAATAACGTTTTGTTATCAATGGGCGCCATTCACTTGTTCAACGAGAAAAATAGAGAGAAGGTTTCTTTGTAAAGTTGAAAAACTAAAGATTCAACACTGAAGGTTGAATATTAATGTGACGAAAGTTTGAGTGTTGAGTTACAAGGAGATGGAATATTTAAAAGAAATTTGAGAATAATGGATGATAATTAAGTTAACCGAAGACGAAAAATACTTAAATTTATGAATATGTTGAATATATGACTAGGATTTATGTGACCCGTTGTTAAAAGTATTATATAACCTGATGTGGTTCTGCCAATTCAGGTTCGAGTTCGACATGGACTAATTTTTATAATTCCTAGCTACTATTTAAAAATAAAACGGTAATGGATGCATGGATATCTACACCACAGTGTCATAAATAATTTGCTTAATTCGATACCAGGCTTTAACAGACGCGACGATGAGATCAATAATCAATAACAAATATGTAATACAGACTATATAGTTCTAAGATCCGATATTTGGAACTTACTTTTGCAGGTTTTATAACCTTTTGTTGATGGTTGGGTAATTCAGTGGTGAGGAGTCATAAATTATTTGAATTTGTAAGAATCACTTGAAGGGTAAGAAATGTGCCATATTATACTGCACTGACTTGGTATAAATTTATTTTCAGTAATACGTATAATATTTTAACCACCATTTAATTTACAAATTGGTATTAGAAGAAATATATTTAAAACGCATTATTAATTGAATACAGTTAAACATGTCTAAGCCGAAATTGTTGAAGAGTCGCGCGATATTGAATACAAACAACAATGTAATGTGATCTGTACAAGCCGGAAACTGCTTAACGCAGACGCGGAAAACAATTTTAGGTTCGCGCCGGTGAAAACAAACCTGTACAAAACGGAAGCGAGCGTTTGCAAAATCACGTGGTATTTGAGCAACGATGGTTGGTGAAACTACGTTACTGTTGTATACATTATATTCTTCGGTGCCAAAAGAAAATCGTCTTTAACGTCGGCGGTATTAAAAAATGCTTTCTGCATTTAATGCAAATGCAATATTTGAATCAGGCCCATAGTATTTTGTAATAATATGAAACATACATATGATTATTTTTGTACTAATGGATAGCAAATTGCATGTATTTTTCAAATCTGAATAAATATATAGGCTGTTCCATTTTGTATGCAGGATGTATAAGCTTGCTCACTATGGTAACTTTTTTATTTGAAGAGGTAAGAAATTAGTTAAACGAACAAAATTATGCCATTTTGAATATGTGATATCAGCAAAATGAAAATTGTATCAGCGGTTCTCAAAATATGGAAGAAAATACATATATTTTATAATAAAAAAAAAAAAATATATATATATATATTTCATCACGGCATATTACCCATTGCTGGGTGTGCCAATCTGCTTCGTACACAGATATTTTATAATGGAACCATATATTTTCTATTCTTTTATTCGAAAGAGTATTATTTTCTCCTTTCAATAAAACAATGCTATTTATGTACATTTTTTTCAAATAAAAGAGTTATTTACGTTGAAATTTTGTTTTATCTGATTTATGAAATTTAATATACTCGTATTTATAATTCTGTAACTCTATATCTATTGAATATGAAGTATAAAATGTCAATAAATGATATTTAACTGATTTTTTTTCAAGAAAAACTGTTCAAAGTTGCAAATGAGGGTACTTCCGGTGGACCAATTATAACCAAAATCTAATTATGTCTGCATATTGATCTAAACTTGAATACGAAAAAATTATAATTTTTAGAATCGTGGTAATGGAGTTATGCGATCCGAAACTATCGTCACATCGTCACACACACAGACGCACGCACA
Source organism: Harpalus rufipes (assembly GCA_951394225.1). NCBI lineage: Eukaryota > Metazoa > Arthropoda > Insecta > Coleoptera > Carabidae > Harpalus > Harpalus rufipes. Next base: position 15,395,574 of record OX596280.1, read on the forward strand.
CACACACACACACACACGTACTCTAGGGAACCCAAAACGTGCTTATTCATTAGAAACTCACTACCAAATTTTTTGACCAAAGACTATTGTCTTTGGTGACGAAAGGTAAAACAAAAAATCTGATGTGGCCAGCACAATACCTTCCGTCAATCCTGTGTATTATGTACAAATTCTATACATAAATTTTCTTGCAAAAGATTATAAATTTTTGGTATTATGTGATTCCTCGGCAACTGAATTCCATACTCCTGATAACAAACAAATCACATGAAATAAGAAAATTATGAAATTTTGATTGAAAAATTATAACACTTGTCAGTTATGGACATAAACAATTGCTGTAATTTTGACACGGATCAAAGTCATGTTACTGCACGCGCCCCATACATAAATTTTCTTGCAAAAGATCCTATATTTCCAGTAAAGTTATTTCATTAACAAACTATGCAAATTGCACTTCACACTGACATCTTCTTCTTTAGTTTTTCCCATTCGTTAGAGGATCGCTATTTTTTATTTTCTTCTTCCACTCATTTTTGTTTTGCGTGTCGTCCTCATTCAGTTCCTTTTCTCTCAAGTCTTCTACAATACAGTCTTTTCATCTTATATTTGGTCTTCCTATGTTTCTTCCACCTTCTATTAATATATTCATCTCTCCTCATGACATGTTCAAACCAATATGTAATCGTCTCTCTTATATCTAGAAACTTCTAACACTAGAGTTACTTCCCTTATTCTTTCATTGATTTCATTTTATTGATACTGACATCTGTCAATTTGAATTACCTGAATATATTAGCAGTTTCCATGGTTAAGTTAGCATAGCTGGCTGAATTATGAAATTTATATAAAATTTATTATCGTTATTCTTCTTTAACTCTATATCTGTTGAATATCAAATATAAAATGCAATCAAATCGTATAGACAATAATATATTCTTTAAGTTATAATAACATTTAACTGATTTTTTCAAGAAAAACTGTTAAAATCTTCAAATGAGGGTACTTCCGGTTGACCAATTATAACCAAAATCTAAACAGGTCTGCATATGGTTGTAAGGAAGAGGAATACGCAAGAATTGTAATTTTTGGAATTCTAGTATTGGAGATATCGTGCCCGAAAACGCGGTCACACACACACACATACACACACACATACATACACACACACGCACACACGAACACACACACACACATACAGACATCATCGTAAAAATAGTAAAATCGTATTGTAAAGACCCTAAAACGTGCTTATTCAATGAAAACTCACCACCGAATTTTTTGACCAAAGACAATACCTTCCTTACCTAGAGGTGACGGAAAATAAATATGATAAAACCAGTTGTACAAATATTACATTTTTATTATGTATTACATTATTACGTTATTAGTGTTAATACTCCAGTAACTGTTACGTTTATAAAAATATTATTGTTCTATATTATAATTAAAATTTGAAATAAAAATTATTTCCGTTTTGTAGAGAGTTATTTCCGTCTTATAGCAGATTCCTGTAGAAACTGGAAACCTCCTCAAGCCGGAATGATATTTTGGTTTTTTACTATTCTGGCTTGACAGGTTTGACTGTAATTATAATCCGGATTCAAAAGTACATAATTTACGAAATATATTAAACCCAAAAGTATCTACTTCTTCAGGTAGTACCATGAAACTTAATACATAAGGGGCAATCATCTTATTGTATAATGAGTTTCAAATATAGTTTCATACTACTATACTCAATTTTTATATTGTATGATTCCTATTGCTCCTATTTAAAGTATATAAAACAACAGAAAAAAAATACAAAAAAAAATCATTACGATATTATTAATTATTATAGGGTTACTAAACCGTAAATTTAGATTTTCTATGAAATATTTAGTTTAAAATCGGCACACGAGGTTTGGTCAAAAGTAATGAGAATTTCACACCTTATTAGTTTTCGATTCTACTCGTATCATGTTGCTACCACGGTCTGTGAGGTATATATCAGGTTCTATTCATATTGAACGCATAGAGTTTAGGAATTGTACAAACGTTTCAAGGATGTCCATGAAGACGTAGTAGATGCAAAGTGATTCGGGCGCCCTTGTACATCAACCACTGATTAAAATGTCCTAATAATTGTGCTTAGTAATCGCCGAATCACTGTAAGGGAGGTTACGCCGAAGAAAACGAATAGAATTATGAGTAAACAATATTTTGCACCACGATAACCACCTGCTTACAGTTCATTCGTGATTTTTCGGCCAAAAACAACACCGTCGTGATACAGCAACCACAATATTCACTAGACATGTCCTACTTTGACGTTAAATTCTTTCCGACGCTGAAGGAGCTGACGGCTGTAGCACAAAGTGATTTTCACATGTATCTTGCAGACTGAGAACAACGTTGGCAAATTTGCATGATATCTAATGCTAATATTGATGCATATGTTATTACTTTTTGAAATAAATAAAAATACTCCTTATTTTTATTATACATTATATAAGTCATTAGTAGTGAAAATACAAGTACAAGTAAAGTAGGTACCTATTGTATTTGGGATCTTAAATTAACAAGTGCTGTCGTACCATTAATGATTCGAGATCGTAAGACAAAAGTAATCTCGGGAGAGCAAGAAATTATTATTCCAATATTTCCTACTAATCGTGCAATGTTAAAATTCTGTTAAACAATGTGCTCGTCATTCTTATCACCCATGTAAAAAATAATGAAGAGCGGAGGGAAAGGAATTTAGAAGGAATTCATTCAAAAAAAAAGAAAACAAAAAAAACAGTATCACAGGTGCTAAATTGGCCAAAATCGTTTCAATAAACCACGAACCCACACCCAATTAACTTCCGAACGCAAGAAACAAAAAACAACAGGTGTTGCACTAATTAACAATTGACACTCCTACACAGACCTCCCGATCACAGGTAGCTATGCCCAACGTCCTGAAACAAATAACGATCGCAAGACTAGGCAAGGCAGGAACAAGCGAAAAGCGTAAAAACAAAACCATATCGGTAGTAAACCACATCGGCGGCGTCAGTTGCGACATGGGCACCAGATGGCAGGTCGTACGTATGGCACGAGACCTCACGTGACGTCATAAATAACCAGAAACAGCGCCAATTAACGGCGGTGGGATAAAACAGGCGAGGGTGTAGAATGTTGGTCTCTGACTCTAGCCCTAAGGGTAAACCATGGATAATTAAATGATAAGCAATTAATGATACGACAGACTGCATGCGTGCACTATGAGAAATTGTTTTCATTTGTTATTTCTAACGAATTTAAACTGTTTAGGAGTGGTTTGATTACAGCCTGCTCGAATTAATAGAGCAAGGTTGATTAATTTTACTATTAATCAAAAATATGTACTATGCTCATTTCATGTAATATATACCTATCTCCATTGAAATATTATTAGTTACAATCATTGCTTGTAGAAATTTAAATAGGCATCTACGAGTATTTTAACAACGTTTAATGACTATATGCATTGTTTATAATTAATTTCTATATCGCAGTTAAACAGAAAATATATAAAATGGTATATTTACTAATTCATCTTGAATTCCGACGAAGGGAATTACGAGGGGCTGAAGAGAGAAGTGCCACATACAATATGATTTAATCTATACTGTCTTCAAATTTGATATCAAAATATATAGACAAGATCACGTTCAAGAGGTTAATACTCTTATAGGAGATGAGATTGAGCCTATGATTATATGATATTTTTGCTTAAAATAATCTGTATAACAAACTGTTAAAGTTTTTTATATCCTGAACTACCCCGTATACAGATTGATTGAAAATATAAATAGCCAAAAAGCTTTTTCTTTATTATTAATTTAAGACCTATTTTCGTTAGGGGTCAAGTTAAATACCATTTTTGATGAGAAATATCCTGAATTCTACTTCCGATTTGGCCGACAGCGGAACCATCGTTAATTTTTTAAATGGAATGGTACTATATTTTTTATATTTTCGGAAAACATTTGAAATTAGATTTACAGTAATGCCAAATACATTAATTTTCATGAAAGAATACGGTAGATATTAATTTCTCAAAATTATGAGATTTTACGTATTTTCTGTTTGCCGTTACATTTGTGCCTGATATATGTATTTTATTTACCTGTTGTATAATTTATTTTCGATTAATAAAATTCGGGGCCTTTTCTCACCAAAAAGTATCATTTAACTTAGTCCTCAATACCCCAAGATTGTAATGTAAACTAGATCTAAAATTATTAATAAAGAAAATACCTTGCTATTTATCCCTATCTTTACAATCACCCAATTCTCAATTGTTTCCGAGATATAGATCGTCAAACTTACTAATTTCTTCTCTTTTTCCATTAATATCTCAAAAACTATAAGAGTTACGACTTTGATCAAATGAACGTTTTTGTTTATCTTTAAGAGGTCTTCTCGTAAGTGTTTTTAATTTTCCAAAAGTTTCTCAAGATATATCAATTGAGAATTGGATTTTGCGGATTGACTTTTTGACTTACTTTTACCTGTAATATCATCCCTTAAAGTTTAATTCATAAGTATAGAAACACCCTGTAAAATACTACGTGTATATGTATGTGTGTGTAATAAGACACAGATGTGAAATATTACTATTATTATTTTTATTAATTAACCTTTGCGTAAACATAATTAATTTGCCTGAGGATTTACATTTACAAATGTTCAAAGTTGCAATTATACACAAAATGTTATAAACATAGAATAAGCAGGAAACTATAAGTTTACTTGTACTTTTCACTTTCTCTTTACATTTTGGTATATATATATATATATATATATATATATATATATATATATATATATATATATATATATATATATATATATATATATATATATGTCCCATGCAATCCTTGACATTGGCATTTAACGTGGGAAAACATTTTTACTTTCCGTCACCTTTAGGTAAGGAAGGTATTGTCTTTGGTTAAAAAATTCAATGATGAGTTTTCACTGTATAAGCATGTTGTAGGGTCCCTATAATACGATTTTACCATTTTTACGATGATGTCTGTACGTATGTATGTGTGTGTGTGTGTCTGTATGTGTGTGACAAAAGTTCCGGGTTCCATAACTTCAATACCACGATTCCAAAAATTATATTTTTTTCGTATTCCTCAAGTTTACATCCAGAAGAACAAGTGATTAGATTTTGGTTATAATTGGTAAACCGGAAATAGCCTCATTTGAAGATTAAACAGTTAAATTTGATTTATTGACATTTATCGTTATTATAACTTAAAGAATATATTATTCTCTATACTTCATATTCAATATATACAGAGTTAAAGAACTTTAAAGAAATTAAATTTTATAATTCAGCCAGCTATGCTAAACATGGAAACTACTAATATATTCATATAATTCAAATTGACAGATGTCAGTATCAATAAAAAGTAAATTAATGTGGCAGAGATGAGGATGTTGAAGTAGATGTTGGGGAAGGCACGGAAAGATACGGTAAGAAAATAACTCTAGTTTTACAAGTTTCTAGGAAGATACAAGAAAGACGATTACATTGATTTGAAATGTCATGGGGAGAAATGAAGAATTATATTGGAACAAGAATGAATAGTTTACTAATAGGACGTTGAAGAAACAGAGGAATACCAAAGATAAGATGGAAGGACTGTATTGCGGAAGACTTGAGAGAAAAGGAACTGAATGAGAACGATACGCAAAAATAGCGACCCCTAATGAATGGGAAAAGCTAAAGAAGAAGATGTCAGTGTCAAGTGCAATTTGAATAGTTTATTTCTGAAATAATTTTACTGGAAATTTAGAATCTTTTGCAAGAAAAATTATGTATGGAATTTATACATTATATACAGGATTGACGGAAGGTATTGTGCTGGCCACAACAGATTTTTTTTAATAAAAACTGTCCGGCAAAAATTAAGGCATAATATTGGAAATGATAATAGTACATTACCTACGGTTTGTTATTTATTACCTTATTATTTATTATTGCACATATTGAAAAAAATTACAAGAAAATATAAATAAATAATTGTTGCAATATTTTATGATGGAACATAAAAAAAAATTCCAAATGTCTTATGTAGCATAGCTGCTTTTGGAATATTCAATTTTATTGATTAGGGTTCGAATTTCCAGCATTTTTACTTTGTACAAAAAAAAAATTGATCTTGTAAAAATCTCTCTCTTATTTCCTATCACTACTATTTAGAAATAATAATAACTTTATAATAAATAAAGGGAAAATAATTAACAAAAATTGTTTACAACAATCAAAAAAGTGATAAAATAAAAATGCATTATATTGTCTTTGATGTTAATGAGAGATAAATACAGTAAAAATACAATGCATGCACATGTTCATTATACCTATATCTATCTCAGTTATTTTTTATTAACAAGAAAAGATAATATAATGCATTTTTATTATATCACTGTTTTCATTGTTGTAATCAATTTTGTTATTTTCTCTTTATTGCTTGTAATAAGAAATAAAAAAATAGATTTTTTGAAGTTCAATATTTTTTTGTAAAAGAAAATAAAATTCCGGCTGAAAAATTGAACCCAAATCTATAAAATTTAATATTCCAAAGGCAGCTACGCTAACCATTGTGACATGGAAAACATTACAAAATATTTTCATATTAAATTATTAAATATTGAAACAATTATTTATTAATAAATTTTTATATTTTTTTCTAATTTGTACAAAAATAATAAAGTAATTAATAATAAATAACATACAGGAGGTAATGTACTATTATCATGTCCAATATTATGGCTTAATTTTCTGCCGAATTTTTATAGACAAAATTTTATTTTGTGTAGACAATACCTAATTCTTACCTTACATGCAGTGCTACTACAATAACATTCTGTCTGGAGCTGGTATGATAATCATTATTTATTCCGGGCCTCTGAACCTGAACACCAGCAACGGTAGTATGTTGTCACAAATGCGTGCGTATATTAACCAAATTAAATTCAGAATTAAAATTCGGTACATGTTTAATAGGGCTGTTGGAAGAATTTTTATATGTACTAAGAATTAAATTTAAAAAAATCTGTTGTGGCCAGCACAATACCTCTCGCCATTTTCATTTTATGTTGCATAGGGCGCGACCAGTTATGTGACTTTGTTGGCCTTGGCAAGCAGATGTGGGGGTCCGTGTCAGAATGAGAGCTAGCAATATACATATTTGTCAAATATAAGTTTTCATTCGAAACATTATGATTTTCCAAATCCATGTGGATTATTATCCTCGGCAAGTATATTCCATACTAATGGATGACAAATAAACAGAATATTTTGAAATTTTGAATGAAAATTTATGACATATGACAATTGTGACATCTATGTGAATAACTACTAGCCATCATTTTGACACGGATCCTCATATCTGCTTGCCAAGGCCAACAAAGTCACATGACTGCTCGCGCCCTATAAGTACACACAAATAATTGAAATTGTTTCTCTTCTTTCGTTCTATGAGAAATTTTATCCTACTATTCTAATATGTTCAAAATTCTTCAAATTCATTGACGGTATTAGCGGTATTTCTTAAGGATATATGTAATATTAACATACCTGTAATTTAAATACATAATTAATTAGTAATACAATAATATATATTAAATGTACTCATACCTCCCAGAAAAATGTGACACTGACATTTTGCATTTATTTGTCAATTACAAAAATTCAAATATCGCAACTGTTTTTCGGGCAACGAGATTTAATACAACAGATTATTCTATATTATTATATACTATATCTCCAAACCTATACGAGATAGAATAAAAAAATTAAATGTGTCAGATTGAGAATTTAATTATCTTTAATGTTTGTAGTAACAAATTTTCAAAAAATAATATTTAGAATTTTTTTTTTAGAAATTATCACTTCCGGTTGTCCAATTGTTACCAGAACCTATTCAACTCTTCCCATTACTGTTAGATTGAGGAATCCGTAGTCAAACAGGTCTTTAGGGTTATAGAATTTGAGAAATCGTGCCTCCAACAACCTCACACACACACACACACACACACACACACACACATATCCACACACACACACACACACACACACACACACATACACACAGACATCATTGTAAAAATGTTAAAATCGGATTCTATGGACCTTAAATCGTGCTTATTCAATAAAATCTGGATATGCGATTTTTAGCATGAATCCAATACCTCTCTTAGCGAGAGGTAAAATTATTGTTTTTTAAATAACCTCAAATTTGAAAATATCACGAAATATCCACTAGATATTTAACAATTAATTATTGAAATTTGTGTAATATTTAAATAAAAGGCATTTGATCTGAAAGAGAATGTGATGTCAAATTTCATACAGGTTAACATGTACCTAACAAACTCTGGCTTACATTTATTTATACAAAAAAGTATTTTTTTTAAAAGCATATAGTACTGACCAAAATGAGTAAGAAAGCTTAATCATCATAGGTCTTCAATAGTTTCCGAGATATAAGGCAGTGAAAAATGAGTTTTACTGGCTTCACCTCAGCTATCTCGAAAAATATAAGAGTTGCGATTTCGATTAAAAGGGATTTTTGTTCACTTTCAAACGTTTTTTTTTTTAAATCATATACTTGTACTAAGTTAAATATTGTGGCGACCTTGGCCAATATTTAATTTTCAAATAACTTCGTAACTATTACCAATGGAGAAAAATGTGTCAAATCAAATTTTATTATTTCTTATAATCTATATATGGACATAGACAAAATTTTGTTCGATCACTATCTTTGTCAGTTTTTGTTCAATTTTTCGTTTTTCTTGAAAACAGTTGAAATTAGACCTACAGTTTTTTATGCTTTTTTACTCATTTTGTTCAGTACTATATACCTTCAAAAAAATTTACCCCTTTTTAACACCCTATATAAATAGTGTAGGTGATTAACAAATTGTTTTTCTTTTGGCTACATGCTGTATGTACTTTGACGTCACAGAAATGGAGGGTTGGTTTTCATGAGTATTTTTCGCGTTTTTTTTTATTTAATAATTTACGAAAATATCAACCAATTATATTTTTTTTATTACTATGAAAAATATTGCATAAGCTTTCATTAAAATACATACTTTTAAAGAAATGTAAAACTGATTCATTCTTAATTTTATTCGCGAATTGACATTATCAGTATGAATACAATCAATGAAAAAGAATACTAACCCTAATTATAAATAATACTTATAAGACCATTTGCTACAATATAAATATCTATATGTTCTATCACATCATACATTAAGTCTAGACCGTTTCCATTAATTAATTGTCATTTACGATAAAAACGTGGCACTATCCCATAAATATCTCGGTCTAATAAAATGAATTTGAATAATTTAATTGCCACAAATGACAGAGCCCTATCCTGGAGCGAATCGCAGTCAGCGCTATCTGGGATCCAGCAGTGAGTCTAATAAAAATATCACCAGATACAGCTCTCGGAACATTTATTTCCTTCAATCTAATCGACTGAATCTGCTTTAACAAACGCTCACTAGACGCAGTTAACCGCCTAAATGGTATTAAATCAAGGGTAGGATTTCTTAAAAAGACAGGTTCATGTACTCAAAATTACAAATTAATATTATGAAATTTATGTTTTTTAAAAATCCAGAGATCGTCATTTAAATAAGAGATATCATAATTAATAAAGGTCATTATCATGTGATTGAATGAAAGTTAAATTAACTTTAAAAATGATTATGGACAAGGAAAATATATTGATAATTAGGTAAAATACATGATTTTAAGATTAGAAAAAGAGGACCTCAACAGGTCTAAACTATAATATTGATTTATTGTGTGTATGTATACTGGTAAACACTATTGAAAGCAGTATACGTATTTTAATCCAAAAATAGTTTATTTAAAAAATCACGGACGACCTGACAATATCTCCTATCCGCCATGTTAATCCAAAATAAGTTATTAGTAAATTTGGATTTTGTGTCGCTATTTATATTTTTGTATGGGGTCTAGTGGCCGTGTGCCTGAATCTGGGGACTCGGGTTCGATCTCGACCAACGCCAAAAATTTTAATGGCACAAAATTGATCCCTGTAGTGCACTGTCCACGCCAGCATTGAGTGCCCATGAAGTGACGCCTGGTAAGCGCCCGCACGGTACAAATATTTCATCATTACCAATATCTGAGTACAAAGCAGATTGGTACACCCAGCAATGGGTAATATGCCGTGATGATATATTCATTTATTTATATCGTAATTTAAAAGTTACTTATAAAGGGTTTTCCAATAAGAGGTGTTATTTTGAATAGCCCGCTATTTCGGTAGATGTCGCTTTTGAAGCTGTCATTTTTTGACATTTGACAAGTAGAAACTACGCCATTAATAAAAATGGAACGATACACGCTTCAACAACGCATTGAAATTATTAAAATTCACTATAAAAATGGTGAAAATTTGGCAGAGACGGTTCGTAAAACTCGACAATATTTGGGTCGTCGTGAAGCACCTTGTCGGACCGCAATACAGAAATTGGTGGAAAAATTCGAGCTGTTGGGACAAGTTAGTGATGTGAAGAATAAAACCCGCGCACGTCGCTCAAGAACAGCCGAGAATATTGCTGCTGTAGCCGAAAGTGTTGAAGAAAACCCAGGTTTGTCCATTCCTCGTCGTTCTTTGGAATTAGGCATTCCACAAACGTCATTACACCGTATTTTGCATAAAGATTTGGGTCTTAAGGCTTATAAAGTCCAGTTAACACAAGAACTCAAGCCGGCCGATCATCAACAACGTCGTGTCTTTGCTGATTGGGTCGTTGAAATGCATGAAAATGATCCGGAATTCCATCGAAAAATCATCTTGAGTGATGAGGCCCATTTCCACCTCGGTGGCTTCGTCAACAAACAAAATTGTCGCATCTGGGGCTCAGAAAACCCAAGAGTTATTGTTGAAAAGCCTCTCTATCCTCAACGTGTGACTGTTTGGTGCGGTTTATGGTCCGGCGGAGTCATTGGACCTTACTTTTTCGAAAATGAGGCTGGAGCAACAGTTACGGTGAATGGATTGCGCTATCGAGAGATGATTAACGATTTTTTATGGCCGGAATTGGATGGTATTGATCTGGACAACGTTTACTTTCAACAAGACGGCGCTACGTGCCACACAAGCAACGAAACCATTGATCTTTTATGGGAAAAGTTTCCGGACCGTGTTATCTCTCGAAGAGGTGATCACAATTGGCCACCGAGATCTTGTGATTTAACACCTTGCGACTTCTTTCTTTGGGGCCACGTGAAAGAAAAGGTCTACGCCAACTGCCCAGCGTCGACTCAAGACCTCAAAGATGGAATTCGTGAGGCTATCGAGGACATAGGACAGCCACTTTGCGATTTGGTTATGAAAAATTTCATGAAAAGGATATTGTCCTGTCAGCGTGGTCGTGGTGGTCATTTGCCTGATGTTATTTTCCACTATTAACGGCATACCCTCCTCTTTATAATGAAATAAACATCCGATCATTTATATTAAAAAATGGCATTTTTCTTTGAATATCAAAATAACACCTCTTATTGGAAAACCCTTTACTAGCATTATATCCTAAGCTTCAATTTTAGTGACATTGAATTGTCTATTAGTAGATTTGGATTTCGCGACTCTTAAATTATATTTTAAAAGTCTCCTGTAAGATTTAGTTAAAATCGCATAGAAGCTCACTCGCGAAAAACTATATTGAAAAAGCAAAGTAAAAGAGTATTTCTCAAAATGATTAAAATTAAAATTTATTCTTTTTACTTGCCCGCTACCCTTGGTAAGGAAGGCATAGGGATCGTGATATCTATGGGTGTGTGTGTGTGTGTGTGTGTGTGTGTGTATGTGTGTGTGGATCCTCTGGGCGCTCTAACTCATACTATCATTCAGAAAATTTTGAAACCTAGTATTTCTACCTTATTCTTTTATGGAAAGGAGCCATTATATTTTTATCATCAGATCCCCGGAAATGGTACTTTACTTAAAGCTCAAAATAGTTTTTCTGTGAAAAATACCTTTAAATGTTAATTTTTCGAGATTTATGTTATTATAAAAATTGAAGATTAATAATTTTTTCACAAGTTTGCATGAACACTTTTTCTATATATTTTATGGATAAATTTATAAAATAATCTATAATTTAAATCCAGGGCCCTATGCTTTAAACCAGTAACTTCCTATAAATTAAGAGGAAAATATTTTAGAATTTTGATATAGTCCTTGTTTTCAACAACTTTCCAAGTCAAATTTTTAAGTTCATCTTTGAGTGTGCTAGAGTCAAGTGATTCGAACTAGTTACATAATCTGTGGCGGAATGTAGTTGTATAGGAGAATTTATTCATGAGACAAGTTAAACAGCATTACTATTCCTGTTCCAATTTGTTATTAAAATTATAATGGATACAATTAAATAAATGGCGGAGGGGCACAATAAAATGTTTGCTGACATATATCTCGTGCTATTTATCTACGAGTATTTGCTGCATGTGCTATGGCTAAGCAAATGAATAAATGAACCTGTGACGAGACGTCGTTTATTATATGATTTTATTCTATTAATCCTGCATTATCTATAAATGTTTTTTTCTCTTTATAGATGAATTAAATGATAAATTCATTAAATGAAAACACTAGTACGAAATTATTCACATCTGCTACCGAAGTTTATCTGAAATGCATTCTACATCAGTAGCTGATCAACAGTAACTAATACGAATACGTTGTAAACAGTTGTTTTTGTGCATAAAATTAAAATATTATGTCCTTTTGTCGTCTTTTTATAATTGCTAATTAAATTATGCCTATACGAGTATATGTTTACATTTAGTTTTAAACTCAATTTTAGACATTTTCTGATATATCGATAATGTGTGTTATTAACAAATTAAATTGTAGTATCAAATCAAAAGTAGATTTAATGAACAAAAATTATTTAAAAATATAAATACGAAGTAATAATATACCATTTATAGTGGGTAAATTTTATAAAAAAAATAATTTATTCTACACTAACAAAATAAAATAAAAACGTCGATAATATAAGTTAGGTTTTGAAATGAAGAATGTTAATCTAAACCAAATTTTTGAATAAAATCATTTATCGTGTACACAATAGAAAAGAACGTTTATTCGTCTAAAAAAAATAAAGAAAAGTGTTACTTTTTTACAATTAACAGTATTTTTTTGGCAACACTATTCATGGAAATACATATTATTTACTTTTCTACAACGACCAAACTTTATTCATTCAACTTATTAGCATAAAATTTAAAAATTGTTTAAAAATATTGAATGACAATTTGATACACGATATCATTTTCAATATGTAAAGATAAATGGGTTTTTAAAACTTAAAGTATTACTTTTCTTTACTTACTTATACAATCTACAATTCTAAATTGAAAATGGTATAGTTTTATAAAATTATCCAGATTTTAAGATTTTTTTTCATCTGAATAATAATACAATGCTCATTTACTAAGGCTAAGGCTGTGTCCGATGTTACATATTAGCATTTAGTATTTAGGATTTAGGTCTACTTCTCACATACAAGTCCGAATGCTGTACTACTGACATCTGTTGACGTGTATGGAAACATTTTAAATCAACAAAAACATATTATACTTTTCGATTCAATTTCATGTTAAAGATTAAATTTTAATATTATAATTAATAAAAAGAAAACTAAGAAGAATTTCTACGGAAATAAATTTGTCATTTAGCACGTATTTATAATATTTTAACGAATCGAACTTAAAGTACACGATATCTTTCCACGAAGCTAGCCAAAATAGTAGCTAAAGTAAAACGTTACATAGTCTTATGTCAAAATTTAACTTTACGTACTCACCTGTCAAACTTGAATGACTACTATTTTGGTTAACTTTGGTTAAATAAATATGATGAAAATGATTAAGCAGAAGACTCACGTCATCAACCTGAAAAAACCTTATAAAAAGAAATATAACTTGTAGAAATTATTAGTTATTTATTTTTTAAAAAAGAAGAAATATATACTAGTATTAAAGAAACGTATATATTAATGAATTTACAATTATTTCTGAGTCAATCCTTATTTCTTTTACGGAATATAAAATTATTTGACATAATATGGTCATTCTCTGAAGTGCCAACGTATGGTACGAAAATAAACTACAAATATTTAATAGTACATTAAGATACAAGTTTCATAAGACATGATTTTAGCGCACGCGTCTTTGTTAGAAACGAGCGGCTTTGTCAAAAAAATATTTACAAATATACGTGATTTCATTTTTAGGAATATTTTAATTTTTATTTGATTGTTGGTAACGGTAACAGTGATTGATATTCGTAACTATGACGTTTCATTGTTATTGTTTAAAATTTAAATAATATATACTTTCAAATGACAAATGTCTAGAACTGTAGGTACTACGTACCAACCTAACAGAAATTAGGTTTGAGTTCTTTTAAGATGTACTTTATGACATCCAAATGGGTTTCATAAAGTACATATTAAAGAACCAAAATAGAAAAAATAATTTTATATTCCTAAAAGGAATAACGATTGACTTAGAAATAATTGTAAATATCATACAATACTTAATACTACTACTTTTTTTCTTCTTCTTTTAAAAATAAATAACACCCAAAAATTTCTGCAAGTTATATTTCATTTTATAAGGTTTTTTTCAGGTTGATGACGTGAGTCCTCTGCCCAATCATTTTCGCTATACCTCAACACTAAAGAATTTTTTTATTACTCATATGGTTTATTCTCATCGGGTAGAATAAATTACATATTAGTAATAAAAAAATATACTTTAGTGCCAGTCTGTGAATAGTTAAAAATTATGACTTTTTGGCAAAGCCTCCCTCGCTAACAAAACTCATGAAATTAATAATTTTAGACTTATGCAGTTTTTAATTATGAACATTTTTTGCATAGACACTTTTGTTTTAAAATAAATATGACAAAAAAACATTATTGTATTTTCAATGGCCCGTAAAAAAAATAGACACCGGGTAATACTTCCGGCGTTTAAAATAAATCCTCTTTCTGAAGGATACAGTTCAGTATTCTGTTATCACTATTAGTAACTCAACAAAAGTGGATAATAATATCTGCCTTAAAATGAAGAAACAGTTAAGCGAAAAAAGATGATGAATGAAGTGTGTGATATACGAGCGATCCAGTTACAGTTCTGGGTTTTATGAAACAATAAACGTTTAACATGGTGAGATATTTTTCCATGTCACTCCCAGCAAATCGCAGTTAAAGTGAAATCAATAAAATGTTGAGTAAAACACTTGGCTGGCTCGTAGAGAAACTCACTCTGACTTGTGAGTTGTGGGTAGTTACTATTGTTATACACTTTACGATAGGAGATAGTATATCATTTTCTCTCAGATTATGCCCCAATCAAACTGTCATATTCTCCAACGGATCCCATAACTCTGATCGTACATTATGGGGTTTTATTGCGATTTTCAGCCTTGTAATCTGTCAATCAATTTGTTGTGTGTACACAACAAGAAACTAATTTTGCCCTATCCATACACGTTTTCATCAAGATGAAGACATAAATTTATATCTTTAAAAATATGTTATTATTATTGGAGATGCAATCTTGGTAAAATAATTTTATTAAATTATCATTTATTTAAATAAATGAGAATTTAATACCAAGACTGCATCTCCAATATTTTTTCCCTAACATCATACCAACAGTCAAGAAACACCAGTAACATTATTATTATTATTATTAACTATTGTTATTATTTACCCTATATTCACTTTCACTCTTAATGATCTGCCTTAGAAGTAAACGGATAATATTTATTTGCAACTTATTTTTCTTACAAAAAAACATTTTAACCTCATAATTTATAGATGCTTGCGCGAAACAGGTCCGTTCTCTCATTGAACGATGAATAGCTATTTTTCAAAGCCTAGGATTTACCTTTTTTTACCTCTCGCTAAGAGAGGTATTGGATTCATGCTAAAAATCGCATATCCAGATTTTATTGAATAAGCACGTTTTAAGGTCCCTACAATCCGATTTTAACATTTTTACGATGATGTCTGTGTGTGTGTGTGTGTGTGTGTGTGTGTGTGTGTGTGTGTGGATGTGTGTGTGTGTGTGGGATGTTGGAAGGACGGTTACACAAAAACTATAAGACTTAAAATTTGTTTAACAACGTATTTCCCAATCGGACATTCATGGGAAGATCTGAAAAGGTTTTGGTAACAATTGGACAACCGGAAGTAGAAGATTCTTGAAAAAAAATCTTCTAAATATTATTTTTTCAAAATTTTTCTTGATAATATTAAAGAAAAATCTGATGTGGCCAGCACATAACCTCTCGCCGTATATTTTACCTGGCTGTATGCATAAAGCAAAGATTATTTTTATAAATACAAATAATATATTCATATAAATCTGAC
Organism: Harpalus rufipes; assembly: GCA_951394225.1. NCBI lineage: Eukaryota > Metazoa > Arthropoda > Insecta > Coleoptera > Carabidae > Harpalus > Harpalus rufipes. Next base: position 15,412,050 of record OX596280.1, read on the forward strand.
GTATAAACTTCTTTATTATTCAATAATAGCATGTCTCAACATGAAGATATTTTACCATAAATTATGTTACAATAAATTACAAAGTAGAGTTTACCATATATAAATATTAGGCTGGTAACAGCAATTTTCAATTCGAACAACTTTGTTTACTTCCTCTTCATATTCTTCTAGTAAAAACATTAATTTTGGGCGGTCTAAAATGTATATATCTGGATTGTGCATCTATTCTTATATATCTTCTTTTACATTTTATTTTTTCATACTTGTTATATCTAAATAACCTTAATTCCCTTTAATAAAGTGACGGATAGATTGCACTCCGATTTTGTCAATATTTACAACTTACTTGAGAAGAATTTGATAGCTTTTTCGCAATTCAAAGTTACTCTAGTCTACAGTACTGGTGTACATTGTCCCATAATGTTTGAAACAAATTTAAGTCCTTCAACCTAGACTTGTCATCTCCATAATAGTCACAGATCAAGAACTAAGGGATTCTCTAAGTACATTTTTAATTCATTACTCATTATTTCTGACACTGACATTTATCTGTCAGTTACAAATAATTTAAATTATCAACTATTTTTCATGGCATTCTTTCGGCTGTCAAATTTATTACAACAGATTATTTTATATATTATACTTCTTTTATCTCTAAATCTATGGCATATATAATAAAATATTTAAATGTATCAGATAGAGAATTTAATTTTCTTTAATATTACCACGAAAAATTTTCAAAAAATAATATTTAGAAGATTTTTTTTCAAGAATCTTCTACTTCCGGTTGTCCAATTATTACCAAAACCTTTTCAGATCTTCCCATGAATGTCCGATTGGGAAATACGTTGTTAAACAAATTTTAAGTCTTATAGTTTTTGAGTAACCGTCCTTCCAACATCCCACACACACACTTACACACACACACACACACACACACATCCACACACACACACACACACAGACATCATCGTAAAAGTGTTAAAATCGGATTGTAGGGACCTGAAAACGTGCTTATTCAATAAAATCTGGATATGCGATTTTTAGCATGAATGCAATACCTCTTTTAGCGAGAGGTAAAAATAAATTCTCTTTCTGATACATTTAAATATTTTTATACATATTTTATAGATTTAGAGATAAAAGGAATATAATATATAAAATAATGTTGTAATTAATTTTACAACCGAAAGGATGCCATGAAAAATAGTTGCAAATTTAAATTATTTGTAACTGACAGATAAATGTCAGTGTCAGAAATAATGAGTAATGAAAGAAAAATGTATTTGGAGAATCCCTTAATTCTTGATCTGTGACTATTATGGAGATGACAAGTCTAGGTTGAAGGACTTAAATTTGTTTCAAACATTATGGGACAATGTACACCAGTACTGTAGACTAGAGTAACTTTGAATTGCGAAAAAGCTATCAAATTCTTCTCAAGTAAGTTGTAAATATTGACAAAATTACACATCGATATAAGAATAATCGGAGTGCAATCTATCCGTCACTTTATTAAAGGGAATTAAGGTTATTTAGATATAACAAGTATGAAAAAATAAAATGTAAAAGAAGATATAGAAGAATAGATGCACAATCCAGATATATACATTTTAGACCGCCCAAAATTAATGTTTTTACTAGAAGAATATGAAGAGAAAGTAAACAAAGTTGTTCGAATTGAAAATTGCTGTTACCAGCATAATATTTATATATGGTAAACTCTACTTTGTAATTTATTGTAACATAATTTATGGTAAATATCTTTATGTTGAGACATGCTATTATTGAATAATAAAGAAGTTTATACGTCATAGATTTATATGAATATATTATTTGTATTTATAAAAATATTCTTTGCTTTATGCATACAGCCAGGTAACGGCGAGAGGTTATGTGCTGGCCACATCAGATTTTTTATTTCATATATGGCCGTCTTTCTAATTATTTCCCGTTAAAAGTATCGAATATTATACTGTATTGCCATTGACATTGGGTAGTAATAATGAACAACTATTTTTGCAAAACATTAATTTTTCATTCGAATTAAAGCAAAAATACTTTTGAAAATGGCAATATTACAACCTTTTAGTTTCAGTTTTGTATATTTTATTTCAACCCAACATTTCGGTAGTATACACTGCTCCTTTCTTCAGGGAACAACATACAACAAATAAATAATAACAAAACACTAGCAACAAGTAACCAAGGAAATAAGGAAGCCATGCTTAACTAAGATCTACAAGTAAACCGTCACAATAAGTCAGATTATTAATCTTGGTTTTAAAAACCTCTATAACTTCTTTAATGAATTTGTTGTTGAAGCGTATAGGTCATGCAATAATTCTGGTTTCTTCGAATTTTATTTTGTGCAATTCCTCCAGGGCGTGTTTTGCAACTACGTTTTTCCAGGCTGGTTCAAACTGATTGATCCCTGGTGTTCATTCAATCTTGTAAAAATACCACAAATAGTTTTCTTTATTCGGAGACAGCCCCTTAGTAGATTATAGGTATATTATAATTGAGGGCCTAGGGAAAAATCATTAAAATTCCATATTGATTTTGATAAGAGTAAATAGATAGTTTGTGCTAAGGAATATACATTGTATTAAAAGTGACACCACTCACTTTAATATTTGTTTGGATAAATGTACAAAAGAAATGTTTTTTTTAACAGTTGATTATTTTTCATTACAATTAGTTAAAAAAATTAAGTTTTTTTTAATCTGTTGTGCCCAGCGTCAGGAAAATGCCTCGCCAATTCTATTTTACACAGGATATTGATCGCGACACATGTAAAATTATATTTTCGCAATTTCCTGCTTTTCTAATTATTTTAGGTAAAGCTACATCATATAAAAGTTGTAGGGTTTAAAATCTGAATTCATAAGCAAAATTAATTTTTTCTACTCCTGCTCTGAAAATACAATTTTCTGGTTTGTTTTTCATGTTGAAAGTAACTCTTTGCACTAGTGCTGCAAAATTTTGCAGCACGCTTCGGTATCCTGACAACGAATTTTACTTACAAATCTATAGAATGTTTGTTGTTGTCATAGATACGCATCACAAATACAAAAATTGACAATAAATGTCAAATTATTTTTAAAAAATAATTCTTTATTTTCTTATTTTTTATCTTGCAGGAGTAGAAAAAATATTGTGTATAACACGTGTTGAAAGTCCTTTGTCGAACACAAACGATTGCAACTTTCGCTTCGCTCAGGCTGCTTTCGTTTTGGTTCAACAAAGATAGATTTTCAGCACTTGAAACAGAAAAATTAACAAATGTTTGACGTTGTACCTGTCAAGTTACATTAATATATTTTTATTAGGTATTGTTTGAAATAGCTGTTCAAGGGGTGATTTTCGACATTTTTATAACTAATTTCTGTTCTTCTGGAGTATGAAAAAATAATTTTGCTTACTGATTCAGATTAATAATTTTAATCTCTATAACTACTTTTTTACTTCCTTGTACGTAAGTAAAGGAAGTATTGTAATCGCGAAAAATTTCGGTTTTCAGATTTCAGCGGAAATATCCATTTTGATCATCCCTGAATCCATTTTGACTAATTTCGTCGTGACGTCTGTACGTATGTACGTACGTATCTCGCATAACTCAAAAACGGTAAGCCGTAGAAAGTTGAAATTTTGTATTTAGGACTCCTATAACATCTAGTTGTACACCTCCCTTTCTGGGTATTACACAATTGCCAGAAGTGGCACTTTACATGAAGCCTATAATAGATTTTAATGAAAAACTGTTTTAAAATATAAACCGAAACTTTTCAAATTTGGTATACAAGACTTTTATGTCAATCGAAATAACATAATATATTTTGGTTAAAATAGGCTAACCGGAAGTGGTACATTACTTGAAGTTGTTAACAGTTTTTCTTGAATAAAATGATTTTATTTTGATTTTAGAAATAAATGCTTCAAATAAAAGTTTTAGAGAATTAATTTCTGCGTCTAGCACATCAAGTATTATTAAATTAGGCCTTTGTATAAGCGAGGTATGTAAATTTAAAAATTATATACTTTTTTGTTTTTGTAATAAAGCTTGCTATGGATTAGGACAAAAACATAAAAAAAATGTTCATGTCAAATTACGTTAAATACGTGCAATTTTATGATTCGTACAATAACAAATATTATATTTTTATTGTGAAATTAGTCATATTTATTGTTGTAATCAAATATTTCTTTGTTGTAATCAAAACTCTCTTTAAAAAGAACCGGGTTATATTATGGTCGCTATATATCTTACTGTTTTGAAGTTAATATTAATATTTTGTAATTTATTTATTAAAAAAATATGTATAGTTTATTAATCGTACAAGGAAGTCGTGTGGTGTCCACATCAGATTTTTTACCTTTGTAACGACAGCAATTAGGTATGAAAATATCGAAAATAACCCCATAAATATCGATTGCCATAGAATTAAAACAAAAAATTAACAAATGACAAAGCGGTTTATATGTCAAGTGAGATTAATTTATTTTTATTTGTAATTTATATTCAAGGGAATAATTATGTATTTAAATTAATCTATTTGTTCACTTCAACAGAAATTATAAATAAGATTTAATAAAAATATAATAACCTAAATTGAAAGATAAATAGTTAAACATTTGACGTAATTTCTGTACAAAGCACGCAAAATTAATTTTGCTTAATGAATCATATGCAACTTTCATTTGAAACTTTTTTACTTAAAATAATTAGGGAAGCAGGAAATTACAAAAGTATGATTTTACATGTTCAAATTTCCCATGTCAAAAATATGACTTACAATTATTATTATTATCTGTATAGCTTAAAACACATGAATACAGTGTAGCAAATTTTTCTCAAGATAAATCACTAATTCATTGCACATTATTGAACACAAACCTATAATTACCAATCATCGCATACAAACTATCCAAAACATTGTGTAAAAACAAAACAATCCACCCCAAATCATCACAAACAATCAACCCACTGTGATCCTTGTCACGCGATTCGGCTACCGGTAATGAAAGCCCCCGTGGACCAGCGTGTGCCCAGATGACTCCTGCAGATAGCATCGCGTGCCGCAGACCGGAACGTGGACATCACCATCAGAGACAGATGGACACTAGGATGGTAGTGGTGGATAAATGATAAACAAGGGATGTTGGACGGAATTAGAACGATTAAAATTAATTGGGAGAATGAATTTTGATTTGAAACAGTATTCGACATGTTCTACATATTACTTTTGATTTAAATAAATTTATCATTACTACGTAAATTATATACAAAGCAGATATTGCACACCCAGTAATGGGCAACATGCGGGATAATGTATTTATTTTATTTTATCATTATATATTTTCTTTAATAATATACTAGCCCAACATCACATCACTGAATTTCGCATTCCTTCAGAATATTTAATAAAATAGTTATTTATTATCAAGTCACTGATCATGAATGTGTAATTTATTTGCCGAAGCCCTTAGGGCCGAGGAAAATAAACCATATGGGTAATAAAAAGGAATTTCACTGCATATTCAATTTTATTTGAAATCGAAAAATTGTAAAAATTAAAAAAAAAATATTTATTTTTATAGGTTATGCGTTTACTTATCTATCAGTCTTATCATAAGTTTGGCAACACTGCGTATGCAAGAAATCGTTGCATAATAGATTACTTTAGTACCGATTTCTGAATTTTAATGACATTTTTTGTGCACTTTAGTGACGATTTCAAAAAAATATATTTATAAGACTACTGCCCGGTTTCATAATTTATCGCAACCGTACTGAACAAATATTTACTTCAAAATGTATTTACACACAATTTATTTAATTTTTACACTCTATGTATTAATTTATAAATATGACATCGTCCTAAAGTCAAAATCTCGTATCTATAATATGGGGTCTCGTAGCAGTGTGCCTGAGTGTCTGGTCGCGAATCTAGGGGACCCGGGTTCGATCCCGACCGACGCCACAAATTACATCGCATTTTAATGGCACAAAATTGACCCCTGTGGCGCACTCTCCACGCTATCAATGACTGCCCGTGAGGTGACGCCTGGTAAGCGCCCGCACGGTACAAATATTCCATCATTACCGATATCTGTGTATGAAGCAGATTGGCACACCCAGCAATGAGTAATATGCCGTGATGAAATATTTATTTATTTATTTATTTATTTATTTATAATACAACAGATTTTTAGGAAACACAAAAACGTCTTCAATTTAAAAATGTTTGTTTGTAATATTTGCCCTTTTAGTCATTAATATTTTCAGAATGACAACAAAAATTAACTAAAGAATAATCGGTGCGCGTGTGCATTTTTTCGAAACTTGCCACAGGGTTTTGCATTCGATGCGAAATTAGTTACCAGAACGAAGTAAATTTGTAACTCAGAAATGTCAAAAATTGGGCTTTTATCACCCTAATGTCAAAATGCTAAATTTATTTGCCCCGTCTAAATAACATTATTTAGTATATGAGGAATTCGATTTTAGTGTTTTAAATAGTAAATTACGCGTTGATGTTGAAGTGCACTAATTAAACAAATCACGTGCGTTTCTACAATTTATGCTAAATGTCAAATTTATTGCCGAAGAAAAGATTCGTAGCTTCTACTTTATGAAATAAAATATTAGTATTTAATCTTGCCGTAGTGTTTTCCCCACAAACCAACAATTGCAATTAGTGAGTCATTCAGAGTTATATTTATGTGAAGAGTAAACCTAAATTATAAATAAAAATATGTTTAAAATAACTTTCATGATCAATAATTGAAAATACACACGAATAATAAGCAATTTAATAAAACACTGCATATACGAGTATTATATTCCAAGTTTAGATTGTCATTGGCATCCTTCGTCATTCAACAAATATTTTATTTTCATACGAACGCAAGTGATTTCTATTTGGCGAGGCATTATAATTTCAGACAGTATTATTTAGTCTACTTTCGTTGTTTTTTTTTATTTTCTGAATTCATTTACTTGAAATAGATTGCGGATTTCAAAAAGGTGATAGAAAAAGATTTAAAATTAGTAAGAATTTTGAATTGAGTAGATGTACGACGTAGACGTTAAAGGGATTAAGAACTCGAATATTATTATACTTATTTTAAACTTGATATAGTCCTTATAATATAGTTTTTATGATGGAGGACCTATTTATTATAGTACAAGTTATTATTTGCATTATATAATTTACTCAGTATTTGGAACTGTTCTTATAAATACTTGATCATTGTATACTTGATATTATAATGACAATAAGAAAACCTTTCCTTTTACATTCCATACCTTATAGAATTTCTCCCTTGCTTGATGAATTGCACCACACCGAATTGGCAATAAAAGTCGGAAGAGTTCTCTGTGGTGATAAATTTGATTTTGGCCAGGGGCGTTGGTATCGCCATCGCCTTTGAGCCCGAGACAGCGGTAATGTAGATCGTGATGCTTTAGGGAACGGATTAAAGAGATCGCGTTAAGTGCTCGTATTTCGTGCCGGTGCTCCGTGTCTGCTGTAACGCACTCGACTCGACTCGACATCGACACGCTCATTGCAAAGCGAGACCTGGATGCTGAGCTGATTTATTGCGCGGAATTCTATTTTACTTACATTGGAAGTGAATTAAAGGATTACCTCGGGATGCCCAGCTAGTGTGGACTGGATGTTAGGTGTCTTGTTCAGTTTCACTACGGAAAATAATAGAGAAGGAGACGTGTTACACAATTCACCAGGTGTATAATTGCGTAGTTCTGTACTAGTTGTATTAAAATAGTATATTAAAGAACGTGTTTTATAAGACATGTTTTTTTCGCACGCGTCAAAGTTCTAAATGACAAGTGCGAAAAAAAGTCTTATAAATTCTTTATACCATTTTTTATATTTTGCGCCTTCTACAAACTAAAATATTTTTAAAAAACTGTTAATATTAAACCGAGTTGATTTAGGGAAGTTTGTCAGTGAAATTTTGTAGTTGGTAACCACATTCAATTATTATTTGAAAGTTCTTGTTATTTCAATATTTACGAACAAATTTAAGTGAATTTAGTGTAATCATGGAAGATGAAATCACTCCGCCTGAGCTATGTAATATAGTTCAGACTACTGTAAATAATCTACTTCCTAAAAAATCGCGCGAAATTTATTCAGTAAAATAATTTTTGAGGTTATATTGAAATTTCTTATCTTCCAGGTTTGACGTTTGACAATTTAATCCTTACAGTGTCAGTATACAATAATTTTTTATTTTTATTTTTTCTTATATTTGAACTAAAACTTGCTTTAAAATTAATTAAGAATAATTTTCTATCGTTCAACGGTTCAATCTACAAATTTTTAGTACTATTAGGTCCATCTATGTGGACTACTTCGAACATTATATTAACATTTACTTACTCAATTTGTGATTATATTTGTAACCATTTGTACATGTTCATGTAAATAATCTTCTCTAAATAAATAAATAAAAATTCGACATTATATTATTAGAATGAATTGTCAATTAACTAAAGATAAATTAGGTAAAAATAGGATAAAGAAACGTCATCTAGTACCAATCGTCTAAAACAAAAAATTGCGTATCGAAATGAAGGTCATTACGAACGCAAAATCTAAAAATTATATATTATAACTACTTGTATAACTATGATGATCAAAAGTAGCAAATTTTGCAGCACATAACGCGCGATTTTTTGTTACCTTTAGATTTATAGTACAAAGAGAATACTACATAGACTGACATTGCAACAAGTAGAGGAAAATGGGTCTATCTTTACGATTTTTTTTTGTATGAATTTTTATATAAATTGGAAGCGATCTGTAGTTCAGAAAGTCTTAATTGTAACAGTCCCAAATTTTGGGGCAAATCACGATATTATGTAATCTTTCAGATGAATGTCAAAAAAATTCTGATATGGCCAGAACAATACCTCCTGCCATTTAATTTTTGTTGATTTAAATACATACTTGCATATTTACTAACGCTGGCAACTACATTAAATTCCTTTGCATGATATAATATATCTATTGTTCCAATTTATTATATATATATATATATATATATATATATTATCTGTATTTTCTGCTTCATAATCATACCAAAATTTAATTTTGTGTCGTGACGTTAATTTATTTTCAATTAGAAACATATGAAAATTGATTAATTGATTTGATATTTTACAAATTCTTATTTTAATATATTCTTCTTAAAATACTACCATTATTAATTTGAAATGAATAATTTATTGACAGTGACATTCATCTGGCTGTTCCATAAATTTGAGATCTGAACTGTGGAACCAAAGAGATTCATTTATCCTTAAAGCGTAGACTCCGGGATTTATAAAATAAATTATTTTATAAATTTATTCATAAAATAAATAAAAAACGTATTAATTATAATGCATATCTGTAGAAAATTGAATGAACTTTATTTTTTATAACATAAATCGCGAAAAAATGTAATTTAAATCTATTTTTCAAAGAAACCTGTTTTGAGCTTCAAGTAAAGTGCCATAAGAATACGGTATAAAAACAAGGTTACAATTTTTTTTGAATTGAGTTAGAGCGGAATCCACACACACACACACGCACACACACACACACACACACACACGCACACACACACACACACACACACTCACACACACACACATATACACATAGATAATAAAAACTCGTAATGTAAAAATTAATATCTTTTTACCTTCCGTCACCTTTAGGTAAGGAAGGTATTGTCTTTAGTCAAAAAATTCGATAGTGAGTTACTAATAAATAAACACATTTTGGGGTCCCTAGAGTACGAATTTACTATTTTTTGCGATATTGTCTCTATGTGTGTGTGCGTCTGTGTGTGTATGTGTGTGTGTGTGTGTGTGTGTGTGTGTGTATGTGTGTATGTGACGATCGTTTCCGATCGCATAACTCCAACACCACGATTCCAAAAATTATAATTTTTTCGTATTCCTCAAACTTAAATCCTTATGCAGACATAATAGATTTTGGTTAAAATTGGTGCACTGGAAGTACCCTCATTTGCAACTTTTAACAGTTTTTCTTGAAAAAAAAAAGAAGTTAAATATCATATTGATATTTAATGTATTATAAAATTTAAAGAATATATCTCTTTCCGATTGGATTGGATTGCATTTTATACTTCATATTCAATAGATATAGAGTTAAAAGATATTAAATTTCAAAAATCAGTCACCTATGCTAACCACAGAAACTGCTAATATATTCAGATAATTCAAATTGACAGATGTCAGTAGCAATGAAAAGAATGTGGCAGAAACGAGGATGTTGAGATAGATGTTGGGGAAGGCATGGAAAGATACGGTAAGGAATGAAAGAATAAGGGAAATAACTCTAGTGTTACAAATTTCTAAAAAGATACAAGAGAGACAATTACATTGGTTTGAACATGTCATGAGGAGAGATGAAGAATATATTTCAAGAAGAATGAATAGCTTAGTAATAGAAGGCGGCATAAACAGAGGAAGACCAAAGATAAGATGGAAGGACTGTATTGCGGAAGAAGAAAATAAAAAATAGCAAAACAGAAGTAAGTAGAAAAAGAAAATAAAAAATAGCGACAGCTAACGAATGGGAGAAACTAAAGATGAAGAAGATGTCAGTGTCAAGTGCAATTTGCATGGTTTGTTTATGAAATAATTTTAATTATCTCTGAATTTTTGACACTGACATTAGTGACATTTATCTGTCAATTACAGACATTTTAATTTTTCATCTAGTTACCATGAAGATGTTTGGGCTGTGAGCAGGCTGTGAGAAACAGGTTATTTTATAGATTATATATCTATATTTTTAAATCTATAGAAGGTATAATAAAAAATTTAAATGTGTCGGATAGAGAATTTTGGTTTTTAATATTTCTAATAACATAAATATTGAAAAAGTAATATTTAGAGGATTTTTTTAAAAATACTACTACTTCCGGTTGTCCAATTGTTACCAGAATCTGTTCAACTCTTCCCATTACTGTTAAATTGAGAAATTAGTATTTACACAGGTCTTTAGTCTTATAGAAAAATCGTACATATAATAACTTCTCTCTCTCACACACACACATACACACACACACGCACACACAAACAGACATCATCGTAAAAATATTATTAACGGATTCTAGGAACCTTAAAACGTGCATATTCACTAAAATCTGGATAGCTTGATTCCAATACCTCTCTTAGCGAGAGGTAAAAATGTGCAAAAAATTCACCAGGATAATAAAGTCACAAAAGGTTAATCTTTGTTAAAATCTATGACTGTAGCATGAGTCAATAAATGAAATTATAGTCACATTTTTTACTCTTTATATTAAAATTACATATCACAATATTATCTTACAAAATTTGCTCAAAATTGTGTCCTTGAATCTTCAGAGATATTCGCATTGTAAAACAACAAATGTTTTTTTTACCTCTCGCTAAGAGAGGTATTGGATTCATGCTAAAAATCGCATATCCAGATTTTATTGAATAAGCACGATTTAAGGTCCATAGAATCCGATTTTAACATTTTTACAATGATGTCTGTGTGTGTGTGTGTGTGTGTGTGTGTGTGTGTGGATGTGTGTGTGTGTGTGAGGTTGTGGGAGACACGATTTCTCAAATTCTATAAGACTAAAGACCTGTTTGACTACGGATTCCTCAATCTAACAGTAATGGGAAGAGTTGAATAGGTTATGGTAACAATTGGAGAACCGGAAGTGGTAGTTTCTAAAAAAATATTTCTAAATAATTTTTTTTTAAAATGTTACTACAAATATTAAAGATAATTAAATTCTCAATCTGACACATTTAATTTTTTTATCATATCTATAGGTTTGGAGATATAGTATATAATAATATAGAATAATCTGTTGTAATAAATCTCGTTGCCAGAAAAACAGTTGCGATTTAATTTTTTTTGTAATTGACAAATAAATGCAAAATGTCAGTGTCCGTTCTGGGAGGTATGAGTACATTTAATATATATTATTGTATTATTAACTAAATATTTATTTAAATTGCAGGTGTCAATATTACATATATCCTTAAGAAATAGCGCTAATACCATCAATGAATTTGAAGTATTTCTCATAGAACGAAAGAAGGGAAACAATTCAATTATTTGTGTGTACAAGAAATGTTAAATTCGTTACTTATAGGGCGCGAGCAACCATGTGACTTTGTTGGCCTTGGCAAGCAGATATGAGGATCTGTGTTGTTAGATACTGTAGTCATGGATACATGATATTGTATTAGTTTGATATAGATGGCAATGAAACAAGAGAGTTGATCATGTGACATAAACTGTCATACAATCTGTTGTGTATATGATTTGTAATTTTTGAAATAAAGAACAATACATGGTGACAGCGGAAAGTGAATAAAATTAGTAAGAAAACTGTCTAGGATTGGGAGAAGCAATTTACGACCAAAGGCAGCGGAATTTAGACTGTGATAAATAATCAGCATTTCAGCGGCAAGTGGACAAATTAGCATAATCCAACAATCAAATAAAAGTCTTTCACTTAAGATTTACCACGTGAAATACAATGGCTAATAATAACATTAAACCACCAGAGGAGTTTGACTTCACAAATTCGGCGGATTGGCCAAGTGGATAAGAAGATTCGAACTTTATCGCGAAGTAACCGAACTTAGTGAAAAATCGAGGAAGAAACAAGTTTCTTCATTGTTGTACCATATGGGTGAAATAGCGCAAGAGATTTACGATTCATTTAAACTAGAAGAAGATGACAAGTATAATTATGAAAAAGTCGTAGATCAATTTGAGAAGAAATTCATTGCAAAGCGAAATGTAATTTACGAAAGAGCCATGTTCTACAACAGAATGCAAAAAGAAGGAGAGTCCATGGACGAGTACATTACAGCTTTGCATACGTTAGGAAAATATTGCGAGTTTGGGGCGTTGTATGACGAATTCATAAGGGACAAAATAGTCAACGGAATTCGCGACCGCCAAATGGCCGAGAAATTACAATTTCTCAGCGACCTAACTCTAGCTATTGCAATCCAGATGACAAAACAATCGGAGCAGGTCAAAATTCAAAATAAGAAACTTAATGAGGCCAACAATCCGAAAAATGTTGATCGAGTCGACACACGTAAATTTAAAAAAGCTGATTTCTGGAAAAAGAAAAGCGAGAACACGTATAAGAAACCAGACAGTAACCGGAAGAAGAAAGAAAATTCAAATCAATTGAAAAACTATAATTCTTGCGGTAGATGTGGCGGTCAGTCTCATGCCTACAAAGATTGCCCAGCCACAAAAGCAACGTGCCACAAGTGCAAATGCAAAGGTCACTACTCCAAGGTATGCAGAAATGTAGCTGTCCAAAGGATCGATGATGGGGCAGATACATTTATTTCTACAATCAATACGATCGCAAACAAATTTGGACAATGGGGAGTTACGCTGGAGATAGACAATGTTAAAATAAATTTTAAAGCGGACACAGGTGCAGAAGTAACCTGCATATCCGACACAACATTTTATGATTTCTTTCATGGCATAAAACTTCAGAAACCTATAAAAAGATTGCTGAACGCTAACAGAGGAGAAATGCAGTCTTTAGGATCTTTTCGGAAAGAAATAAAATATAGAGGCAGGTCGAGACTCATAGAAATTTATGTCATACGTGACTTGGGTCAATCATTGCTGGATGGTAATACTTGCGAAGCCCTCGGAATACTTAAGCGAACAGACGTCGATGCGGTAGAAATGGAGAAGACAAATATGTCATTCGATCCGAAAATCAAATATCCAAAATTATTCGATGGTTTGGGCAAAATCAAAGTATCGTACAAAATCCGTTTAAAACCTGATGCCAGTCCGTATGCATTAACGACACCTCGTAGAATACCAATTCCACTATTACAAGAAATTAAAGCAAACCTCAAAAACATGCAATCTATGGGAGTTATCGTCCCAGTAGAAGAGCCTACAGATTGGTGTGCGGGTTTGGTCCTAGCACCAAAACCAAATGGGACAATCCGCATGTGCGTAGATTACGTAAGGCTGAACCGTTACGTAATGCGAGAAATTCATCCTATGCCAGCCACGGAAAACGTATTAGGTCGGCTTGGGAAAGCCAAATATTTCTCGAAGCTGGACGCTAATCATGGATTCTGGCAATGTGAGCTCGATGAAGAATCTCAACGTTATACTACGTTCATAACACCTTTTGGGCGATACATGTTCAAAAGACTTCCTTTTGGAATCAATGCGGCACCAGAGTTCTTTCAAAAGAGAATGATGCAAATTCTTGAAGGACTGGATGGGGTACAGATCAACATTGATGATATTCTTGTCTATGGGAGCACAATCGCTGAACATGAAGAACGCCTGCTAAAAGTTTTAGAACGTCTACTGAAGGCAGAAGTCACATTGAACGCAGAGAAATGCGTATTTGGTGCCACAAGAATCAAGTTCCTTGGACATATAATTGATCAGAATGGTGTACACATTGACGAAGACCGCGTGACAGCCATGAAGAACATGGGAAAGCCAGAAAATGTTTCAGAACTTAGAAGCCTACTTGGATCAGTAAATTATCTGGGACGTTTCATTCCAAACTTGGCAACAAAGGCACATGCACTCAATGATTTACTGAGCGATAAAAATGAATTCCGATGGGGACCGCAGCAACAAGCAGCATACGAAGCCATCAAGGACGAACTTACAAAAGCTCCAGTACTCGCCTGGTTTGACCCGAAGAAAGAAACGGTAATTACATCTGATGCATCATCATACGGTGTCGGCGCAGTACTTAAACAAAAACAAGACGACGGAAAATACAGACCAATAGCGTACGCGAGTAAGACGTTGACAAAATGTCAAAAGAATTGGGCACAAATAGAAAAGGAAGGATATGCACTCGTCTGGGCGTGCGAAAGGTTCAAAGATTTCGTAACTGGTATAACAATCCACTTAGAAACGGACCATAAGCCTCTGGTACCCATCTTTTCGTCAAAAGAACTCGATGAACTCACTCCGAAACTTCAGCGACTGAGATTGCGACTAGCCCGATATCACTATGTCATTAGACATGTGCCAGGCAAGGAGTTGGGCTCAGCTGATTTTCTGTCAAGGCATCCGTTACCAGAAATGGAAGAAGACCATGACAACGATGACGACATTGTAAAGGGCGTTATGGCATTCGTGCAGATGATAAAGGAACATCTACCTGTAACAGACCAAAAGCTTGCAGATATCATCGAAGCACAAGAAGCAGACCCAATATGCACCAAGCTGAGAAAATACAGTCAAAATGGATGGCCGGGTAAACACGAAATTACTCCAGATATCAGAGAATACTGGCAGTCAAAAGACGACATCGCGATTGAAGATGGACTTCTTATGAAGGGTTCGAGAATTGTCATTCCAGGTAGCCTAAGAAAATTTATTCTTGGAAAAATTCACGACGGACATCAGGGAATTGTAAAATGCCGTGCAAGAGCAAAGACGTCGGTTTGGTGGCCAGGAATATCAGCCGACCTTGAGGTACTTATAAAAGAATGTACTCGTTGTATAATGGAATCATCAAATGCGCATGAACCGTTGATGCCATCGGCATTCCCAAAGAGACCATGGCAAAAAATCGGAATGGACTTATTCCATTTGGATCAAAAATGGTACCTGCTTGTGGTTGATTTTTATTCGAGGTATCCTGAGATACGACAATTAAAAACGTTAAAAGAAGCGGAAGTGATTACTCACTTAAAATCAATATTTGCGAGGCATGGGAATCCAGAAGTGCTATATTCCGACAATGGAACACATTTTGGACCTATGCTACGATCAAAATTCTCCAAATTTGCGGAAGAATGGGGTTTTCAACATAGAACATCAAGCCCAAAATTCCCCCAAAGCAATGGCTTTATAGAAGCGGGAGTAAAGATAATCAAAAGGAGTTTGAAGAAATCAGAAGATTGCTACAAAGCACTACAAAGTTACAGAGCAACGCCTTTAGCGAATGGTTTCTCTCCGGCAGAACTTCTAATGGGACGAAGACTCAGAACATCTGTACCTATCAAACCATCTTTACTGGATCCAAAAATACCAGATCCAAAAGATCTTGATGCCCGAGAATATAAGAGAATTTCTGCACAGAAGAAAAATTATGATCACCAACATAGAACGCGCGAACTTAGAGAGTTGCAGCCTGGAGACAGAGTTTGGATAACTGATTTGCGGCGAACGGGGATAATTAGTCATAAATCCAAAGAACCAAGATCATACATTGTAGACACAGACAATCGGACAATACGACGCAACCGATATCATCTTATTCAACTCAAAGACGAAGGGGATAAGAATATCAGCGACTATGATCTATTCGATGAGGAAACCGAGGAATAGCAGTTAGCCAACGAGTCAGCGGCAGGATCAACGAGTGGAACAACGAATCTACAAGTACCAGCAGCACCAACGACTAGGGTTCCTGAGCAGCGAGTTCTCAATCAACCAGATCTAACAATTACAAGAAGTGGACGAGTTTCAAAAAAGCCTAATCGCTATATTGAAGAATGTTAAATTTTTCAAAATTGTAAAATTCTCAATTTTTATAACTTAGGAGGGAGATGTGTTGTTAGATACTGTAGCCATGGATACATGATATTGTATTAGTTTGATATAGATGGCAATGAAACAAGAGAGTTGATCATGTGACATAAACTGTCATACAATCTGTTGTGTATATGATTTGTAATTTTTGAAATAAAGAACAATACAGGATCCGTGTCAGAATGACTGCTAGTAGTTATTTACGTAGATGTCACAATTGTCATATGTCATAATTTTTTATTCAAAATTTCATAATCTGTTTAATTGTCATCCATTAGTATGGAATATACTTGTCGAAAAAAATAATCCACATGGATTTCGAAAATCATAATGTTTCGAATGAAAACTTATGATACTTGACACCTATGTATATTACCAGCTGTCATTCTGACACGGGCCCCCATATCTGCTTGCTAAGGCCAACAAAGTCACATAACTGCTCGCGCCCTATGCAAGATAAAATGAAAATGGCGAGAGGTATTGTGCTGGCCACAACAGATTTTTTTATATCGTAGTTCACACATAATCAATATTTTAACATGCAGATAAAATTTAATTCAGGCCTGCAAAGTAAAAAAAACGAAACGGTGTTGAATTACAACAGCATTTGTGATGGAGCTGTGCCATACTAGTCTACAGGTTCAAGGACATAAGTTAAAACAAATTTTGTAAGAAAATATTGTGATACAAAATTTTATGCAATAATTTTTTTAAATACATTCACCGCGCCAGTTAGGTACGCCTTTTCATATCGGGGTGAATATTTGAAACCCGAACATAGCCCACGGGAAAATCGTTTATTTCAGACTGTTACTCCCCGTATCAACAGATAACAACGGTTGTGGGATCAATAAAAAAATTCTACAACAAATGACACCAAACACATGTACATTTGTAATATTATAGACCTATAAATTAATTATTAAATTGAAAAAGGGGAAAATAAAATTCCCTTGTCTAATAATGCATTATAATTTAAATAAATAAATTATAGAACAGTGTGAGTGAGACAAGGAAATATTATTTTCCCCATTTTCATCTTCCGTTTCACACTTCCATTTCCTATAATTATTAATTTTTTTCAATTTCTTATTAATATCGACAGCCATGATGACATTTGAACAAAATAATACAGAAATGTTTGACATTTTATTTGTTTAAATTCGTTATCCTTTAACTTGTGAAATTTTTATCATTTAATATTTTATTAATTTATTTTATTTCAAACCATTTCTAATATATTACAAAACTAAAAACAAAGAAATAAAGCTAGCGAATTCTGACATATACATGCAGTGACAAAAATTTGTTCGTCATTTCGTTCAGATCTATAATAATAATAATAAATTGAATGAATTTAATAATTAATTTATGAATCTGAAATAGTACAAATTTACATGTATTTGGTGCCAAAAACAATTTTCTACGAGTAGTGTTACCGGGCTATGTTAGGATTTCAAGTATTTACCCAGTATAAATGTATGTGAGACGAAATATTCATATATTATACAACAAGACGGTTGAAAATTCTCGATTATACGAAACGTGTTGCCTGGAAACACCACGAGACCAAAGGTCGAGTGGTATTTCCAATAGGCAACTCGTTGAGTATGTCGAGAATTTTCTATTGTCGAGTTGTATACAAGTAGACTATATCATGAATAAAAAATAAATTAAAAACTAAATAGTATATTTAACGTAGACCTGTGATCTATTTTATTTTGACAGAAACGTCAAACTATATACTACATAACCTATCTTTTTAAATATAGTTGTAGTAGTATGTAATATTACATTGAAATTCTCGTATTTCAAAATAAATGTTTGTATTTCAAATAAACTAGCAACAGTAGAGTTCCAGATTTGTGATCCAAATAATTATTTGTTTACTTGTCAAATTTTTACTTCCATAATTCCTTTCTGTCAAATAATAGATGCGTTCAATTATTTGTTTCGGTGCACTTGGAGCAGTCAGTGTGATTTTAAATGTCTACTTAAAGCATACAACGCACGATTTTCCTCCTCAAAGTGTAACTACAGATTCATTTATACTCGTATACCTCGATACTGTGATCGAATGAAAAAGATCATGTCCGTAAATATAATTAAAAATGACATTGTCCAAAATAATCAAACGCACTTATAAGTGAATATACGAAGGTAGGTATATTCGAATATACCAAGGTAGGTATATTCGAATATACCAAGGTTCGTATATTCGTTCACCATGGATACTCAATAATAACCGCTGTAATACGTGGTAGCTAAGGAAAATCACACATTCTTATTGGTTTATAACTTAATGAATGATATAGTCATACGTAATATAACAAGTGATATGATTATCATCGATGATATTCTCGAGTGAAACCGAGCTGCAGATTTCACGAGTCCGAAGGACGAGTTGAAATGTGCTGCTTCGGTTTCACGAGCAATGTCTTCGATTATTAATCATATCACGAGCTTATATTTAATGAGAGAATATAATGAATTTTTGCAATCTAACCTAACCTAACTTTTGATATACATATTCATATTGTATTAAAACATGGTACTTACGAGTTTTATTTAATATTTCGGAGTTTGAATTATTGTTATTATTTATTTTTATACTCAAAATTAACTGTCAATGTCATAAATAAAGAAAACAAATCCCTTAGTAACGACTATAAATACGGTGTTTATTTCTTTGTTTTTTATCATCGCTGTGATAAACGCGTAGCTAGGGAGATTCTGAATGTTGATTGACGGAAAACATGTCACGTGACTAAGGAATTATATTCTCATGTTTATATGAACTTAGCCACTTGTTTCTAGATACTTTATTTAAATTTTAAATTTGGTTTTTTACCTTCCGTCACCTTTAGGTAAGGAAGGTATTGTCTTTGGTCAAAAAATTCAATGATGAGTTTTTAATGAATAAACATGTTTTAGGGTCCCTATAATACGATTTTACCATTTTTACGATGATGTCTGTCTGTATGTATGTATGTATGTATGTATGTATGTACACTCCGCGACAACTGGTTAGCCTCAGAAAAAAAAAATACAAATTACACATTTATTTTAGGTATAACGGCAAGTATAGTATTTTTTTATTATGTTACTTGAAACTATCATTAAATTAAATTATTAAGAACAATTTTTAACATTCTCAATGCATGTTTAATTGAATAATCATACTTCTATTATACAAGCCTGCGACATCTGAATAGCCTCACAATAACAAAAATAAGAAAAACTCAGGTTCTGTTTATGGAAACAGTTTTATTTTACTACAAAATTGAAAACTGAAGATGTAACGAGTTGACAACAATATTAATAATGAGTGTGACTTCCACCTTTGCGAATAACCTCAAATATTCGATTTGGTAACGAAGTGAACAAAGCATTTAAATATTCTTGGGGTATGACGTTCCAAGCAGCTTCTATTGCATTACTTAGTTGTAGAGTGTTCTGATACTGTTGGCCATCACCATATAATTGTCTCGTAAGCCATCCCCATACATTTTCAATAATATTTAAATCGGGTGATACACTGGGCCACTCTAGGACTTCGATATTCTGGTCTTCAAACCAGGAACTAATAATCCGTGCGGTATGAATCGCAACGTGATCATGTTGAAAAATCCATGGTAAACCTCCCATGGTCCTGTTTATGATGGGTTTCACCCTTAATAATAGGTCTCTGTACTTTAGGGTATTTTGAATACCATTTAACATTTCTAGGTGTACCACACCATTAAAAGAAATAGCCCCCCAAACCATTATCCCGGCTTCTCTGTTATGATGACGAGCCACAAATTTTTCTTCTTTTCGCAAGTCATGAAAATAATACAAATATCCGTCGGGACCATCCAGACAGAATCGTTTTTCGTCCGTGAAAATAACTGTTTGCCACTGATCAGTCCAGCCCATGTGGTTTCTCGCAAAATTTAGTCTATTTTCTTTATGTCGTTGCGTTAAAACCGGCTTTTTCTGCAATCTACGCCGTTTTAGATGTGCACACTTTTTAATTATTCTTTGTACAGTCCTCAAACTGGCCGTAGATTGCACGGATTGCTTGATTTTTCTGGCAGTACAACAAGAATTAGAAGCTTCGCATAGAATATTTCTTCTTTCTCTCTCGGTAGTTGCAGTTTGAATGCCGCCTCTGTAATTTTTTCCGTAGTTTTCCATATTTCGTACAAAATTATTCACAACTCGCGGACTTCTGTTAATTCTGCCAGCAATGTTTCTATTAGAGTAATCTGCTTCGTGCAATGCTTTAATTTTCCCTATTTCTTCCGCACTCAACCTTTTACCGCATCCCATCGTATTTCACTGACTTCTAAAATTAATGTAAATTAATTATTTATTACTGTTTTTGATACAATTTACTTTAAAACAAAGTTTTTATTGGTGAAGCTAATTCGTTGTCGCGGTTTAGAAGTTGCTTGTCACAGTAAAACGTCCTGCGTCAAAACTGACAATTATTCATTATGATGCACTTGTTATCTAAGGCTACTTTGTTATATAAAAATACTATACTTACCGTTATACCTAAAATAAATGTGTAAATTGTATTTTTTTTTCTGAGGCTAATCAGTTGTCGCGGAGTGTATGTATGTATGTATGTATGTATGTATGTATGTATGTATGTATGTATGTATGTATGTATGTATGTATGTATGTATGTATGTATGTATGTATGTATGTGTGTATGTGACTGTGTGTCTGTGTGTCTGTGTGTCTGTGTGTGTGTGTCTGTGTATGTATGACAAAAGTATCGTTTCCCATAACTGCAATACCACGATTCCAAAAATTATATTTTTTTCGTATTCCTCAAGTTTACATCCAGAAGAACAAGTGATTAGATTTTGGTTATAATTGGTGAACCGGAAATAGCCTCATTTGAAGATTTAACAGTTAAATTTGATTTATTGGTATTTAACGTCATTATAATTTAAAGAATATATTATTCTCTATACGATTTGATTACATTTTATACTTCATAAAGAATTTTAAAGAAATTAAATTTTAAAATTCAGCCAGCTATGCTAAACATGGAAACTACTACCTTTGAATATTTAATACATATAAGAATGGCAATGTAATGTATTTAGATTAAATATTTCGAGAGAAGGTGCCATCTATCCCTCCATATACGAATTATTTCTGAGTTAGTTCAAAAAATACATAATAGGTGGATGTTGCACAGTATTGCCACGTAGTTAGAACAGCAAGTTAAGATTTTATAAAGGTTTTTAAGTTTGCTACTGTAAAACAAGTATACATGTACATTGAAGATTCAAAATATATTATCTGGTTATTATGAAACAATATTTTTGAACTATTGATTATTGAATAGGTACCTCTAACAAATAGTATCTGGCAATGCTGTCAGCACGATTTACCGTAGTTCATAGTTTTATGGTAGGAGTCACTAGCTATCTATAATAATTTTGTCAATAAAAAGAGACAGATATAGTATGTTGCTAGGCCATTCTTATACCGTGAGTATTTTTTAGCATGAAACATGGGATTTGTCATATCCATGGTTACGATTTAATTGACAGCAATGTATTTGCCTGTCTCATTTAAAATGAAACGTAGGGGACAATTTTGACATTTGTCTACGCTGTCAGTGTCAAAAAACCAATTTGAAATACAATGCTTTATACTGTGGAAGAGAAGGTGCAGATTATTAAGTGGTATTATTCGAATTTTAATCCAAGTTTAAGGCAAGTGTCGGACTTGTTCCGCGCTTCATTTCCTGACAGGCCTACACCAAGTGCAGCAAAATTTTTAAGAATAGTGAATACCTTTAGAGGTAATGGTTGCATCGAGCCTGCACATAACAGTAGGAATAGATTCTGTAATATATTAACTGCGCAGAAAAAAACATGAAATTCTGACTTTAATACAAGATAAGAACAGATTAACATTAAGAGAGATTGGGTAAGCTACTGCTGTAAACAAAGCTACTGTACACAGACTATTTAAAAAGGATCATTACAGATCATACCATTTCCAAAATCACCAGGAGTTTGTTATGGACGAATACGAACGAAGAATAAATTTTTGTGAAAGAATGTTTGAAAACGTTAATAATCCAGATTTGCTGCAAAATATACTTTTTACGGTATTGGTCCAGGGAAAATCTACATTTGTATCATAGTATACGAGGACTAAACGACCCGAGAAAGTTTACGTTTGGGCTGGCATAATAGGAAGCCACATTATTGGGCCATTTTTTATTAACGGGAATATTACTGCTCAATATTTAAATATAATACTTCTGTCAAATTCATCCCCTATGTTTCATTTTAAATGAGACAGGCAAATACATTGCTGTCAATCAAATGTCAAGTCGTAACCATGGATATGACAAATCCCATGTTTCATGTTAAAAAATACTCACGGTATGTATTATATATTCAAAGCTACTACTATATTTATATAATTCAAATTGACAGATGTCAGTATCAATAAAAATAAATTAATGTGGCAGAGATGAGGATGTTGAAGTAGATGTAGGGGAACACGCGGAAAGATACGGTAAGAAAATAACTTTAGTGTTACAAGTTTCTAGAAAGATACAAGAAAGACGATTACATTGGTTTGAACATATCATGAGGAAAAATGAAGAATTATATTGGAACAAGATTGAATAGTTTACTAATAGGAGGTTGAAGAAACAGAGGAAGACCAAAATAAGATAGATGGACTGTATTGTAGAAGACTTGAGAGAAAAGGACCTGAATGAGAACGACATGCAAAAATAGCGACCCCTAACGAATGGGAAAAGCTAAAGAAGAAGAAGATGTCAGTGTCAAGTTCAATTTGAATAGTTTGTTTATGAAATAATTTTACTGGAAATTTCGAATCTTTTGCAAGAACAATTATGTATGGAATTTATACATTATATACAGGATTGACGGAAGGTATTGTGCTGGCCACAACAGATTTTTTATTCTTGGAACACCTGTAGATTCATCAACGGCATCTTTATTTATATAGATGTATTACACACTCACACTGTTGTATGTTTTTAGTGAACCAGTCATAAGCAATTTGAGAAAAGAAGAGTTGATGGTGTATCTTAAAGAAACAAGGAAACAATTTTTCCATATCCACCTTCCAACCTTGAACTTGTTATCACTCATCGCGACATTTCAGCAGGTACCATCTGGTGTGGTGCGCATTTCAATCTCAAACGTATCTCTCGGAAGATCTGAGGCTAGGTGCTCCGAGTTCACTGATGTCGACTCGATATCGCGCTCTAGCGTCCGAAATTGTTTCTCTTATTCTCTTCTTTGTTTGTCGTCGTGTCCCGTACTGTGTCATGCCCGACAAGAGCTCGTCACTAGCTCTTGTTCAGATGATTTGCATACTAGATCAGATCAGATGATTTCAATGCGTGCTCTGACCTTATGAGTACAGGTTCTTCCTGTCTTTTATATTAGGACAATGCTAGACAATATGGGTATGTTTACGAGATGGCATTTTCTACTACACTCAAGAAAACATATTTTTACTTATTCTAGTACAATACTGTGAAAGGATATATGTAGATAACTATATTATACTAGTTTTGTAAAGTAACTATAATTATTTTTTATAAACTTTCCCACATCAAATTATTAGCACAAAAATGTCACATACAAAGATATATATAAAGTTATTTTGCATTTAATATTAATAAATTTGAAGAAATGTATTTTTTTCTTCTCGAAATATGCATAAATGTCACACTGCAAGTCAAATATTCGAAGAAAATTTTATCTTTTTTTCCAGATTTACGAAAATATAAGCTGCATCATCATAATCCATAAATTCTAAATTGATATAAACTAAGGGCCGGTTTTGTAAATTTAAGCTTCACTTAAAATTTATTTGTTGCCCTAAATTTAAAAAAATCGGTTGTGGCCAGCACAATACCTCTCGCCATTTCCTTTTTTTGGTTACATAAATATAGGGCGCGATCATGTTACATTGTTGGCCTTGACAAGCAGATGTGGGGGCCCGTTTCAGAATTATAATTAGTAATTATGTACATAGATGTTAAATGTCAGAATTTTTCATTAAAAATTTCAAGATTTTCTAAATTCACGTAGTTAATTTGTCACCAGGAGTCTGGAATTTACTTGTCGAGGAAAATAAACCACATGGAATTGGAAAATCACTAAATTTAGAATGAGAATCTTCTACTTCCGGTTGTCCAATTGTTACCAAAACCTTTTCAGCTCTTCCCATTAATGTCCGATTGGGAAATACGTAGTTACACAAATATAAAGTCTTATAGTTTTTGAGTAATCGTCCTTCCAACATCCCACATACACCCACACACACACATACACACACACACACATACACACACACACACATCCATACAAACACACACATAGACATCATCGTAAAAATGTTAAAATCGGATTGTATAGGGACCTTAAAACGTGCTTATTCAATAATATCTGGATATGCGATTTTTTGCATGAATCCAATACCTCTCTTAACGAGAGGTAAAAAAATAACTATAAAAATCTGATGTGGCCAGCACATAACCTCTCGCCGTATATTTTACCTGGCTGTATGCATAAAGCAAAGATTATTTTTATAAATACAAATAATTTATTCATATAAATCTATGACGTATAAACTTCTTTATTATTCAATAATAGCATGTCTCAACATAAAGATATTTACCATAAATTATGTTACAATAAATTACAAAGTAGAGTTTACCATATATAAATATTAGGCTGGTAACAGCAATTTTCAATTCGAACAACTTTGTTTACTTTCTCTTCATATTCTTCTAGTAAAAACATTAATTTTGGGCGGTCTAAAATGTATATATCTGGATTGTGCATCTATTCTTATATATCTTCTTTTACATTTTATTTTTTCATACTTGTTATATCTAAATAACCTTAATTCCCTTTAATAAAGTGACGGATAGATTGCACTCCGATTATTCTTATATCGATGTGTAATTTTATCAATATTCACAACTTACTTGAGAAGAATTTGATAGCTTTTTCGCAATTCAAAGTTACTCTAGTCTACAGTACTGGTGTACATTGTCCCATAATGTTTGAAACAAATTTAAGTCCTTCAACCTAGACTTGTCATCTCCATAATAGTCACAGATCAAGAATTAAGGGATTCTCCAAAAACATTTTTCTTTCATTACTCATTATTTCTGACACTGACATTTATCTGTCAGTTACAAATAATTTAAATTTGCAACTATTTTTCATGGCATCCTTTCGGTTGTAAAATAAATTACAACATTATTTTATATATTATATTCCTTTTATCTCTAAATCTATAAAATATGTATAAAAATATTTAAATTTATCAGAAAGAGAATTTATTTTTCTTTAATATTATCAAGAAAAATTTTCAAAAAATAATATTTAGAAGATTTTTTTTCAAGAATCTTCTACTTCCGGTTGTCCAATTGTTACCAAAACCTTTTCAGATCTTCCCATGAATGTCCGATTGGGAAATACGTTGTTAAACAAATTTTAAGTCTTATAGTTTTTGAGTAACCGTCCTTCCAACATCCCACACACACACATCCACACACACACACACACACACACACACACACAGACATCATCGTAAAAATGTTAAAATCGGATTGTAGGGACCTTAAAACGTGCTTATTCAATAAAATCTGGATATGCGATTTTTAGCATGAATCCAATACCTCTCTTAACGAGAGGTAAAAAATGTATATTTTTATTCCCCAACACTTTATATTCAAATCATTTTTATGACAGATATTTGAAAAAAATATGTTTTCAGATGTTACGCCTATCACGGATTTTTGGGTCCACCCTACGTATATGTCTACACTTAGTTTATTTATCCAAATTTTATGTTTTGTTATTTAATTTTTAAATAGAGATAAAATAGTTATTTAAGTATTAACGGCAGTAAATGGTTTCAACCGGTTGAAGATGATTTTGGAGATCGATACCGGTAGAAGAGCACTAACTGACCGCAATGCGTTTTATCTCTTTTGCACGATCAACGCAAGAACAAAATTAAAATTTCAAAATTATTTTGACCTTTAAAAAAATTTAGTTTTGACTTTTATAGTAAGCTTTGAACTTTTTTTTACCTCTCCCTACCCTTGGTAAGGGAGATAGAGGGATCGTGCTAAAAACCCGATTTTAACGTTTTCACGATGATGTTTGTGGGTGTGTATGTGTGTGAGTGTAGATCTTTTGGGCGCTCTAATTCAAATACTATCATTCAAAAAATATTGAAACCGTGTATTTCTAATTTATTTTAAAATGGAAAAAAGCCATTAGAATTTGGTGTCAATCGGATAACCGGAAATGGCACTTTACTTGAAGCTCAAAATAGTTTTTTTTCAAAAAATAACTCTAAATGTTATTTTTCCGCAATTTATGTTATTATAAAAATTAAATATTATTAAAATTTCTACTGGTTTAGATCAATATTTTTCTATATATTTTATGGATAATATAAAAAATATTTCCCGGAGTCTATACTTTAAACACAACTCCATGGTTACACAGCTCAGCTCACATGTATGTAACTGACTGATAAATGTCACTGTCAAAAAAATAAGTAATAATACTAACGTCTTAAAAACAAAATTGTTAATAGAATAATAGTTATATGGAAAGGAACTTAATATAGTTTTCACCATTAGTAAATACGCAGGAATGTATTTAAATAGAATAAATAAATATATCATCACAGCATATTATCCATTGCTGGGTGTGCTAATTTGCTTTGTACATAGATTTCGGTAATGATATATGCGGGCGTTTACCTCACAGACACTCATTGCTGCCTTGGACAGTGCACCACAGGGGTCAGTTTTGTGCTATTTAAAATTTGAAATATTTTGCGTTAATCGGGATCGAATCCGGTTCTCCAGATTCGCGATCAGACATTCAGGCAGACGGCCACCAGACCCCAAAGGTATGTATTTAAATTAATAAAAATTAAATGACGGGTGGTATTGTGTTGGTCACATGAGATTTTTTATTTAGTTACCGATCAGTAAGTTGTAGAGATAACATACAGCCTTGGAAAAATAATTATTTATGTATTAACGGTAGTAAGTGCTTGATACCGACTGAGAATGATTTCGAAGAGCACTCACTTACCGCAAGGCCTATTACGTTTTTTGCAACATCGACGCACAAAATAAAAAAAAAACTTTTGAGAATTATTTTGACATATTAATAAATTTTTGTTGTCATTTTTAAAGAAAGCTTTGATCGTTGTTTTTATTTGCTTCTCCTGAGCGGTAAGTGATGTAAATCACTTACCGAACAGTACTTTTAAAAAACCCTAATACCTTGGAAACCCTATCGGTAAACATTCAAAAAACCGATTGGTCAAAAATTAAATATTCTCAATTTGTTGCACATTAACTACTGAAGTTACAATCTGGTACTTTTTCCACTGATAATAAAAAGAAAAAAATGTACTCGTAAGGTGAAATAATTAACTTTATCAGTAGGATACTATATTATCAGGAATATCAAATATACAATTAAAATTGTTTTTGTACCATGAAATCATGAAAATGTGTCAAAGAACTTGATATTCTATAAATGTATTGTACAAAGCAACAAATTAATTTTTTTACATACATACTTCATTCTATTTCTTGCTATTGTATACGAGACATTAAAGTTAATACCTTTTAAATTGTTTCTATTCACGTTCACTGCTTTATTTGTTACTTGAATATAATATATTTTGCTTTTGTCTATTATTTGCTTTTAATTAACAAGCGTTTAAAATTAATGTTTATTGCCGGAATATTTTTTTTACCTTCCGTCACCTTTAGGTAAGGAAGGTATTGTCTTTGGTCAAAAAATTCAATGATGAGTGTTTAGATAATAAGCATGTTTTAGGGTCCCTATAATACGATTTTACCATTTTTACGATGATGTCTGTATGTATGTATGTGTGTGTGTGGTGTGTGTGTATGTATGTGTGTGTGTGTGTGTGTGTGTGTGTGTGTCTGTGTGTGTGACGAAAGTTTTGGATCGCATAACTTCATACCACGATTTGGGTTATAATTGGTGAACCGGAAGTAGCCTCATTTGAAGATTTAACAGTTAAATTTGATTTATTGACATTTAACGTTATTATAACTTAAAGAATATATTATTCTCTATTCGATTTCATTGCATTTTATACTTCATATTTAATAGTTATAGAGTTAAAGAATTTTAAAGAAATTAAATTTTATTAATCAGCCAATTATGCTAAACATGGAAACGACTAATATATTCATAAAATTCAAATTGACAGATGTCAGTATCAATAAAAAGTAAATTAATGTGACAGAGATGAGGATGTTGAAGTAGATGTTGGAGAAGACACGGAAAGATAGGTAAGGAAATAACAGTGTTACAAGTTTCTAGAAAGATACATGAGTGATGATTACATTGGTTTGAAAATGTCATGAGGAGAAATGAAGAATATATTGGATGCAGAATGATTAGCTTAGTAATAGAAAGTTGAAGAAACAGAGGAAGACCAAAGATAAGATGAAAGGACTGTATTGCGGAAGACTTGAGAGAAAAGGAACCGAATGAGAACGACACGTAATACAGAAATGAGTGGAAGAAGAAAATAAAAATAGCGACCCCTAAGAATGGGGAAAGCTAAAGAAGAAGAAGTTGTTGGTGTCAAGTGCAATTTGCATAGTTTGTTTATTGTCAACGCAGAATATGCAGAAATTCAGGAATGACCGAGGAATCGATGTACATGTTGTCCAAAACCCATGCTAGGTGTCCGTAGAAAGTTGCGCCTTGTAGACGAACGCGCTAATCTTTATTTAATATAAGTTCATAATACTGTTGCTTATGAAACAGTTAATTTTTCACTATTACAAAACTTTTATTAAATATTACAAGAAAAAATTGTTGAAATTTGTACCAAAACTTCTAAGACATATGTTGTCACTAAAACTGAAACCACAAATTACTACAAATTAAATTACCAAATGATTAACTAAGGTTCAAAACATTCGATAAAATACAATTTTTTTTTAAATGAAGAGCGATTTTATAGTTTTTTACCTACCGTCACTTTTAGGGAAGGAAGGTATTGTCTGTGATCAAAAAATTTAATGATGAGTTTTTATTGAATAAGCATGTTTTAGGCTCCTTATAATACGATTTTACCAATTTTACGATGATGTCTGTATGTATGTGTGTGTGTGTGTGTGTGTATGTGCGCGCGTGTGTGTGTCTGTGTGTATGTGTGTGTGTGTGACGAAAGTTACGGATCGCATAAATCCAATACCACGATTCTAAAAATTATATTTTTTTCGTACTCCTTCACATCCAGAAGAACAACTGATTAGATTTTGGTTATAATTGGTGAACCGGAAGTAGCCTTATTTGAAGACTTAACAGTTTAATTTGATTTATTGACATTTAGCGTAATTATAACTTAAAGAATATATTATTATCTATATGATTTGATTGCATTTTATACTTCATATTCAATAGATATAGAGTTAAAGAATTTTAAAGAAATTTAATTTTATAAATCAGCCAGCTATGCTAAACATGGAAACTATTAATATATTCATATAATTCAAATTGACAGATGTCAGTATCAATAAAAAGTAAATTAATGTGGCAGAGATGAGGATGTTGAAGTAGATATTGGGGAAGACACGAAAAGATAGGTAAGGAAATAACTCTAATGTTACAAGTTTCTAGAAATATACAAGTGAGATGATTACATTAGTTTGAAAATGTCATGAGGAGAAATGAAGAATATATTGGATGAACAATGAATAGCTTAGTAATAGAAGGTTGAAGAAACAGAGGAAGACCAAAGATAAGATGGAAGGACTGTATTGCGGAAGATTTAAGAGAAAAGGAACTGAATGAGAACGACACGTAAAACAGAAATGAGTGGAAGAAGAAAATAAAAATAGTGACCCCTAACGATTGGGGAAAGCTAAAGAAGAAGAAGTTGTTGGTGTCAAGTGCAATTTGCATAGTTTGTTTATGAAATAATTTTACTGGAAATTTAGAATATTTTGCAAGAAAATTTATGTATGGAATTTATACATAATACAAAGGATTGACGGAAGGTATTGTGTTGGCCACAACAGATTTTTTATAATCTAAGCACTGTCGCATTTCTTCATATTGCTTCCTGATACTATTGTTGAAGCATATTTACATAGCTGTCCGGTGCCTGTGCTGGCTATATGTGAATTTTTAGTACACGGATATTTAGCTTTATTAGGAATTTGTGGCATACTGGCTATTGTTGGTAATAGTGTTCCAATTGAACACCTGTTCCCACAGCATCTGACCGCTGGTCTGTTCTCAGGTCACGCTACCCGAGCAAACATTCGTGCCGGGATCAGCGGGTCACGAGCCCGCGGCCAACACCCGCACTCGCACTCATCCGTCAAACATCAACATCAAACAGCTTAGATCTGCAACTTGACCTTAATGATTCCATATATGTATGCATTCAGACTCCTATCTTAACAACAATATGTTATGAGAAATCTAGACCTGAAATATCCTATTCTCATGCAAGACAACCTTATGAGATCTTCGAAGAGTATGAAATAATTTATTTGTACAGTTAACCTGCCAATAAATGCCGTCAATCGGAAATGGCTGCACGTATGTCTATAATATAGAAAAATTGCATAGCTCACTGAAAAATTGTGTGTGAAAGTCGAACATGTATGATTTAGATCGTGAGATGAGGTGAAGTTCACTACATATAAAACACACTTTGGCACACCCAGAAATAGGTAATAAGCTGTAATGATATAGAAGGTGTATCAAGAAGCTCGTTCACTATTGGTAACATTTTACCTCCCGCTACTCTTGGTAAGGGAAGTATAGGGATCGTGCTAAACATCGTGCTAAACATCGCATATCCATGATTTGGTAAATGACCACGTTTCAAGGTCTATAGAATCCAATTTTAACAGTTGCACAATGATATCTGTGTGTGTGTGTGTGTATGTGTGTGTGTGTGTCTGTGTATGTGTGTGTGTGTGTGTCTGTGTGTGTGCGTGTGTGTGTATGTGTGTATGTGTGTGTGTATGTGTGTGTGTGTGTGTGTGCGTGTGTGTGTGTGTTTTTTTTTCAAAGCATGCTCCATACAATGAACACATTTCAAACTAAAATGTAAAAGGTGAAATTAGTACCTTATAATAATTAATGTTATAAATATTTTGTTGACATGCAAAATTTAAATAATAAACATTCATTTCACTCCAAAAATCAATAATTTTATTTTGGAATCATAAACTTGTGTATTCGTCCTCAAAAGCGGGCACAATTTGACTTTTATCGCCCAAGGGCCTATAAAGTTGCCAAGCAACAGCTATTCAAACATAAAAATCGAGGTTTATGGATAAATGTCAAACACATTAAATTCGATAAATCACATTTTTTGAACACCACTATTCGCATAACTTTTTGTTTTCTTCCGCGTATAGGTACGTCTTTTGGCCAAATTGTCATTTGCAGCCTAAAATTGATCCGATATTTCTTTTTAATAATCGATATCATTTATTTTCATTTGATATTAAATTTAAATTTATAAAACAAACAATATAGCTATAAACCACAGCATACCTACTTAAAATTCACAGCGCCAGCACCACAATACTCCCAGTATTCCTACTTAATCATTGAATTTCGAGAATCAAAATAAATTAAAACGATTTATGTACCACTGGCATAATCAAGATTATTGCACTCAGAAAATTTAGAGCTCGACGCGTGCTGCAATCTTTTGATTATGCGCTTAATACATAAATATCTATTATTTGTTTTTTTTTTAAGTTTTTGGATAAATTGTAAATAATTTAAATACATACAAAATAATTAGAAACATGTATAAAAGACCTCTGATTATCATTATTTCGTGTAAAAAAATTTCGAGGTTCTTTGCCACCATGACAGTTGCCTGTACAATTATTCTTCGGATTGTTTACATTCATTGATTTTGAAATTTATATAAATTTAAACTAATTATTCTTATCCATAAAAACGTTATCCTCCACCTACCAAGGGGAACAAAAAATTATCATTCCTGTTATTTGTTTTAGGTCATTCTAAATTTCTAATCATGGATGTTACAAGAGATGCAGTAATTGATTCTTTCGGGTTAGTAGATATTTAAAAATCCACGTGCCATTCTCCGCGTTGTCACCTAATGGTTACTCATTTATATCTTTAAAGCATTACAAATATCCATATCCAATATTCGAAATAAAACTTGAAGAAACGAAATTTAACTTACCGCTTTATAAAATACATAAAAGCAGAACATAAATTTAAATCAATACAATTCAATTTTTTCGAACGGATCTACACGATTATTTTATTATTAAAGATATAAACAAATGCTAAATAGGTAGCAAGGTTGTAGGACACCAAGGGAAACATCTGATTATGAGAAAAAAACAGTGGTTCTCAAATTAGAGAATAATGTTATGTTGTTTTAAATATAACGCCATAGTAAAATAGTGCCATTGCATAGGATTTTTTTTCTGAATTCAATCATATAAAAATTTTACATCCTTACGTAGCAAAAAAATGTGATTGAAATTTTAACAAATTTGTTTTAGATACATATTAAGGTTAAATGGATTATGATTGAAAAACAAATGTGTTGATAATGATTACTTCCTATAAATAATTTCCTATCCGATTTCCATTTTTTGTAAACATAATTCCATTCGCTTTAAATGAACATACTTCAGTATAACCAGCCGCCTATTTAACTTTTTTAGTCCTGGTTGGCCAAAACAAAAAGATTTTAAACCAAGAGTGACTTAATTTTAAAAAAATCTAAACTCTATTGCACTTCTGTCTCTAGAGATTGTTTCCCGAAACTATGATAGTATTCACGAACATTCCTCTAGGTATCTTGTGTCAGGTGCAGACTTCACAATAATTTGTACAGGATCAATACATACAGGGTGTAATTTTAAAACGGATCATAGGACTATAACATAGAAATAGTATATTATGTGGCAAGTGTGTGAAGATGAAATTTTTACATGAGGGTGGAGATTGCGACACGAGCCGAAGGCGAGTGTTGCAAACCACCCTAATGTAAAATAGGCTTCACACACGTGTTACATACTATACTTTTTCTACGACCTTGCAATATTTTTTTTATATAAATTAATAACATTTCTCATGAAGTTGTTATTTCTACGGACCATTTACCAACACATGATTTACGTGTATATAAAAGATATTCATTGTATGTGTTAAAACTGAACTATTTACTTCACGCACAGTGTATATTTACTTCATGCACACTATGCGTGAAGTGAGACTTCACGCACAGTGTACAAAAAATCAAGCTTCACACATAAAAATTGATACGTGAAGTACTCACTTCACGCATGTGAGTAGAAAAATAGATTTTTAGATGCTACAAGTTTGTATATTAATTTATAGAAAATCTGATGTGGCCAGCACAATACCTTCCGTCAATCCTGTGTATTATGTACAAATTCCATACATAAATTTTCTTGCAAAAGATTATAAATCTTTGGTATTATGTGATTCCCTTTCTCGGCAACTGAATTCCATACTCCTAATAACAAACAAACCACATGAAATAAAAAAATTATGAAATTTTGATTGAAAAATTATAACACTTGTCAGTTATGGACATAATTAATTGCTGTCATTTTGACACGGGTCAAAGTCATGTTACTGCACGCGCCCCATACATAAATTTTCTTGCAAAAGATCCTATATTTCCAGTAAAGTTATTTCATTAACAAACTATGCAAATTGCACTTGACACTGACATCTTCTTCTTTAGTTTTTCCCATTCGTTAGGGGGTCGCTATTTTTTATTTTCTTCTTCCACTCATTTTTGTTTTGCGTGTCGTCCTCATTCAGTTCCTTTTCTCTCAAGTCTTCTACAATACAGTCTTTTCATCTTATATTTGGTCTTCCTATGTTTCTTCCACCTTCTATTAATATATTCATCTCTCCTCATGACATGTTCAAACCAATATGTAATCGTCTCTCTTATATCTAGAAACTTCTAACACTAGAATTACTTCCCTTATTCTTTCATTGATTTCATTTTATTGATACTGACATCTGTCACTTTGAATTACCTGAATATATTAACAGTTTCCATGGTTAAGTTAGCATAGCTGGCTGAATTATGAAATTTATATAAAATTTATTATCGTTATTCTTCTTTAAGTCTATATCTGTTAAATATCAAATATAAAATGCAATCAAATCATATAGGCAATAATATATTCTTTAAGTTATAATAACATTTAACAGTTTTTTTCAAGAAAAACTGTTAAAATCTTCAAATGAGGGTACTTCCGGTTGACCAATTATAACCAAAATCTAAACAGGTCTGCATATGGTTGTAAGGAAGAGGAATACGCAAGAATTGTAATTTTTGGAATTATAGTATTGGAGATATCGTGCCCGAAAACGCGGTCACACACACACACATACACACACACACACACACATACACACACACGCACACACGAACACACACACACACATACAGACATCATCGTAAAAATAGTAAAATCGTATTGTAAAGACCCTAAAACGTGCTTATTCAATGAAAACTCACCACCGAATTTTTTGACCAAAGACAATACCTTCCTTACCTATAGATGACGGAAGGTAAAAAAAAGAATTGGTGCATAGTATAGAGAAAAAAATCTGATGTGGCCAGCACATAACCTCTCGCCGTATATTTTACCTGGCTGTATGCATAAAGCAAAGATTATTTTTATAAATACAAATAATATATTCATATAAATCTATGACGTATAAACTTCTTTATTATTCAATAATAGCATGTCTCAACATAAAGATATTTTACCATAAATTATGTTACAATAAATTACAAAGTAGAGTTTACCATATATAAATATTAGGCTGGTAACAGCAATTTTCAATTCGAACAACCTTGTTTACTTTCTCTTCATAATCTTCTAGTAAAAACATTAATTTTGGGCGGTCTAAAATGTATATATGGATTGTGCATCTATTCTTACATATCTTCTTTTACATTTTATTTTTTCATACTTGTTATATCTAAATTACACTAATTCCCTTTAATAAAGTGACGGATAGATTGCACTCCGATTATTCTTATATCGATGTGTAATTTTGTCAATATTTACAACTTACTTGAGAAGAATTTGATAGATTTTTCGCAATTCAAAGTTACTCTAGTCTACAGTACTGGTGTACTGTAATACTGTCCCATAATGTTTGAAACAAATTTAAGTCCTTCAACCTAGACTTGTCATCTCCATAATAGTCACAGATCAAGAATTAAGGGATTCTCCAAATACATTTTTCTTTCATTACTCATTATTTCTGACACTGACATTTATCTGTCAGTTACAAATAATTTAAATTTGCAACTATTTTTCATGGCATCCTTTCGGTTGTAAAATTAATTACAACATTATTTTATATATTATATTCCTTTTATCTCTTAATCTATAAAATATGTATATAAATATTTAAATGTATCAGAAAGAGAATTTATTTTTCTTTAATATTATCAAGAAAAAATTTCAAAAAATAATATTTGGAAGATTTTTTTTCAAGAATCTTCTACTTCCGGTTGTCCAATTGTTACCAAAACCTTTTCAGATCTTCCCATGAATGTCCGATTGGGAAATACGTTGTTAAACAAATTTTAAGTCTTATAGTTTTTGAGTAACCGTCCTTCCAACATCCCACACACACACATCCACACACACACACACACACACACACACATACACACACACACACACACACACACACACACACACACACACACACAGACATCATCGTAAAAATGTTAAAATCGGATTGTAGGGACCTTAAAACGTGCTTATTCAATAAAATCTGGATATGCGATTTTTAGCATGAATGCAATACCTCTCTTAGCGAGAGGTAAAAATACGATTTTTTTTTATCTTAAACCCGTTACATTTCTGTGTCATATAAAAGCCACAATATAATTTTAAAAATTTACGAAGTTAAGAAAGAATCTCATTAGCCATGAAACTGACAGTAACAAATAGTTGTTGCTTTAGGGCAACTCATTAATAAAAAATAGTTTGCATTTTTTTGTTAGAATTATTATTTTGGTTTTTCTTCATGTTAATAAAATATGACAATTTTTTGTCTCTGTCAGTATCATGATTAATCATTGACGTATTATATAAATGCATGGCACATTTATGCTCCTTTACTCTATTATCATTGACGCACACCTCAGAAAACGACAGCGCTAGTTTGGACAATGTCAAAAGGTGAAAAATAAGGCAGAGTGCTTAAGAGTATTTATAAAAATCTGTTGTGGCCAGCACAATACTTCTCACCACTTCCTTTTTTGTTTACATAAGTATAGGGCGTGAACAGTCATGTTACATTGTTGGCCTTGACAAGCAGATGTAGGGGCCCGTTTCAGAATGATAATTAGTAATTATGTAGATAGATGTCAAATGTCAGAATTTTTCATTATAAATTTCAAGATTTTCTAAATTCACGTAGTGAATTTGTCACCAGGAGTGTGGAATTTACTTCTCGAGGAAAATAAACCACATGGAATTGGAAAATCACTAAATTTAGAATGAGAAATTATGATATTTGACATCTATATACATAATTACTAGCTATCATTCTGACATGGGCCCTCATATCTGCTTATCAAGGCTAACAAAGTCACATGACTGCTTGCGCCTTAATGTATTTAACATTTCTTGTATACCTACACTCTACACCAAAAATTCTACTTATATCTATTCTTTATATTTAGATTTTTAAAATTTATTCATTCTATGAAGAAATTTTATCCTAATTTTTCGAGATGTTTCCAATTCATTGTCGGGAGTAACAGTATTTCTGAAGGGTATGTGTAATATACCTATAATATTAAATATTTAACTACTAATACTTTAAGAAATAATATAATGTATGTACTTCCCAGAAAAAGTCTTCAGTAATCTCTCCGGATTTCTGACACTGACATTTATCTGTCAGTTACAAACATTTTAAATTTTCAACTATTTTCCATGGCATTCTTTCGGCTGTAAAATTTATTACAACAGATTATTTTGTATATTATATTTCTTTATCTCTAAATCTATAGAATATATAATAAAATATTTAAATGTATCAGATAGAGAATTTAATTTTCTTTAATATTACCACGAAAAATTTTCAAAAAATAATATTTAGAAATTTTTTTTCAAGAATCTTCTACTTCCGGTTGTCCAATTGTTACCAAAACCTTTTCAGATCTTCCCATGAATGTCCGATTGGGAAATAGGTATAATTAAACAAATACAAAGTCTTATAGTTTTTGAGTAATCGTCCTTCCAACATCCCACACACATACACACATACACACGTACACACACACACACATACATATATCCACACACACAGACATCATCGCAAAAACGTTAAAATCGGATTGTAGGGACCTTAAAACGTACTTATTCAATAAAATCTGGATATGCGATTTTTAGCATGAATACAATACTTCTCATAGCGAGAGGTAAAAATGATATATAAAATATAATTCATATTCGATTTAACATACAATATTTAATTCGTATATTAAATTATTTGTAAAAATAACAAATATAGAAAACAGTTTTGCTGTAGCTAATATTTTATTTTTATACACATTTAAGGAGTAGTCTGTCGATTAGAAATGATTGCTGCATATCAAAAAATGTTTGGATGGCATGAAATTGTGTCAGCCACTTTGTACAGTTTTCCATTCTTTAGAAAATAAATAAATAAATAAATATTTCATCACGGCATATTACCCATTGCTGGGTGTGCCAATCTGCTTTGTACAGATATCGGTAATGATGGAATATTTGTACCGTGCGGGCGCTTACCAGGCGTCACCTCACGGACACTCATAGCTGGCGTGGAGAGTGCACCACAGGGGTCAATTTTGTGCCATTAAATTCGATGTAATTTTTGGCGTCGGTCGGGATCGAACCCGGGTCCCCAGATTCGCGACCAGACATTCAATTATTCAAATATTCTTTAGAAATATACTCGAAAAATATTCACATATTTATGGGTTGAGTTTACGACGAAAACGAAATACTTGTAATATTGTATCTCTTTGTCTTTTTGATAACGAACTGTTCATCCATATTCACTGCATGACATTACCATTTTAAAAGAAGTCTGAAATATAAAATAAATTACACTCATATACGTAGCACGAATGACGGAACCAGCATGCAAAATTATTTCTATTATTATTTGTAGTATTATTTTTAAATATACATATTTTACTTTTACTAACCTTGCCCAAACTCGCGCTATCCTTTTCTAGGGTGAGCGTCAATTTCTCTCTATACTGGTGGTATTATGGTCAAATCTGTAAGTCTTAAATCTGTAATAGTGAACAAAATCACAATGGAAATAGATGTTTTTGTCAGTTTTTTTACAGATTTAAACTTACAGTTTTGACCACAATACGGCCTGGCCATACGTTGGGTCCATTTATATGCCAATGTGGTTGAGTTTTCTTAATTTCATAAATTTTTAAATTTATTTTTTGGCTTTAATGAAACAGAAATGTAATATGTTTCCTATAAACAATTCGTAATTTTTTTTTCTACAATATGCACTAATTATTTTTTCTATAAATTGATACAGAAACTTTTAACAGCTAAATACTGTTTTTCAATGTTCCATGACCCGTTTTCAAAATTACACTCTATACACAAACACATAGATATGATCCTGAAATTGTGTAAATATGCAATTATTTCCATGATATCCATATTATTTTCGTACTTTTGTAACTATCCCTATGTCTTCTTTGTCTGAGTCAGGAGATAATAAAAAATTTAGATTTTAATTGAAAATTATAAGAAAATTGTTCATAATATGGAGCACAAATTGCATTTATTTCAATAAGCTCACATGCATGAATTAAATTTGCAAAAGCGAAATAACAGGTGCAAAGATAAAAATCACATAAAAGTTAACGATACCCTTGCCTTTTATCATTTAGTATCTGAACAATGACTGAAAAAAAAGAGGTATTAAAATATTTTTAATTTATATAGATTAATACATAATCATTTTAAAATTATAGCTTAATTCTAAATCTCTTACCATAATTTGGATAAATTTTTTGAATTATGGTGGTTGCAGTCCACAAAACCAAGAATTTTCAAAGAAAGCAATTAATACAATCTTTGTTGTATGTAGCCTTACTATCTGCGTGTTAACTATTGTAAAATTTATTATAACCGAATATGAAACTCCAGATCAATTTACCAAAGTTGCTATAATTTTTGTTGGATATATGCAGGTAAATTAATAATCTCTTATATGCCAAATGCAGAAAGTACCATTTTACTAAGATGAGGCTCCAAATGCATATTCATAAAATGACCTATTTTGCTAATTTTTTTAACAATGACCTGTACACGTCATAATGATATAGGCATATGCAATACTATTGTCGGTAAAATATTATTACACCTAAAGTTGTTATAGAAAGTTGTTATAGGCAGGAATGGGAAAATATCGCTAAAATCATTCTTGCTACATTTACCATATTTATTACATTTACTGCGTAGTAAATGTAGTAAATTCCATAATATAGCAAAATGATTTAGTAAATGTAGTAAATGTTTTGATTGGCTAATCTAGGTAAGTAAGATCTTACGAAATATTATATCGCATGTACACAGTTTCTGTTATCGATTTTGAGAGCAAACTGATATGCATGTGGTCTTGAATTTTTTTACGATGTAAGGAACGAATGTATTTTGTGTACATGAGATTATGAGATGTAATATTTTGTAAGATCTTACAATGTGCAAGGGCGCACCGAAACATCGGTGTTGTAAGAGAATACATGCAGTTTGACTGAGATTGCGATTGTTAACACCTAAATAAATTATAAGTTATTTATTTTCAATAATTGTTTATTATGTTTTACTATGAACTAATGGGATCATTGAGTGAACAGTGAACATATATCCTACTTTTTTTTAAAGTATAAAATTGAAACCTTGTGAAATAACGATGTAGTAAATTGAATTTGCTACTGTAGTAAACGCCATAGTTAATGAACAGTTTACTACATTTTCATCCCTGGTTATGGGCAGAAAAATTGTTAGATATG
The DNA here is from genome assembly GCA_951394225.1 of Harpalus rufipes. Classification (NCBI taxonomy): domain Eukaryota; kingdom Metazoa; phylum Arthropoda; class Insecta; order Coleoptera; family Carabidae; genus Harpalus; species Harpalus rufipes. Next base: position 15,452,852 of record OX596280.1, read on the forward strand.
GTGGGTCGAATTCAGCACTCTTCTTTACCTAAAGAAGCCTATATAGAAATAATAAAATAAAAGAGACATATGCATTGATGCATTCATAAGAAAATATGCAAATTATTTCCCTAGTTACTGTTCCTTTTAGGTTACAATAAAGTTTATAACATGTCGGGTAAAATGTAATATACTACAAGAAATGGTGGACATGATGTGGCACAAATTTTGGTCCCTAGAGATTGCTACAACAGAAACTAAGGCCAAAATATTACGAACATATCGCTTTATGAACATGATGACAAGAACCTACTGCGTATTGATAGTAGGAAGTGTCCTCTGCATTATTTGTCAAGCTTGCTTATCAGAAGCAAGAACATTACCTCTAGATATATGGTTGCCATGTAAAGAAACTTTGGAAAAGACACCATATTTTGAAATTATTTACATTTTGCAGGTTATATTTATGTTGTGCCATGACATATTTTTAGTAGGCCCTTTTGATGCATTGTTTGCGAACATGATTGCGTTGGTTTGTTGTCAATTTAATTTAATTAAAGAAAAGTTAAATAAAACAGGAAGTGAGAAAGAAGATTATAATATGCTCAATATGTGCGTGGAACATCACAACCTTCTTCTCAGGTAATATTCACAAATGATGATTTGGATGAATCATAAAGAGTTGTATTATTATTGTTTAGAAAACTTATATACACAGACAAAAGTTATCTCATTTTAGAAAATATGCATAGTCACAGTGTCGGACTGGCCAGCCGCCTGCCGGGCACCCGGAAAAATAAAAAAATTAAACTATTGCTAAAAATATTATTTATAATACTAAAAAATGTCTAAATATATACCACACATACAGTGTTTGCAAGTTCTAGTTATTTTGTTATTCATCAGTAAGTCCGTAAAACGTTACACATATAACAGCTATCTTTCATTTCCCTCCTGCGGTAGTACCATTAGCCAAATATGGGTTTTCTTTCATTTTTAGGATTAGGTAACTTAAATATTACCACATTAATAACTAATGTTTGAATATATGCAAGGTAAAATACTGTAAAATGATACATATTTGAAAGTTTTATTTATTTCTCATTTTGTTTTTTAAATGTCTGATGTGATCTACGTCTTCCATAATTTTTTACTTAAAGATAAACAAAATGGAATTTATATTCAAGAAAATTTAGGGCAGTACCAATTTGGCCAATTGCAACCTGCATAAACAAACGATACAGTAAAGGAACTAGGATCAGAAAATGCTAATATACAGGACACAAAAGTCACTTGAAAAACCGCAACATAATTTAAGTAAAGCAAGCAACAGCGACTCTGATTCTGAAACGGAATAAGTAAAAACATTTTATTCAGCCATTACCTTTTGAAGATAGATGTTCCCTTAACCTTATACGATAACTATTTCTGAATTAAGAAAATTGTTTTGATGCTTAGTAAAGCAAAAACCAACTTCAGTAATAACAATGTGTAAAATATTAATGTTTGTTTCCATCAAATAAAAATGTCGTTAATGCGTTTTTCAATGTAAAAAATTAAAAAATATAGTTTATCAAATGGACTAGGACTCGAGACTAAACCATAATTTGTTTATACGACATAATGAAATTAAAAACAACAATTTTTGCAATGAAATTTTTCATGCTAAAATTTAAGTTAGGTACTTTTATGATTACAATTCTTGAGTTATGCTACTATTTATTTACCTATTTTTAAAATTTAATGAGTTTTATCTTGTACCTAATATTGAATACTTATAGGCTTTAAAATTTAAATACGATTATAAGAATGTATTTATTTTAGCATTTTGTAATAACAAATAGTTATATGATTTTTTATTAATTAAAACTAAAGTCCGCTGGGGTTATGTTCCGCTATATGAATTTACTTTGTAACATATTGTTTTTTAAATACTTTTCGATGTGGTCAAAAAATAGTCACTAGATATAGGTGAATATATTATGGTTTACACTTCTACACAGAACTTTTATATACTATATGGTCTTCCGAATAGTGATGCTCAATATTTGATCACTGTTAAATTTCGAGTTATGATATCAAAGTTATAATTTTTATATTTTAATGGGGTAACTTTTGTCAAATTTCGAAATCCCCATTAAGTAGTAAATAAAGCCCAATAGTTCAGTTTAAAATAAAAAAGCTCGGCTTGATCATACTCTGTTCTTTAATTAGGAAGAGCGATTCAAAAATTACGTGTCTAAAAGAAAGCTTGTGATTGGCTGCTGGTAAGTTGTTTTTACTCTAGCAAATTAAATGGCCCGGCCGCTATGATTGCAACAATAGATGATTGAGCCAACAAGAGTGCATTGTTTTCCGATTTGTTTTTATCAATTTTGGAGTAATATAAACACTTCTTTTCAGTACTAAGTGGTTAATCTTTATTCGTGTTTTTTAATGTTCCTATATGAACCTGTCTTTTGCTTTTGCTCCTTCGAATTAAAAAACTTACTATAGATGATTCAAGATTTTTAAAATTTTGCGCATGGCTTGAGCTTGAAATCTCAAGCATTTAAAATTGTAGGTTTGGCTTGCTTTTCAAACTTTTAAAGTTCTTACAATTTTTTTCAAGGTTTGTAAATGCTCATGCGCGATCTCATTTATGCACGCGCATATGATATCTTTTCTTTTATTTCTTCAGTTTTTATACGTAGATCTTATTTCCTCTACCAGGTGGTCATCAATGCCTTTTTTATGTAATATATGCCATAATTTGTTTCTGGGTACACTGTCAAAGGCCTTTTGTAAATCTACAAAGCACATATACAATTCGTTATTGTCTTCCAGGAGTTCCACGGCTATAGCCGCCAGTCGTCGTAAACAAAAGATGAGATGTGTTCCTCTGCCTGCTTAGAATTCATATTGGCTATCGTCTAATTTGCCCTCTAGTTTCTTCGGTAACTTCCTTTCCAATATTCGCTCGTATATCCTACTCAGTACGCTTAAGGAAATTCCTCTATAGTTATCAAACATATGTCCGATTGCACAACTCTAAGAATTCCTTAATATTCTTAAGCAGTCCTTAAAAATAAAATTTCGTTGCTGGAATCAAATTTGTACACTTAAAAATAATTTGGCATTAAATTGTTAGGTAATGTTTTTAGTTTATTCGAATTTGTATTTGTAGTTTTATTGTCTATAATGTGCATATTCTCGTCAACATGTAGCAGTAAATATAATTTTTCGATACTAGTGTAATTTGCACTCCTCAACCGTTCCTTCGATTCCATTTCAAATCTACAATCGTATTAATATAGTTAAATAACTCCCTTGCTAATTATATACTTACTGGATGATTATTTACTACAATATGTACATAGGTATTAATATAGACTAACAGCCGATGTTTGATGTTAATTTTAAAACAAGAACAACCAAGAATTCACAGTTGTTGGATTTTAACATTTGAAAACGAAAATTCCCTAAAGTGACCAAAGGTTCTTTTTCTTTTTTGAAACAAAATTTTACATCTTTAGTTTTAGATATGGCATCTGTAACTTTATTAAGGAACTCCTAAATTCAATCCGTGCAACAAACATAAAACATAAGGATTCCTTAGTACTAAGTACAACTTAGTTGAGTTGGATTTTAAGGAAAACTGGTGCTAATGGATATTAGTAACGTCACCTTTTCTAAAAATGGGTAGAATAACTGCAGTTTTCCAACCTGTTGGTATATTTTTGTTTTTCCAAGTCGTGTTTAAAAACTTATGGAATAGAATCATTCTATCCCCTCCCATGGCTTTAAGTAACTCTGTACTAATTCTGTCATCACTCGCAGCATTCTAATTTTAACATAATTTTATTGCGTTTTCAACTTCCTAATATTCAATATTTTCAAGTTGGTCGTTGCAGTTTGTCGTCTCAATCAAACATTCTGTTATATCTTCATCTTCCACCTTAAGCATACATTCAACATGATCCAACCAAACTTTACGTTTACATGCAGTTTTGAAAATGGTTTCAGTTAAAATTACACGAAATTATTTACATGCAGCTTTTAAAACAAGTTTACACATTCATTTGAAAACAGTTTCAGTGCACGCGCATTTGGCTGATGTAAGTAACAGATCTTCTTCACTCCAAATACTTCGTTTTGCCATAACTCCAATTATTTTTTATACTTCGTACCACTACGCACTAAAATTACACAATTGTCAGTTTATTTGTAGATTAGTAACACAGAACGGCAGAAATGTACGTATTCACAATATCGAAACTTAATTTTAAGTGTTTACATGAGTAGTTCTGATTGAAATTAGTTTTCAAGTCAAACCCACGAATTTTAGTTTTTGACACTGCATATATTGCGATTTCAGAACTAAAAACGTTTTGAAAATGGTTTCAAAACTGCATGTATGTAATGTCTTTTGCAACCTATGCTTCTGCCCCGTGCAAACAGTTGAGATTATATCAAAAGCTTGATGAATCTTGTTTTCAACCAAACTACTTGATAGTTGAAAAATAACTTGACTTTAAAATTCAAATTTTTAAAAATGTTATACTTGGCTTGAGTTTGAAGAAACTAAAGTTTGATATTTCAAACGTCAATCTTGGCTTGATTTTTCAAACTTTTTCAAGCCGTCAAGCCAAGCTTTAACTTCCATGCATATGTTTTTTGGAACATTCTATATGTTAAAATGTTAAAACTGTTTAGATTCCTAACATTGCTAGAATCCTTTTTCTCGGATGCAATCCTGTGGATTGTGAGTTCCAGTTTATTTCTGCAGACCCTGTGCCTGTACGTCATTGTTATGGATGACGATAAGTAAATATGATAAACTTTCTCTTCTTGCAATCTAAATAAAACTGTACTTTTAGTTCACTAAAAGGATTGTTTGTTATTCTTTACATGTGTGTGTTGTCGCAACTGTATTTTTATTGCCAAGCAGGACAGATTATTCAAGATGAGGCAAGTGAATTTCACTCTTGTTTGGAGAAGAAATACATAAAGAATTTTGTTCTGAAGGTTGAAAGCATGGGACTTGCAGCGTATTTTTGTAACTGGACCAGTGATGGCAACAAAGATCTAAGAAATGGGTTACAGATGATCATTGTGAGATCTCAGAAAAGGTTTAACATCACTGCAGGAGGTTTCATGATTTTGAATTTGGAAAATTTTGCTAGTGTATGTATATTATAATAACTAAAACTAAATATAATAAATTTTAATTCAAATTTTAGATTATCCAGACTTCATTTTCTTTTCTAACATTCTTGGAAAATATTAAATCATAATTAATTTATATTCATTATATTATATTAATTTAATAGTTCCACACAATAATAGTTAATAAAATTTAACATAATATGAAGTTTAATATTATTTATTAATTGATCAATTTAAAATAAATATAAATATTATATCAAAAATCTGATATATTGATTATTTACTCCTATGTAATAAACTTAAATTACTGAAATTTGAAATTCATGCTGAAGTAAATATCCAAAGGTTGGGAAGTATCAGTTATTATGCCCATACATAATAAATTAGATACTACACCTTTTTCCTTTTCCAGTCATGTATCAGGTATAGGCGATGGGAAATAAGCAATGTAACATCTGGTGGTATTTTGCAGAACTATAGTTGATGGGATAAGTTATACACGTGACATTGTCTTGATTGTGTAAACACAAGTGTTGTCTATTATGTTTATAATATTTATGTTTACAAATGTAATATCTTTTAATATTATATCAAAATGCCATTATGTTCATACATAATAAATTACATTCTACACCTTTTCTCTTTCCCAGTCGTGTATCAGATATAGGCGATGGGAAATAAGCAATGTGATATCTGGTGGTATTTTGCGGAACTATAAGTTCATGGGATGTTATACACTGCCATTTTCTTGATTGTGTAAACGCAAGTGTTATCTATTATGTTTATAATATTTACGTTTACATATGTAATATCTTTTAATATTATACATTTAATGCATAAATGCAATTAGTGAATGTCAAATTATCCCGTTAACATTAGTTCCTTTAAAAGCCACTTTGGCGCTACGATCTTATTTTCCATCGCCTATAGTGATGTGCCATTTGAAAGTTCATGAAAAAGCTACAATGCACATGAGCCGTGCACCTTTCTAGACTTGCGCAGATCAACATGCATGAACTTATTGTCATATAAGTTTGACGTTTGAACAAGAAGTTTTGTTCGGTAAATCTACATGTTAATCACAAATTTCAATACAATTTTAGTGAATTTGTGCCATTTTGTCATAAAACGTCCAAGTATTTCAAACTTTTCAAACTTTACTGAAAAACTTTAATTTACGTGAAATTTTCCATAAACTTTCAAAGTTTAATTTTTTTTTCTGAAATTCATTGAAATTTATAGTGAAACATTTTATGAAACTTTCGATGAAACTTTCAATGAAAATAAGTTTCTGAAATTTGCACATCACTAATCAGATATAACCAAATTCTTTTCAGAATGCGCCACATGTAATTTTCAAAATAATATATTTAATTTTCGAAGTCATTAATTTTAATTCAGAATAACCAATTTAATTTCAGAAATCGCGAAATGTAATTTAGAAAAACATGTATTACAGAAAGCGTCATTTGTATTTCAAAACGCTATAATTACTGACATATATGCTAGTGTTAGCCTTACTTTAATGTAGTGATTTCAGAAGTTATTAACTGGAGATAATATAAAACATGTTTAACGTATGTAGGAATAGCATTTTGTATATTTGAATTAGAAATGATTTATTGTAAAACAAAAATTATTTCATAAACATTTATGAATTACATTTGACGCATTCTGAAATTAAATTGATTATTCTATATTACATTTGAGGTGTTTTGAAATGCAAGTGTTAATGCGTAATGGTGTCTCACTATTGAGTACAACACTAAAATTGTACGAACCCATAGATTAGATTTAGAAAGAAAAAAAGCGTGCAAGAATATATACTTACATTTCGTGCCTGAGTGTCTGGTCGCGAATCTGGGGAACCGGGTTCGATTTCGACCGGCGTCAAATATTTCGAATTTTAAATGGCACAAAATTTATCCCTGTGGCACACTCTCGACGCCAGCAATGAGTGCCCATGAGGTGACGCTTGGTAAACACCCGCACGTTAGAAATATATCATCATCATTACCTAAATCTGTGTACAAAGCAGATTGACACACCCAGTAATGGGTAATATGCCGTGATGATATATTTATTTATACTATTAAGCAAAAATAAAGCATTTATAGCATCCACACACTGGAAAGACGTTCAACAGGATATAAAGATAAAAATATGGTACATCTTAACATCTTAAGTGCAAAAAAATAAAAGTAAACGTAATTAAAAGTTCATATCACAAGAATAATAATTGTCGTTAGTAAAAAAATTCGAAATATTTGAAACCAAAGAAGGACTTGAGGAGTAATGAGCTCAATTGTCCGCAAAATATACGAAATAGATAAAATAATGACAAAATACAAAATAAATAGATTAATAGGGATGCTCTATCTTCTGAAGAGTTGACATTGGTAAATGTGCTTTTGACAACTTAGTTATTATTGTAGGACGCAAAACAATCCTCCAACGCAACTTGAAGCTTTGGAATGACAAATTTAAAAGAACATATGACATGAAGATGAACATGAAGAAATTAATTAATGGTTATTATCTAAAGAGAAAAAAAAATACCAGGATTAAAAGTTGTGAATGAGAAAACAGAACAGATTAAAAAATTTGAATATCTAGAAGTACTACTAAATAGCAATGGGATTCAAGATATAGATATAAATAAATCATAGAATAGACAAAACAGCGAAAATATTCCTCGTGTTGAAGAATAGTTTCATCAGCAAAAAGGGATTTATATCATATGCTGCGTGTAAAACGAAAACCAGACCATAGGCGCTTAACTTGGGAAAACAATTTTTTTGCGCAAAACTGACATTAATTTTACAAAATAATGCTTCAAATTAATGTTGTACAAAAAATTAGATTCTGTATCAGATTCAATAATGATTAAACAATTTTTTTTATAAAATTAACTTATTCATAGCGATAGCTATGGAATTGTGCATGGAATAGAAATAAAATCACCAACAAATGTAATGCCATTTCACCTGTCAGAAACTGTAAAATAAAATTGCGTCAAGATAATACTACTTCATAATTCGTTATTTTTCTTCATGTGACTAATTCTCCATTTTCAATAAAGACGACGCAAACAGAGGGTTTCTGCTAGGGTATACCTTGTCCAAAGATATTTCGTTATGGCTTTAACTTACTAAGACTGTGGTAAACCTCACACAGCAAGAGATTCTACCTGTTGGCGCACAGGGTAGGATTGCAAAATAAATCGTCCTTGACCGGTATTAATACATATTAGGGAAAATAAGATACCTAGTGAGTAGGTATATAAATGAGTTTTCAAAAATTTAAAATCAGTAGTAATACTAACTTTCGTACTGAGGTCAACAATTTACGTATTTAATATGTTGTGACCATTTGAAGAAGACAATACTGATATTTTACCAGTTGAAAATTGTGATAAAATTAAACGGACGTTTTTGCCGCAAGAAGCGAAAGAAATAGTTTCAAATGTGTATAACTATTTAAAAGAAAAAGATAGTGTAGGTGAAAATTTAGCTCTGATAAAAACACCAGAAATGACGAAAAGGCCGTACAATACTGTTCGTGATATAGTAAGTGGAGTGAGAACTAGAAAGAAAAGGCGTGACGCGGGTAATTCGAGAATAGTGAATTCTTTTCAAGAAGATACAATTCGACGCAAAATATATGCAATGTATGCCGAAAAAATGTTGCCGTCTATTCGCATATTGTATCAGAGACTCAAAGACGATAAATGTGAAATAAATTGTTCTTTGAGTACTCTGCATTCAGTTATCCATAAAATCGGTTTTCGTTAAAAAAAAATTGATAAACGGCAAACAATAATGGAGACTCGAAGAATACGCGAATGGCGCTTCAAGTTCTTAAGAGAAATTAAAAAATATCGTGCTGATAATATATTTGGACGAAACTTCATTTGACACCCACGACACAGTACCAAAAAGTTGGACAGACGATACAAATGATTGTGCAATCGATGTTCCACCAGCACGAGGCAAGAGAATTATAATACTTCATGCCGGGTGTGACCAAGGATGGATAAATGGTGCGCGATTTTTAGCTGGCCATAACGCTAAAAATTTGTGTTTAAATTATCATGACAATATGACAGCTAATATTTTTGAGACGTGGTTTTGTGATAATTTACTGCCGAATTTGCCGAAAAACAGCGTTATTGTTATGGATAATGCTAGTTACCATTCGCGGCAAATCGCGAAAATACCATCTACTTCCATGAAGAAGGCCGAGATTCAGGAATATTTAATTAACAACGATCTATACTTCGAAGAATCATACAATAAAAAACAATTGTTAGAAGTTGTTTAAATTAAACCTCCTGTGAAACAGTATGTGTGTAACAATTTAGCAAAGCAATTTGGACATGATGTACTTCGATTACCTCCTTATTATTGTATTTTTAATCCAATTGAATTAATTTGGGGGCAATTAAAATGCAATATAAGACGGAAGAATACATCACCGACTGTAAGTGACGATGTTATCGAACTAATAATAAGTGAAATGAACAATATAACACCAGAACTTTGGGCTAACAGTGTGCGTCATGTGATTGATATAGAAAATTAATATATTGATATTAATAATATTACCAAAAACTTTATTATAAATATTCAAGACTTAAGTGACGATAGTGAAATGGATTGTGATAGTGAGAATGATATTGTCGAATAATTACATATGTATACCAGTGTAATATTATGTATTTATTGTTATGTATGGCACTATTGTTTAATTGCATTATTGAATTAAATGACGAATTGTTATACAATGATACTTTTATGTAACTTTTTTTTTCTTCATTATTATTAATAATATTTGTACAAAATTCTCTGTTTAAAAATAAAATTAAATTAGGAAATATTGAATACATACCTGTCCTTGCACCCCTATAAATCAGGCTTAAATCCCTAACAATAGACCCGCTGAGAGGGCCATAACGAAATATCTTTGGACAAGGTATACCTTTATATACAGGGTATGGCCATGGGACAAGATCGCCGCCATAAGCGGGCCAATGTCAAACATACTGATAATTCATTTGCCTATTTATTTGTAAGAAATGTGATTTTATATTATACAGCAATATTAAATAATCACACTATGAATCTATAAAGGTAATAAAAATACATTTATTTAAGAGTTATACAATTATTATTATGACATACATTTAGAGGTTATGTAGAGAATAGAATATAGGTTGTTATTATCACATCAAATTTAATAACTAGTTATTATTTACATAATATGTACATATTTTAAACTTACCTTTTAAAAATTTAAATGTTTGCCTTTAATATTGGTAATTTTTATGTATTTTCAATATTGCCAGTCATCGTAGTCAGTATCCCAAGAAAATACACAAATAAATAAAATAAAAGTATTACTTACACTTTAAATAAATATTAGAAGTATATTTAAATGTGTTTTGCATTAAAATAAAACAAATATCCACTAAAATACATAATAATTTGCGCAATAACAACGAATATGACAGTGGCCCGCAAATGGCGGACGAAACGCGAGCACGTCATGGCCATACCCTGGATATAAAGGTACCCTAGTTTCTGGCAGTAAAAATGTCACAATGTGACGTTTCTGACAGGTAAAATGTCATTAAATTTGTTTGTATTCTATTTCAATAGCAAGGCTAACATTATAAAGAAGTCCTTTTATAAAAAAATTAATTCAATCTGTTCGGAAACCAGTTGAAAGCTTTTCTGGGAAGTACGTTTAATATTTGTTATTGTATTATTAATGAAATATTTAAAATTATAGGTATATTATTATTACATATCCTTAAGAAATACATCTAATACCGTCAAGGAATTTAAAGGATTTTAAACATATTAGAAGAATAGGAGAAAATTCCTCATAGAACGAAAGAGGAGATATAATTTGAATTATTTGTGTGTACAAGAAATGTTAAATTCGTTACTTATGTAACATAAAATGGAAATAGCGAGAGGTATTGTGCTGATCACAACAGATTTTTTAAGTCATATTCGTATATTATACTCTTGTGTAAATACAATGCATGATCCAACTTCCCATTTAAAATTTTCACAGCCACTTTCCAATTTACAACACAATACCTAATAAACCTACTGTGAGCATAATAAAAACTTGCAGCTATAAACACTTTATCGACAACTCTCCAATATCTTTTGCACATAAAGCAAACGTTTCTCGTGGAAAACGACTTTAGAGCCAATGCGACGTCTTAAAAATTATGTCGCACGTAGCAAGTGCCATCTCGAGAGCTATAGGAGGAGGTCAGTTAAATTAGCAAACAATTTCTATTTTGCAAGACTCTTTTAATGAGCGTAAAATTATTTTTTTAGAATCGTGCGGTTTTCAAACTTTTTTATTTTAAATAGGCCCATATATTTTTTACCTCTCGCTAAGAGAGGTATTGCATTCATGCTAAAAATCGCATATCCAGATTTTATTGAATAAGCACGTTTTAAGGTCCCTACAATCCGATTTTAACATTTTTACGATGATGTCTGTGTGTGTGTGTGTGTGTGTGTGTGTGTGTGTGTGTGTGTGTGTGTGTGTGTGGATGTGTGTGTGTGGGATGTTGGAAGGACGGTTACTCAAAAACTATAAGACTTAAAATTTGTTTAACAACGTATTTCCCAATCGGACATTCATGGGAAGATCTGAAAAGATTTTGGTAATAATTGGACAACCGGAAGTAGAAGATTCTTGAAAAAAAATCTTCTAAATATTATTTTTTGAAAATTTTTCGTGGTAATATTAAAGAAAATTAAATTCTCTATCTGATACATTTAAATATTTTATTATATATTCCATAGATTTAGAGATAAAAGAAGTATAATATATAAAATAATCTGTTGTAATAAATTTGACAGCCGAAAGAATGCCATGAAAAATAGTTGCTAATTTAAATTATTTGTAACTGACAGATAAATGTCAGTGTCAGAAATAATGAGTAATGAATTAAAAATGTACTTGGAGAATCCCTTAGTTCTTGATCTGTGACTATTATGGAGATGACAAGTCTAGGTTGAAGGACTTAAATTTGTTTCAAACATTATGGGACAATGTACACCAGTACTGTAGACTAGAGTAACTTTGAATTGCGAAAAAGCTATCAAATTCTTCTCAAGTAAGTTGTAAATATTGACAAAATCGGAGTGCAATCTATCCGTCACTTTATTAAAGGGAATTAAGGTTATTTAGATGTAACAAGTATGAAAAAATAAAATGTAAAAGAAGATATATAAGAATAGATGCACAATCCAGATATATACATTTTAGACCGCCCAAAATAATGTTTTTACTAGAAGAATATGAAGAGAAAGTAAACAAAGTTGTTCGAATTGAAAATTGCAGTTACCAGCCTAATATTTATATATGGTAAACTCTACTTTGTAATTTATTGTAACATAATTTATGGTAAAATATCTTCATGTTGAGACATGCTATTATTGAATAATAAAGAAGTTTATACGTCATAGATTTATATGAATATATTATTTGTATTTATAAAAATAATCTTTGCTTTATGCATACAGCCAGGTAAAATATACGGCGAGAGGTTATGTGCTGGCCACATCAGATTTTTTATTTACTTATTATATAGAGAATTTTATTCTGAATTCAGTGATATATTTGCATACCCCTAGATAACATTTTTTTTTTAGACAAATGCGTATAAAGTTTTATATTAATTTGATTTAAATTCGATTATAATAGGCGTACCGCTATTGGAAAAAATCTGATGTGGACACCACACGACTTCCTTGTACGATTATTAAACTATACATATTTTTTTATTAAATAAATTAAGTCGTTTCGGTGGCCGAGCGTGTTAAGGCAGCGTGTTTAGACAGCGCTCAAAGCGACCATTACCGCTCGATTGCTGGGGTCGTGGGTTCGATTCCCACCAGGGGCTTGGATGTTTGTGACTGTCCTTTCATCATCATCTCATCTCCATCAACGCAACGAAAAAATATATAAAAAAGTGTAATGACAAATTCATCACCATAATTGTAATAACTTTGTAAGTTTATATACAATAAAGATTATTATTATTATTATTTTTTTATTAAATAAATTACAAAATATTAATTTTAACTTCAAAACAGTAAGATATATAGCGACCATAATCTAACCCGGTTCTTTTTGAAGAGAGTTTTGATTACAACAAAGAAATATTTGATTACAACAATGAATATGACTCATTTCACAATAAAAATATAATATTTGTTATTTTACGAATCATAAAATTGCACGTATTTAACGTAATTTGACATGAACTTTTTATTTTATTTTTTTGTCCTAATCCATAGCAAGCTTTATTACAAAAACAAAAAGTTTATAATTTTTAAATTTACATATCTCGCTTATACAAAGGGCTAATTTAAAAATACTTGATGTGCTAGATGCAGAAATTAATTCTCTAAAACTTTTATTTGAAGCATTTATTTCTAAAATCGAAATAAAATCATTTTATTCAAGAAAAACTGTTAACAACTTCAAGTAATGTACCACTTCCGGTTAGCCTATTTTAACCAAAATCTATTATGTTATTTCGATTAACATAAAAGTCTTGTATACCAAATTTGAAAAGTTTTGGATTATATTCTAAAACAGTTATTCATTAAAATCTATTATAGGCTTCATGTAAAGTGCCACTTCTGGAAATTGTATAATAACCAGAAAGGGAGGTGCACAACTAGATGTTATAGGAGTCCTAAATACAAAATTTCAACTTTCTACGGCTTTCCGTTTTTGAGTTATGCTAGATACGTACGTACGGACGTACGTACGTACAGACGTCACGACGAAATTAGTCAAAATGGATTCAGGGATGATCAAAATGGATATTTCCGCTGAAATCTGAAAACCGAAATTTTTTGCGATTACAATACTTCCTTTACTTACGTACAAGGAAGTAAAAAATGAATAGGTTAATTTTTCTACGTAGAATCAGAATGCCATGGAAGAAATGTGATGTTTTCTTTTTATTAAATGTCAATATTCCCTTTTCATCGCATTCTGATTTTACGTAAAAAAATCTGATGTGGCCAGCACATAACCTCTCGCCGTATATTTTACCTGGCTGTATGCATAAAGCAAAGAATATTTTTATAAATACAAATAATATATTCATATAAATCTATGACGTATAAACTTCTTTATTATTCAATAATAGCATGTCTCAACATGAAGATATTTTACCATAAATTATGTTACAATAAATTACAAAGTAGAGTTTACCATAAATAAATATTAGGCTGGTAACAGCAATTTTCAATTCGAACAACGTTGTTTACTTTCTCTTCATATTCTTCTAGTAAAAACATTAATTTTGGGCGGTCTAAAATGTATATATGGATTGTGCATCTATTCTTACATATCTTCTTTTACATTTTATTTTTTCATACATGTTATATCTAAATAACACTAATTCCCTTTAATAAAGTGACGGATAGATTGCACTCCGATTATTCTTATATCGATGTGTAATTTTGTCAATATTTACAACTTACTTGAGAAGAATTTGATAGCTTTTTCGCAATTCAAAGTTACTCTAGTCTATAGTACTGGTGTACATTGTCCCATAATGTTTGAAACAAATTTAAGTCCTTCAACCTAGACTTGTCATCTCCATAATAGTCACAGATCAAGAACTAAGGGATTCTCCAAGTACATTTTTAATTCATTACTCATTATTTCTGACACTGACATTTATCTGTCAGTTACAAATAATTTAAATTATCAACTATTTTTCATGGCATTCTTTCGGCTGTCAAATTTATTACAACAGATTATTTTATATATTATACTTCTTTTATCTCTAAATCTATGGAATATATAATAAAATATTTAAATGTATCAGATAGAGAATTTAATTTTCTTTAATATTACCACGAAAAATTTTCAAAAAATAATATTTAGAAGATTTTTTTTCAAGAATCTTCTACTTCCGGTTGTCCAATTATTACCAAAACCTTTTCAGATCTTCCCATGAATGTCCGATTGGGAAATACGTTGTTAAACAAATTTTAAGTCTTATAGTTTTTGAGTAATCGTCCTTCCAACATCCCACACACACACATCCACACACACACACACACACACACACACACACACACACACACACAGACATCATCGTAAAAATGTTAAAATCGGATTGTAGGGACCTTAAAACGTGCTTATTCAATAAAATCTGGATATGCGATTTTTAGCATGAATCCAATACCTCTCTTAGCGAGAGGTAAAAATTATCTAAGTTGTGTAAGCGCCGTTCAAAAATTGTTTATCCCAATACAGGCACTGGATTAGTACTACAAATTGTGCGCGCATATTTAAAATTGCAAACAGTTTTTCTTCTGGAAGTGTATATGTCGCAGCCAGATTGTAACATTGATCTTTGTATAAAATGCCTAGGAATGTTATAAAAAGCGGCCAGAATATCAAACCTTCATTGATTTATTTATGTTTTATAATCTATGTCTTACTCAGCTTGTATACATAAACCTACTCGTATATACCTCTGAAATATAGCAACATAACCTAACCTAAAGCACAAAACTCGGCTCGAGTTTTCCAAGCCTGAGTTTTGGCGCGAAGGTAGGTTAGGTTGAGGTATATTTAGAGATATTGTAAGCGAAAATGACTAAATTTTCATATTACGATATGGTCTTAAGATGTTAACGAAACTGATAATCTGGCCGAGTTTTATACAACGCCCAGTCTTCTAATAAAAACATACATTTTATAATGTGGCAAAAACATTAGGTATATAGGGTATTCATTTTATTTTGTCCAGTATTGTTATCTTGAGAACTATCAGCGGTACGAGGTCGGGTAAATCAGCAAACAATTAATATTTTACAACGCCTATTTTAATGACCGTAAAATAATTTATTTTCAACCAGTTGAACCGTGATTATTATTTTTTTATTTTTAATGGGTCCATATATTTTTATTTACTTATTAGGTAAAGAATTCTATTCTGAATTCAGTGATATAATATTTGCCTACCCTTAGATAATATTTTTCTTAAGAAAAATGCATATAATTTATATTAATTTGATTTAAATAGAAGTATAGTGCCGCAAATGGAAAAATGAATACTTGTTACTTTTTACCTCTCGCTAAGAGAGGTATTGCATTCATGCTAAAAATCGCATATCCAGATTTTATTGAATAAGCACGTTTTAAGGTCCCTACAATCCGATTTTAACATTTTTACGATGATGTCTGTGTGTGTGTGTGTGTGTGTTATATTTCAGAGGTATATACGAGTAGGTTTATGTATACAAGCTGAGTAAGACATAGATTATAAAACATAAATAAATCAATGAAGGTTTGATATTCTGGCCGCTTTTTATAACATTCCTAGGCATTTTATACAAAGATCAATGTTACAATCTGGCTGCGACATATACACTTCCAGAAGAAAAACTGTTTGCAATTTTAAATATGCGCGCACAATTTGTAGTACTAATCCAGTGCCTGTATTGGGATAAACAATTTTTGAACGGCGCTTACACAACTTAGATAATTTTTACCTCTCGCTAAGAGAGGTATTGGATTCATGCTAAAAATCGCATATCCAGATTTTATTGAATAAGCACGTTTTAAGGTCCCTACAATCCGATTTTAACATTTTTACGATGATGTCTGTGTGTGTGTGTGTGTGTGTGTGTGTGTGTGTGTGTGTGTGGATGTGTGGATGTGTGTGTGTGTGTGGGATGTTGGAAGGACGGTTACTCAAAAACTATAAGACTTAAAATTTGTTTAACAACGTATTTCCCAATCGGACATTCATGGGAAGATCTGAAAAGGTTTTGGTAACAATTGGACAACCGGAAGTAGAAGATTCTTGAAAAAAAATCTTCTAAATATTATTTTTTGAAAATTTTTCTTGATAATATTAAAGAAAAATAAATTCTCTTTCTGATACATTTAAATATTTTTATACATATTTTATAGATTTAGAGATAAAAGGAATATAATATATAAAATAATGTAATTAATTTTACAACCGAAAGGATGCCATGAAAAATAGTTGCAAATTTAAATTATTTGTAATTGACAGATAAATGTCAGTGTCAGAAATAATGAGTAATGAAAGAAAAATGTATTTGGAGAATCCCTTAATTCTTGATCTGTGACTATTATGGAGATGACAAGTCTAGGTTGAAGGACTTAAATTTGTTTCAAACATTATGGGACAATGTACACCAGTACTGTAGACTAGAGTAACTTTGAATTGCGAAAAAGCTATCAAATTCTTCTCAAGTAAGTTGTAAATATTGACAAAATTACACATCGATATAAGAATAATCGGAGTGCAATCTATCCGTCACTTTATTAAAGGGAATTAGTGTTATTTAGATATAACAAGTATGAAAAAATAAAATGTAAAAGAAGATATGTAAGAATAGATGCACAATCCATATATACATTTTAGACCGCCCAAAATTAATGTTTTTACTAGAAGAATATGAAGAGAAAGTAAACAAGGTTGTTCGAATTGAAAATTGCTGTTACCAGCCTAATATTTATATATGGTAAACTCTACTTTGTAATTTATTGTAACATAATTTATGGTAAAATATCTTTATGTTGAGACATGCTATTATTGAATAATAAAGAAGTTTATACGTCATAGATTTATATGAATATATTATTTGTATTTATAAAAATATTCTTTGCTTTATGCATACAGCCAGGTAAAATATACGGCGAGAGGTTATGTGCTGGCCACATCAGATTTTTTTTTAATACGCCAGCAAATCGGTACAATGCTCACGGAAGTGAACTATGAGTGTTGTCCAACACTGGATGTTTTGCATACCATATGACTGGTTCGTTTTCATATAAATCGAGAAATTCAAAACCGCTTCATTTGGCCACCCTATTTCAAATTTTTATTATTCAAACAATAATGAAACAAAATAGTTATTATGATATAAATGTTAAAAATGGCATTTCATTTTGTGAGAAGGAAGTTTGGAACACGAAGCGGAGTGGTCCAAGTAAGTCTTCGAACAAAATAAAATTACTTTAACACTATTTTTTCTAAAAACACTGTTTTATCATTTAAATTTCTATTAATTGTTTACATATGTCAAAAATGTCAATTTGTTGTTCCATTCGTCATTACCGAGGTAACTAATACACTTTAAAAATTAACAATGATCTGTCACTTTATAACCACGGTGTTATAAAATCTTAACTCTAAAAACAAACTTTAAAAAAGCCTACTTTTAATAAACATGTAAAAAATATATTTTTTTCAATTGTTAACAACACAAATGATATTTACGAAAAATATATTGTAAAAATTATAAATAAATTCCTAATTTTATTGAAAATCCTTATATTAGTGATACACATACTTTAAATTATCTTCCAATTATGTCTTATATTTTTCTTTTTCTAGATTAAATCACAATTTGTCAACTTTAATTTAGATTTAAGATTGGTTCATTGGCAACACTGTTACACCGCCTTGTGTTTAATAACCTAACTTTTGACGTATCAATTGTGTGTTGTGTTGTCAAAGTGTATATATAAATTATAAATAATACAAAATATTACCCTTATTCTACTAGTCATGTCAATATAAAGTATTTTTATTCAAATAAACAAAATATTACCCTTATTCTACTATTTTTTTCTTAAAGTGCATTTAAGGTCCAAGCAAATTCGTTTTTAGAAACATGTCGTGAAAAAAATGTTGTGTTTAACACGAGAAGAAAGCGTTTTTTCCGCTCTCACTCGAATTGCCTCATGAGCGCAGCGAGTGGGAAAAAGAAGCGCTTTCCTCTCTAGTTTGACAAATAACTATTTCAAAACACACAACCTTTTCCATTCGCTTATTGATGCAGATTGAATAGTAGCGAAGCAAGGCACAATAAGGTGTCCGGATTTCGAAGGCCACTATTGGGATCTCGGACACTAAAAGAGATACTTCGCTTAAATAGGACATATGATGAGCTTTTGTTTTGCCGAAAATTCTTTTAGATTACTAGATAATGGCGGAAAACGGAATTTGGTCGATATTTTACCTTCTGCCACCTTTAGGGAAAGAAGATATTGTCTTTGGTCAAAAATTTTGATGGTTTCTAATGAATAAGCACGTTTTGGGGTACCTAGAATACGAATTTACTATTTTTACGATGCTGTGTGTGTGCGTCTATGCTAACCATGGAAACTGCTAATATATTTAAATAATTCAAATTGACAGATCAATGAAAAGTAAATGCATGTAGCGGAGATGATAATGTTGAGATAGATGCTGGGAAAGACACGGAAAGATAGGGTAAGGATTTAAATAAGATAAATACAAGAGAGACGATTACATTGGTTTGATCATGGTATGAGGAGAGATGAAAAATATATTGGAAGAAGAATGAATAGTTTAGTTGTAGACGGTAGAAGAAACAGAGGAAGACCAAAGAAGGACTATATTGCGGTAGACTTAAGAGAAAAGGATCTGAAAGACAACCACACGGAAAACAGAAATGAATGGAAGAAGAAAATAAAAAATAGCGACCTCTAACGTATGGGAAAAGCTAAAGAAGAAGATATCAGTTCAAGTGCAATTTGCATACTTTGTTTATGAAATAATTTTCCTGGAAATATGGGATCTTTTGCAAGAAAATTTATGTATAGAATTTGAACATAATACACAGAATTAACGGAAGGTAATGTGCTGACCACATAAAAAAATCATTTTAAAATTACTTCCACCAGTAATCGAGAAAAATGTTTGAAATAAAAAAGTTTGATATTTTTATTATCTATCCAGTGGCGTACGAAAATAATTTTATATCAGTAAATTTTCGAGATATAACACAAACTTACATTTTAAAAACCTGATATGGCGAAGACAATACCTCTCGTTTAATTTAATTTTTGTTCATGTAAATACTTAAAATTAAGTTAAATATAAATACCGGGTTCAATCTCGACCGACGCCGAATTTTAAATTGCACAAAAATGACCCCTGTGGTGCACACGATACAAATATATCATCTTTACCAAAATCTGTGTACAAAGCATATTGGCACACCCAGCAATGGGTAATATGTCGTGATGATATATTTATTTTATTTATTTATATACTTACCTATATTCATTGCCGGCGTGGAAAATGCAGCACAGAGGTAAATTTTGTGCCATTTAAAATTCTTAAATATTTGGTGTCGGTCGGGATCGAACTCGGTGCGCTTGGTAAACGCCCGCACGGTACAAATACCTATGTCATCAATATTACCGACATCTGTGTACAAAGCAGATTGGCTCACCCAGCAATGGGTAATATGCCGTGATGATATATGTTTTTATGATCGTACTTATATTTTTACATATTTTCTTTATAAAACGTTAATATTATTATTTGAAATGATTAGTTTGTTGACAGTGACATATACCTGTCAGTTACAAATATTTAAGATCTGAACTGTGTAACCATGTGTATGATTTGTGTTTAAAGCGTAGGCTCCGGGATTAAAATTATAGATAATTTTATAAATTTATCCATAAAATATATACAAAAAGTATTAATGCAAATCTGTAGAAAATTTTAAAAAAACTTTAATTTTTATAACAAATCTCGAAAAAATAATAATAAAAGGTGAGCTTCCAGTAAAGTGCCATTTCTGGTTATCAGATTTATTCCAAAATCTAATGGCATCTTCCCATATAAAAGTAAGGAAGAAATACAAGGTTTCAAAATTTTCGGAACGATTGTATTTGAGTTAAGAGCGTAAGAGGATCCACACACACACACACACACACACACACACACACACACACACACACACACACACACACATACACACACACACACACACACACACACACACACATCATTGTAAAAATGTTATAATCGGATTCTACGGACCTTAAAACGTGCTCATTTACCAAAATCTCGATATGCGATTTTTACCCGATCCCTATACGTCCCTAGGGTAGCGGGAGGTAAAAATGAAACCCATATTTGTCTTTTACTTTAAAAAAGTAGTTATTTTCTCTCTTTCGATTGGTATGAAAATTATTCAATTTTAAATTTATTTTACTCTTGAAATATTTAAGTTTTTGTATCTTTCATGAAATTTCTTATTTTTTGCCAAACTTTCATTAGTTTTTCAAAATAGTATTTTGTTTTACTTAAGTAGCTTATTTCATACTTACGTTGCTCCATAATTTATTTTTAATTCTATATATTTAAATTAATATAAGTATAGGTACCTATACCATACGATAATCTAAAAAAATATTTAAAACACAATAACACACCAATCGAATGAGAGAAAAATAAATATTTTCTTAAAGTAAATATCAAATATGGGTTCCATTTTTAAAATGTAAGATTGTGTTATATTTCGAAAATTTACCGATAAAAAAATATTTTCGTACTTTTTTATTTGAAATATTTTTCTCGATTACTGATAGTTTAGAAGTAATTTTAATATGAAAATTACGAAAATTCATTTTCCGCCATTATCTAGTAACCTATGAGAATTTTTGACAAAATAAAAACACATCTAAGATGCCTCTATAAAAAGGCGCACTACATGTCCCATGTACCGAAATCTTATATCTTATGGATTCCAAGATCCCAATGGTGGCCATAAAAATCCGGATAGCCTATATATACAACTCGTCTGAGCACGACCAGAAATATACACAAGTTAGTGTACTAATAATTGTGATCCATTTGACTGGTGCCAATTTTACCGATAGACGATAGAAAACTAACCAGTACTCATCAGTGACAAAAAATTGTACAAGTGAACCAGTCACACGATATGACAAGTATATGCCATTATCAAATATTGGCCAAGTACACCAGTCGTCTGAGCTTTGTGTAATTTAACGTAAAAAAAATACAACTACATATACACTCGGATATTATAAGCTGGTCCCTTATAAATTAAAAAAAAAATGTAGCACTAGCTGAAATCTAACAGACAGTACAGCAGTGATAACTGCGGCTCGGCGAGTCCGGTTAGAAAGGATAAGCGGCAACAGCAACAAACCCTAGATAGAGACTTTACGAACGTTCGGATTACATCGGATCATTCCGATCGACTTTAAAAATATGCTTAACTAGTTATACCGGACGGAGACAGAAAAAAATATTTTTTTATAGTTCATTCACTCAATTACAAATCTAATAATTACAAACCAATTAATATCTTCCACTACATACAACATATCCCCAACCATTCAATAAATCCATACCACCCGTTTCAATCAATTTATTTCATCAGACAATCCACATATATTCCCTTCGATAAAAAGCAAAATAATTAATGAATGGTAGAGATAGTTGTTAAAAAACACGTTGTATTTGTGCGCCTCGCCTAACTCAGTAGTCGGTACACGGTGCATGGCATAGCTACCTCGGATCTTGGACGAAACAAAACAACACACAGGAGCTGCGAGTGAAGAAATAAAAGCCGCTGCCACCTACTATGCACATACGCTCCATCGTAAATAAACGTGCCGAAGATAATTAATATTCAAGAAGCCGACAAGATAGAGGGAGAGAGAGATAGTGTGTGCACGCTAATTGAATGGTTTTTCAGAACAATATTTTTATAGATATGGTTAGGTGTGGTGCTTTATATTCCAAGAAAAGTGGATCAGTGCTTGGTACAGCTCAGTAAAATAACTATTTTGAGTTCATATTTTCAATACTTGCTCAGTGTACTTTCCCGTATTAATGAAAATATGGGCTGAATTTTTACCAAATACTGGAAATTCGAAGTAGCAAAAACCATGACATTTTAATAGGCAGGTACATTAAATTAAATTAATAACAACGAAATAAAACTTAATTATATTTACAGTGCATAATAATGAACATTAATATCTGTGAATTCCAATTAGTTATATTTGAAGTTTATAAATCTTCACTGTAACCAGTGTTGATAACCCCCCCTAAACTTAAAATTAAGTGAAACTAAATATTATATGCACATGTCGAGAACAATTTTCTCATCTTCAATAAAATCGAGACCTTATACTTTATTTTTACCTTCCGTCTCCTCTAGGTAAGGAAGTTATTGTCTGGTCAAAAAATTCGGTGGTGAGTTTTCATTGAATAAGCACGATTTAGGGTCTTTAGAATACGATTTTACTATTTTTACGATGATGTCTGTATGTGTGTGTGCGTGTGTGACCGCAGTTTCGGCCCCAATATCTCCAAAAATTACAATTCTTGCGTATTCCTCTTCC